>BMAU01018260.1:2157500-2757500 GCA_019973935.1 Trichonephila clavipes
GAACCAAGATGATGAGATGACACCAGAGATAATTCCTTTTTTTCCCACCCTGCCCCAAAACGCAGTAAAGTAATTTTGATAAACTTCTATTTGATATGAAATACCTTTCTTTATATTTTGACAACCGTTCTTTGGTGGAAATAAGATTATGAAATCACTGAATCAAACATTGCTAATCATGACCACAGCCACTGAATCACGTCGGTTACAAATAAATATTTTTGATAGAAATGCTATACGAAACATATACGATCCATCCTAAAAGTTTTTCAGAGTCCAATAGTTTGTTAAATACAATCGGACCCTGATTTAATGATTTCATCGCAACCGAACGTTTTGTTCGTTAAATAGGGGTTATTCATTATATCGGGGTCAGAACAAAATGCATTTTTTTTGCACTCACCTTTGGAAATTCTGTAATAAGCAACTACACAAAATATAGTGTTACGAATTTGTGTAAATAGTGTAATTATCTGTATTTGGATGTGTAATGCAATTACATCTCTCTGTTATATTTATTTTATGTTAAAATTGTAATATTTCTAAGCAATGCCGTTCTTTACCCTATAGCGGAGATTCAATGACAATTTGGCGAAATTTTGGTGATAGAGCGCTATGTTGGCCGCCATTTGGCGACTTTGGTGACCATTTTGGCGTCATTGGCGACCATGTTGGTGAGTTTGGGGGATCCTCTGGATTTTTCTAGAAAGCAGTAGATCTCTCCACTAATTTCACGCACTATGATGCGTGCGTATTTTTCTGGAAGTTTCCGCCGGGTCTATAAATAGAGCAGTGCCAACCGCAACCAGTCAGTCTTGATTCAACCAGCGAGTAGTGAACATTGTTTTGATTAGCTCGGCTGTGCTTGTGAATAATCTTTTACATGCGTGTATTTTAAACACTGATAATTGTGTCTGATTGCTGTTGAAGGTGTGAAGACCTTCGAAAATTTACTTTGTAAATATTGCTGCGAAATCCTTTATTTAAGGAACTGGATTTCTGATAATAAATTCGCATTGCTCTTAAAGAAATGTTATTTTTCTTTGTGACTGTTTTGTATAAAACCCTTGAACCAGGATCTACGTAACAATATCCATTGTTAGAAATCACACATTTTTTATTCAAGAGCTAAAATCATTATTAATGAATTACACTCATGTCCATAAATTAAAGATAATGAAGTTCAGGCAAAGAAAGAGACAGAAGCAAAACAAATTTGACTTATTTGTAAAGTCTATTTGTTAAACAAAAGGTAAAGAGCAAAAAATATGCTATATGTTTGACATAATTAATAAAAATTGCGATTTTTACTCCCTGAAGAAAATTTCAAAAAAGAACCTATTTACAAAAAACAGTATAACATGGTTAGTATGATGGTTAATACGGAGTATGTCTCCCGGACGATGCACTAAAAACCTTACAATGCCTAGGCATGTTGCGTATAAAATTATTACTCTGATCTTGGGGAATATTACACCACTCATCAAGCAATGCCCTCCGAAGTTCCGGTAGACAGGTGGGATGGGATTGACGGGCTGCAATTCGTCGGCGAAGCATATCCCACACATGCTCTATTGGATTCAAGTCCGGTGAGTATGCTGGTCAATCCATGCGGGTGATATCCTCCGATTGAAGGCATTCATCTACAATGTTTGCACAGTGAAGACGGGCGTTGACATCAATAAACAGAAATTCAGCACCCATGGCGCCCCGAAACAAATGTACATGTTGTTTCAGAATGACATTCCGATAGAAGGGGCCTGTCATCGTTACACTCTGAACATGCAGGTCAGTTCTGGAACCAAGAATAATTCTTTCCCAAACGAGCCATCCTGTACCACCGTAACGGTGTCATTCAATGGTGTTCTCTTGGTGATAACGGGTACCTGGCACTCTCCATATTAAAGTTCGCCGAGAATCAGACTACAAACTAAACGTGGACTCGTCGGAAAACATCCCACAAGACCACCGTTGTGGTGTCCACAATGCATACTCTCTACTCCAGGTTAATCGCAGGCGACAGTGAGTTGTGGTAAGTGGAACGCACCTGACAGGCCTACGAGCATATAGACCAATGTGCCCTAAGCGTCTGTACACGGTCTGCCTTGAAACTGTCGCACCGGTAGCTGAAGAGAGCTGTTGAGACAGGTCTGATGCTGTGTTCCGTCTGTTTCTTTTGGCAGTAACTGCCAAATATACCGGTCCTCATTCGGCATTGTAACTCGGGGGCGACCTGTGCTGTAACATCTACTCACATTACTATCATCTTGGAATCGTTGCCAAAGTCTGGAGATGACACTATGGGCGATGCCAAGTTCCTCGGATACTTCCAGCTGGGTACGTCCACATTCCAGTCGTCCAATAATTCTACCACGTAAAAAATCATCCAAATGCTTCCTTTGCGCCATAACTATGCGGTTATTGCACTGAAAGACTTTTAAAGCGCTTGTGAACAATTTTACTTCGTTGCCACCATTCCTTATATACCCCTCTCTTACACTCTCGTCATTGTGACGTACTATCCGCGCCATCTGGTGGTTTCCTGTAATTTGCATATTCTTCTTCAAGATGTGTGTGATAATTCTACAGGTGAAATTTTTATTTTAGAGTTCGATTTCTGTGTGATTCTGAATTATTCTTAATTTATGGACATGAGTGTACTACGCACGATTTAACAAAATTTTTTAAAATACTGATTAATAAATGTTTTACAATCTTTGATTCCTGACTTCAAAGAGTTCTTCATTCGACTTTAAGCAGAGAAGAAAATACTGTATCATTTACATCCTGCTGCGTGAGATATGTTTTCCTAGTTTCAAATATGTAAAGCCTTAGAAAATGTAACAGTTTTGAGAAAAGTTTAATTATCGATTTCTGCATCAGAATCGCAATTCATCAACGATTTCCTCAACTTCAACTGCACAGATAGACACTCTGTCATCAAATGTAATATAATCATTAAAATCTTTAAATATTCTTTGCGTTGTGGAGTGGGATGACATAAAAAAAAATTCCTTAGGTTTCTCTCATAACTCATCTGCATTTGTAAAATCTAATAACGGTCTGAACACTTTCCCGTCGAAATTTGCTTCTTACAGGAATATCTTTTTTTTTCTGTTTCAGTCAAAAAGGATGTCATTTGAAAAAAATGACAAAGAAGTTAAAAGTTTTCTAAAGAAAGCTAATATATTTTTTTAGCTATTGAAATAATTTGTTAATTTGGGGTTTCTTATTCGTTAAATAGGGGGTTTTACTTTCATTTTAATCGTTGAAAGAGAAAAATTCGTTAAATCGGGGTCTGATTGTACAAATATAGTCATCTAAAAGAAAAATAGTACTTATATTAATAAGTGGCTTTCTGGGTATCTTTTTAACACCCTTTTATTAGCTTCACCTGCATGTAACGGAATCTGAACTCGATTTTTACCCACTTTAAAACTTCAGATTAATTCGAAATTTTGAACACCTGTCAAGAACCGATGATAATACAATAATTTAATAATTTTGTTCCATTGTTCTGATCAGGATCATAAGGATGAAATATTACCAGATTTAGCGACTAATTCCAAGTCCCAATTCCAGATTTAGCGACTAAAATATTAAGTTACTACCCTAAAGCGAAAACTTATTTTAAATTTTACTTCAGATTCATTAAGCAAATTGGAACCAAATGCGTCATCTGTAAATGGTTTCATATAATTCGTACTTTATTTAAAAGCAGTACAAGTATAAAGAAGAAACTAAACAACTCGAAAGAAAAAATAAAAACTGTCCAGATGCCCATTTTTTACCGGAAGCTAACGACATTTTGTTGTCACTGATTAGACAGCTTACCAGAGGTATCTGTCTCTATCGGACGAAATCCAAACGTCGACTTATTCGACTAGTGGTAAAACCGATCTTTTATATTATCTGAGAACTTTCCAGACAAGTCTAGAAAAGTTTCTGATGCCACTTTCCGTTACAATAATATCTATATCTTATCGGAAAAATCGTTGGAGTTCCGCAAGTTTTATCGTGTACTGTGATATTCTAAATATTTTACATCTTTCAGCTTAAACAAGATAACAAAATGTAATTAAGTGAGTTATTTTATTAATAATTTTATTTTGTTGATTAAAAATTAAGAAGTGAATAGCAATTTTCACAATCTATATTAAACATTGATTAACAAGTAAAAGTTTTGAAAATGTTACATGCATAAGACTGTAAGGTGCAAAAATATAATGAAGTGTCTAATTATGCCTTGCTTGTGATTTTTGAAGTGAATATTTCTATTGAGAACATCTATTATTATATATATCTTTTGATGTGAATATTGTTATAAGCACATTTTTTTGTATAGAGTTTTAGATTCCGTAATTTCTTTTAATCGTATTGCAATTCTGTAAAAAAAATCCTTGTTTTGCATTTCTATTCTAGCAAAGTTAAAATGAATACTTTTTTTTCTCTAAAAAAAAAAAAAATTCTGATATTTTGTCAGAGAAAATATAACTTTAAGAGTAAAATAGTTTTAAAAATACATTAATTTAAATAATTTTATTTTTCAGATAGATTTATACACTCTGTCGCAAAAAAATATATGCACCAGAAGAAATTGAGCTACATTCACGAAATTTGGTATGCATGTAGTGTATATGAAAATAAACAAATGATTAAAAATTCAGAACAAAATATCATTTTATTAAGCGGTTACAGCTTGCAAAAGGTTAAAAATCAGTAAGTAGTAAAGCCAACTCTGGCAGCTATACAAATAAAAATTCGGCGTGGCATCCATTCAATTAGATTTATGACCCCCTGTGGAAGATCCTGCCATAGTCTTTGCATCTGCGCAGTTAATTCTCCTGTATCTCGGGACGGCTGCAGTTGCCTTCCCAGCGCGTCCCAGACATTCTCATTATCGAAAGATCTTGACCTGGTAGGCCATGGTAGGACGTCATATTTGAAGACATTATTGGGAGAGTCGCGCAGTATGTGGACGAGCATTATCCTGTTGATAAATGGCACCTGGGTGACTTGATAGCATGGGTAGCACAATCGGCGTTAAAATATCGTCCACGTATCTGCGAGCGTCAAAGTGCCTTGAAGGACCACTAAAGATGATCGTGTGTCCCAAGAAATTGCTCCCCACACTGTCACACCTTGTGAAATTGCTGTATGCCGCTCGACAATAAATGCCGGATCGGACCGCTGGCCGGTGCGCCTCCAGACACGTGTGCGGTGAAAATCAGCACTGACAAGATAACAAAATCAGCACTGAGACTGAATCGGGATTCATCACTGAAGATGACACGTATCCAGTCTGTCACAATCTATAGGTCGGCAAAAATCCAGTCGACACTGCCTATGATGTGGGGTCAGTGGTAAGCGTCTTAGCGGACGTCGGCTCCTCAAGCCAACTTCGGTCAGTCGCTTATGGTTTCTCTTGATGGCACTGGATGTCTGGAAGGAGGTAAGTGGCGTTGAATCGATGCTAGCGACGCTGTTGGTGCCGAAGTGGCCACTCTTCTGATTGCACGATCCTCGATCATTTGTGTTCCTGGGACGTCCTGACCCTCCGCGACGGTACATTGTACCATCTGTGATCCACTGTTGCCAACACCGAGCAACTACCATATCGCTCCGACCGAGGTGGCGGCCGATACGTCTATTCGACTAACCTGCTTCTCTGAGGCCTATTATACAGCCCCTATCAAAGTCCGTCAGCTGCTCGTACTGCCACCGGTTACGTCTTAGAGGCATCCTAAGTCTCAATATCGTCTATCAAAGTCATCAGATTCGTTTGGATAGCCGTACGGCGCTCGTACTCATGCTTTTAAACTCTCCCAGTTGCGCAACTAATATGCGCATAGCACATAGCCTTGTCTTTTTCAGAAATTTTAATCATTTGCATATCTCTTACCAGACTACATTCTTGCCGAGTTTCGTGATTGTAGCTTGATTTCTTTGGGTGCATATTTTTTTTGCGACAGAGTGTATATGGAAAATTTAAAACTGAAAATTTGATACAACTTCTAAACTAATATTTTTACTAAGAAATTCTTCAAAAGGTTACAATGATACAATATTCATGCTTTTTTAAACATGTTCCATATATTTCAGAGTTTTCAAAAGAGTACACATTAGTATATGTGTTTGTATATTGGTGGAAAATATCATGTAAACATCTCTCTCTCCTATAAATTTTTTTTTTGTGATGCTGTAGTAAATCTATTTATACTAAAGGTATAGTTAGTAAAATTGGGTCGTAAAAAGTTGAATTTAATTGAAGAGGAGCGCCAAAAACGATTTGGGGGGTCCTCTTACCTTCCAGCTTTATCTCGAAAAGTTCACTCATGTCATAGATCGCGATATAAAGATTTCCACAGTAATTTCCAAAGGCATCCATATGGTGCCAAGTCACCAAAAATGATTGCCAAATCCCCAGATTAGATCGCCAAAATAATGCCAAGGTTGTATTGCCAATATTTTGCCAAGTTTCCATTGAAACGCCATTATAATGCAAAGAACGGCGTTGCTTACTCAAAGCGTATTGTAAGGGAGATACAAATAAAAGCAATTACATCTTTACTGCAGAATGGAGCAAAGCAACGTTTTGGACAATATATATATATATATATATATATATATATATATATACCTGTTTACTATGCTTTCGACTTTCTTACAATATTGAAAAAAAAATAGAATCTACATAATGTATGTAAATTACAGCTTTACAATTTGAGCAATTCTGTATGAACAGTTGTATATCTTATACAATGAGGGTGGGTCCACCGTTAGGTGCGCAGGGGGTACTTCCCTAGCTATTCTAAAAAGTATTTAATATAAATATGAATTTATACGATGCTAGCTTTTATATGGTGTTATTACTAAAAATGATTATGTTAAAATAATTTATTCCGTATTCTTCGTTTCTTTATTTACAACTCACATAAGCTTTCGAAATAAATATTTAACAGGCTATTACGCATTACCAAATCCCATTCTTCATACAATTTCTTTCCATGACATTTCACCATCAACACAAAACCCTTTTTTCCCATCCTTAAGACCTTTCTCCAAACCACCCTCGACGACCCCTTCTTATTTGTTTACCGACAAACTCTTTCCAATCTATGTGTTTTAATTTCTACTATAAATCTGTTTCCTTCTTCAAGAGAAAGAATTCTTTTCATTCACGGCTCAAAACCTATTAATTATTCATTCCGTCCTCGGTTAATCCTTTTCTCTTCCAATCGGATTAGCCATCGGACCATCTCGGAAGCGAACGGGTCGCTAATCCTGCTGCTGCAGAAGAGATATTTTAAAAGAAGTAGAGATTCTCTCTCTCTCTCAAAGGGTGTAAAAAAATGTGCCAGGCGGCCATTTCTCATACTCTTTGGATAGCTTCAGCGAGAATACTGGAACGTCTTTAGAGTCAGTGAGATATTTTCTTGTACATGAGGATTGTCTGTGTGTGTATTGTTGAGTGACATTGAATTTATTCTGTTGTCTTTCTCCTTATTTATTTATTTATTTATATTTATTTTTTTCATTTATGAATATTCAATTTTTCTGATTTGTGTTCGGAAGAATGTTTGGTAACTTTGACTAATTTTTCTTGAAAGTCGTAATATATCATGCCGACTTAAGGTACATTATACAGAATCGATGATTACTTTTGTTTTGTAGTAGTTATTTTACTGCTAATTCTTCATTCTAGTGTTTTTGTTGTTACACATTAGAGAGGAGATGCTCCTTCTTTTGCTTATTATAGGACAAAATAGGAAATTATTTCTTTGAATTCTAAGACAAAGCCGATTCTTTTATTGAAGAATACAAGATCTCATTAAATAATTTCACAGATCTTTCAAGGTAAGGAAAATTTCAGAGAACATGATTTTTTATATGAAATTTCCTACTAGTAAGTATATAAGAGTAGTTAAGGGATATACGATAGTATTTAGAGACTTTAAACATATTAGTAATTTTAGTTATATAAAGAGAGACATATTTTTCCTTTTCTTTTGAATTGCAATCTTATTGCGGTGATTAAATAAAGAAAGTTGTGATTCAGTTGCAAGTAATAGTTTAAAAAATACGCTGTCCTATATTGCAGATTATAACTAACATGTATTCTAAAAATTGATTTTTTTACTTACCTAATTGGCAGTGCATAGAAATAATTAAAAGCCATGTTTCAGCGATCATACACAAGTATCAGTGTCTAAAATACATGTATATGAAATATTATTCACAAGCACCGCTTGTCCTACTCAATAGCCGAGCTAAACGCTAGTCGACTTTTCATGGTCAAGACAAGACAACTAATCGCTTGTCAGAACCAAACTGTAACGTTGATCGGGGTTCCAGGATTTCATGCAAATCAGTCGCAAAGAACGAGACAGTTCTCCAAGATCGATGGAACAATCCTTGAAATACAGGATACACAGCGAAACTCGCAGAATAAATCTTAGAAGTTCTTCACGCCTTCAACAGCACTCAGACGCAACTATCAGTGTCTAAAATATAAAATGTAAAATATTATTCACAAGCAATTGCTTGTTCAACCGCCGAAGTAATCACTAATGGCTGGTCGACTCTTCAAAGGTCAAGGCAAGACTACTAATCGCAAGTAAAAACAATACTAATTCAGTTTCGGTGAGTGTCTCTCTATTTATATATCTCACGGATCCTTCGGGAAAGATCCGCTTGCGTCATAGTTCGTGTAATTAGTATATTTTTCCACTAATTTATAGGGTCACGAACTTGCCAAAAATGATTGCCTACATGGTGGTCAAAGTCGCCAAATTTGTTGCTAAAAATGATGCCAACTTGGCTCTATCGCCTAGATTTCGCCTCCATTGAATTGCCATTATAATGTAAGGGGCAGGGTTGCTTGTGAATATTACAAATTTAACATAGAGTAATATTACAGTATCTATTTCCCACGTAACATTATAAATCATATTTCTGTGTTCTTACATTTACATCCAGAGTAAAGGTAACGCAGAAATGATTTAATTACATACTTGAAGTGTAATGATTTGCCACTTGCCTTAATATTTGATGTTTTCAACCATAACTTGATAGTGTTCACTCAATTTTCTTTTCATTTTTTAATAAGTGTAGCAAGAACGAAGCAGAATTTTTAAGTTTTTTGTACTTTTTATTCTTATTGTTGAGCTGCCTGTTTCGATTAATTACAGAGTTTTGCTGCATCGTTGAATTTGTAGGTCAGTGTAGTCCAAATTTTCTCCCTGTGTCTCTTCTAAGCACTACTAAAATGCTGGAGCCCCAATGTAATACATACATAATTTTTAATATTCAATAAATGAATTATTCTTTTAAAATGATGTCTGAATAACAACTTGATCAATACACTGATCTTAAATTTCAGGAAGAAATTACCAGATTGAGAAAAACAGTTAGTAAATTTTTGAAACATATACTGAAGTAAAGTAAAAGTGTAGAATTTTGCTGGAAGATTTTTCGACAATAGTAACAATATTAGTAATTATTATTTCATTATTTAATAACTTCATTATGCAATGTGAGGTTACTTACTTCTAGAGAGATTTTATTACGCACCAATTTAATTAGCTGCAATCTTAAATCTTCCCGTTTTATTGTATCTAGCTGCTTTTTTCTTCATTAACAAATCATTTTCAGTACAAAATCTACATTCAGCTAAATATGAAGATGGAAATGGTAACTATGGGGATAACGGTTTCTATTCGGGCTTCTACTAATTTTCTCAGGGAAAATACCATTTTTATCTGGGTTTTTAACTGAAAACCACTTTCCGTAGAGAGGACTTATATTATGCAAATGCAAACTTCTATTTAAGTGCTAATCGTCGAGTAGGCGAGGAGATAGTTGAAAGTTGATCCTAAGCAGAAAGCATACAGTGAGTGACCGGTAATCGCTCTTCGTAATATTAAATCTAAAGGGAAGAATTCATTGAAAAGGGAAAGGCGTTCACTTTACGACAGTTGACTTCGCAAGTTGGAAGCAGGAGCGTCAAGAGAATAATTAAGATAAGTGATTCTATACATCTTATTTGATTAATAAGTTTTATTGCTCCTCGAGTTTAGTAATCAGAGTGCATTCGCATCAATTCTCATAAGGGTTAAAGGCTTATTAAAAAGTAGTTAACTTTAGATCATCTCTGTTTCTAACTCGAACCCTATCCCCCCTCCCCCTATCAACCCCGCGACCGACATAGGTTTCTAGAAAAATGTGCTTGCATTTGGATATTTAAATTCTGTTTCACTAAAAACTGTGGCATAGCTAACTCTATAATTGATTCAGTTTTAATTAATTTATCATACCTATTAGGTGATGCCTTGAAATATTAGACATTGGTTGCCTAATCTTGGTTACACCATACAAGTTGGAAAATGAATTTATTTAAAAATAAGAAAAATTCTTTTAAATTAATTTACACAATTTTTAGATAATTGGCAATAGCAAGTATTGTAGTACCGCTTACTTCTTATTTTTGGAGTGATTGAAAACTTTGAAATCTTTTCTTACAAGCATATTTTTGGCATCTATATGTATGAAAATGGATGTCATATATATGGCCTTCTTCCACTGCAACACCGTTCAACCGATCACTATGAAAATTGAGATGTAAATGTGTTTTTTTTTGTGCAGAAGGCTTTTGTGGTATACTCTTTGTTGCAGCTCTACACCAGGGGGCGTTACAACATATCAACTTCTGGATCGTTCAATTAATCGCCAGGTTGCCAACATGGTCACCGAAAATGATGTCGGTGACCATTACATCGCCGACTATTCGCTAAGTTTCCTTTGTATCGTCATTATAATGTAAGGAACGGCGCGTTGCTTGCAATTTTAACATAAAACAAATACAACAGAAAGGAATATTAATGCATTACAAATATAGATATAAATTATGTACACTATTTTAAGCGTTCATTACACAAAATTTGTTACAATATATTACTTTTGCTGAGCAGAGATCAGCTTGTGTTTACAAAAATCGACCCACAAGAGAGTTACCAAGGCATTATAAATAAAAAAAATGCATTTTTTTAAATCAGATATTGGATCTCTACAGACTTAAAATTTAACAAATACTATTTCTTGTTCAGCTGAGATATGCAAAAAGCTTTTTTTTGTTTAATTTGCAATTCACGTAAAATTAACTCATTAAGAGCTTCTTTATCCTTCCATCAGTAATGTTTAATTTTTCAATTCACCCGAACAAAGAACGGGTGTACCAGCTTTTAATTCAATAAATGTAACAAAACCAAATATCCTCGCTTTTGCAACGACAAAAAAATTTGGTTTTTATTGAAGCTTTTTGTTTAATATATTTAATACTTTTCAAAGATAGCAACTTGTAAGGCACCCGTTTGGGGGTGCCCCACTTCTACATTATCCTCGCGACTTATCCTCGGAAGGAACGAAGAAGCAGCCATATCGTTTTTCTTAATATCTCTTTATTAAGATCTTAACTTAAACTATATACAATAATAATAGTAAATTCAAGTGAATCTGGAGTGAAGAGACACACAATTCGTATTACTAAATAATCGCGTAACCGACCACTATACCTAACTCTATCGACTATTTCTAACTTCAGTAACTACACACAGTTCTTAATAACTTAATTTAACAGTCTTACCGCTGTATCTTGGGTAAACAGCAATTCGCTTGATTGTAACTGACGTGGCTTTTATTCTTGTGGAATGGTATCTACCTTTAACTTGATAGCACAGATACGGATAGCTTAAATCTTGAACTCGGGATTTCCTCTCACTTTAACTTAAATACTAGCAAAGTATATACCTCGTATATTCCCTTCCCATAGCCACCTCGTGTACGTTAAACTTCTACTATTTATAAGATTCCGTACGGGATATGTCCACCGTGGAGTGTGATGCAACATTCCACACGTCGTACCATACTTTGCACAACATTATCCAGCAGCTGTTGAGGCAATTTATCCCATTCCTCTGTGAGTGCACGGATGAGGGTGCTCTTATTTGTCGGAGGATAGTTTTGACCAGCAACTTGCCTCCCCAAAGCATCCCACACATTTTCAATGGGGTTTAGATCTGGAGAACACGCTGGCCATACGAGACGTTGAATACCCTCGCTGTCTAGACAATCCTGAACAGCGAGTGTTCGATGACATGTTGCTTTGTCATCCATTATAACAAATTTATCACCGACAGCACCACGGAAAAGACGAACATGAGGAAGTAGAACTTCATCAATGTATCGTTGGCCCGTCATAGTCCCATTCGCAACCACATGTAGGCGCGTGCGGCCATTGATCATGATGCCGGCCCACACCATGATACTGCATGTCGGATATCGGTCCTTTTCCTGGATATTTTCTGGACGATAAGCAGTACCACTCTCGCGCCAGATCAGTTGGCGTGTACAATCCGATGACAGACTGAACCTACTCTCATCTGAGAATAGTACGCATGCCCAGTCCTGTTCAGTCCAATTGTGATGCTCACGACACCATTGCAAACAGGCAGTACGGTGCTGTCTGGTCAATGGGACACACACAACAGGTCTGCGTGCGTATAGTCCTCCTCCCCTCAAACGTCTGGCAACAGTTTTTCGGGAGATCTGCTTTCCTGAGGCAGCAAGAAACTGATTTGCCACCTGCTGAGCTGTGGTGCGCCTGTTCCTTTTTGCTGATAGGACGATATATCTGTCTTCTGCAGGCGTCGTACTTCTAACACGACCTCCCCCGTGCCGTCTACTACACATTCCAGTAGTTTTAAATGACTTCCACAGCCGTGAAACAACGCTGTGAGCGATGTCGAACACCCTGGCAACATCTGTTATTTTTCGCCCTTCTTTGATCTTTCCAATTATTCGGCCACGCATAAAATCATCTGTGTGATGTCGGGAAGACATGCCAAAAATTTTAAGTTCGTCTATTAAATCTTTCCTGTAAAACTTTGACTTGAAACAACAACTGTCCACACGCGTCAAAACCTTTAAAGCTCTTATGAACGCTATCACGTGATGAACAGACGTGGAAAAAATTTGCATACTCATACTTCTTCTTACTAATATCCCGCACTTATTCTAATTTTCCACATTTTGCTTCTTTTCATTTTGTGGTTGCTATGGATGATAGTGTTATCCGTCCTTAGCAATTGTCCAGCAGTGTATATATATATATATATATATATATATATATATATATATATATATTATCCCTGATTATCTCAAGCTTCTTAAAACTAACTTCAACTCTAATATGGTGGAATTCTTGGATTTGGACTTCCATCTTATTAATAATAATGTAGTCAGTACCATTTTTGACAAAAGAGATTCGTTTAAGTTCCATATAATTAAAATTCCTGTATGGAATAGTAACTTGCATTTATCAATTTACAGAAATATCATTTTGAATTTCTTATTTAGAAATGATAACTTAACTACCCACAAAATACATAAATACAATAATATAAATTTTTTTTTCAATGTTGTTTAGATCATGAATACCCTTTTAATTTCTTAAGAACTTAAATTCATCACAAATACATTAACCGTCTTGCTACTTGTAATTCCAAAACCACCACACAACAATAGGATTTCAAAGTCAGCATGTTAGTGGTCTTGCTGTGAAGATTATATCATAACACTCATATCACAGTTTACATTTTTTCTACACACATCTTGAACATCTTACACATTGTTGACAATCAACCAAATTAGAGCCTAGCAAATTTACATTTTTGACAATCAACCAATTCAAATTCTACCATATTTGATTGTCGCCTTTTTTGATATCTGTCTTTGCTGGCTGGTTTAAAAGTTAGCTCAAAAGATGTGTTTATGTATATTCGAATTTTTTAACTTGGTGAATAATTGATTTTCATTGATTTACACAAAATTTAAAAATAAATATATTTATTGAACATACATTTACTTTTACATAATTTTCTTGAATAAAAAAATAGGCACTTTGATGACCGTTTTCTTTAAAATGAAGCGACTGTTAAGGGGTTCACAACAATTTAAATTATGGTTTGTAATGTTGAAGAAACTAACCGTGCTGACACTTATACAGAATGATACATTTTATATAAGCAATTTAAAACTTTTTCCAAAACTAATTCACGCCAACATCCTACAACCATTCTTCAATACTTTCCAACATCATTCCTTTCGGAATAAAACACATAAAACCCCCTTTGACGCGCGAATCGAAATCTGACACTCGAAATGAATTTAGTCTAAAGGACTCTTGACATGTGAAACGTCAGCAATAGATTGGTTGAAACTCTGAAACCTATTAGGGGCCCGAGTTTATGAGGCAAGGTAGTCAGGCTGAAGACACATCACTCATTAAACTATCGTATTCATCCATATGCGCCTTAGGGACACAAGAAGTGAAAGTCTCTTCGCGTAGAGTTATTCTTCAAAGTCTCACATTTTACGGATCATTAGGGATGCCTTAAATGGGTTGCTTTCGTGCTTAGTTGGAAAGAACAAATTTGGCGATAGGAGAACGCATTATTTTACGCCAAAGTGAAAATTTATCGTTTCTTCCAACGAGAAGCTCTAAGTAGTTTATTTAGTCAAAATTAATATGATGGGATGAAAAAAAAAAAGGTTTGCGGGGAAGGTTGTTCATTATAAGAAGCATGGAAACTAATTCGATTTTTAAGGGCATGGTTCTGTGGGAGAAAAAAGGGGATTATCTCTGGTTTTTATTGATGAATTGAAGGACTAGAAAGACCTCGGATAGTCTCATTGTTAAATATTATACGACTTATTTGTTTTAAAAGCTTCATATAATTTAATACTAAAGATGGATCTATCAGTTTATCCTCTGAACTAATTATTTAAATTGCGTCGTGATAATTGTATAATTGGTTCTATTTGTAATTTTAATCTGAAAACATATACAACAGACTTAATCTTCCGAATGGAATAAGTTATTATTCTATGTATAAAAATTTCATTTTGATTAAGGTATCCGACTACGTTCGGAACCGTGATTTTGCAAAAGCGTATAAATGGGTAAAATTTATGATATTTAGTGTCACTTAGATTAGAAAATGTATATAAAATTGTTTTAAGAATAGTATTACAATAAAAAATTATTTAAGTACAATATTTTGACAAAAAATGAACATAGAATGACCCATTTTCAAAATATTCTCCTTTTGTGAAAAATGCTTCTATTATAAAAATATTTTGCCTGTATATAGCTCAGACCTCTGTACAGAGGCTCAACTAGAATTTTTGAAATATATAACTTAGAAGTGGGTTTGTCCATGTTATACGACAACAGAAGGGATAAATTTTAAGAAGAAAAACGCCGATAGTTATTTCAATGGGTTGTAACTCTGAAAATAATGTGAATTTTTCAAAAATCATTGTTGAGCCTCTGTACAGAGGTCTGAGCTGTATACAGGCAAAATATTATTATAATAGAAGCATTTTTCACAAAAGGAGAACATTTTATAAAAAGATTATTCTAAGTTAAGTTTTTGCCGAAATATTGTATTTAAATAATTTTTTTTCTCAAAATGTCCTCAAAACAATTTTATACATGTATTGTAATCTAAGCGATACTAAATATCATGAAAATTATCCATTTATGTGCTTTTTAAAACCACGGTTCCGAATGTAGTCGAATAACTTAAAACGTTATTCGCATTTGTATATGTAATAAAAATTCATGATTGTGTGTGTGTGTGTGGAGTCTATTTAAACGGCACCTTTATTTTTTGACAAATTGGTGAATTATTATTTTCATATTGGACATAAGTCCAATGTAGAAAAATTAGCTGCCTGCACACTTTGTTTTTCTTCTTTTCCAAAAGCGTGGGCTAAAATAGAATTTTACCAAATTCCTCATCCGTGTCAAAAAAGAAATTCACATGGGATCCGAAACACATTACTAAACGGTAAAGCTTTTACAACTCTATAATTTTTTATTCATCAGGAGCTCAGTGGTCTGTACAACACACACTTTTACAGCTATTCATTGTATCAACAAAGAATTTATTAGACTTTTATTCTGTTTTAAACAATTACAATGGATATCCAAGGAAAATGTATGATTATATAGAGGGAGATCTTGTGATTCAGAGATTAGAATTACATTTCTCAAGCATAACTCATATTTATTACTAAAGAAACTCCATTGAATTTTTTGAAGATTCAACGGATACAAGAAACATGTTGCTGTATGAAAGAAACATTTGCTATAGTTGAAAATGTGTCGGAATGCAAGATAGCAATATCAAACATATTTCCATTATATATCTGTAGTCGAATGTCACATAGTTCTTAGCATGAAAATGGAGAATTATGTAGGCAACATATATGAATATTACAAATGTTAATTACCAATGTAATTTGGAACCAAGCCTTTATGAACTTTACAGATGGAAATAAGGATAGTACTCCTGTCCTGCATAAGGTTGTTAGCTTATTGATGTTATGAAATATTCAGCTCATTAAGGAAATTATATCCATGCGAACGTGTGACTATAAATATTTTGAAGTAGATGTTCGTTTTCAGAATTTCTTCAAGCGCTTGGTCAACTGAAACTCATAAAATCCTAATCATGTCTTATATCTAAGATTATCTTTTTTAGTTGATAAAATTTGGGACACAGCAGATCACACACTCTGAAACAATATATACCTATACGAATAACCGATAGACATAATAGTAATTTTAATAAATTATTTATAAATCTTAAATAAGGCATCAATAATTATTACATGACTTCTGCGATTTAAATAGCCAAATCCTAATAATATATATACATATATTACTATAATATAATTTACTTCGAAATCTTCAACTCAGGGATCACTAACCCCTGGGCCGCCAACCGGTACCATTCCGTGGTTCAAATGATATCAGACCGCCCAAGGAACGTTAAATGATTTCCATTTTATTTGCTGCAGTGTCTTATATTGTGTTTTAGTGAATAAAAATCTTAAATAATTTAATATTTATTTTTGGAGTAACTGTGTTTTATTTAGAAGGCATGTTTAAAAACAATTAAATTAAAATTATTTAGTTCAAAACAATCTAAAATATAAATAATCAACGTCCCCCTCCCCTCAGCGGGCCGCGGTAAAATTATCAAACGTTGACTGGGCCTCGGCGATAAAAAGGTTGAGGTGCACTTCTTTATCTGAAGTCTCCCTTCAATAAGCTTAAATATATTTCTTTAGTATATTCATGTGGGTTCATTGGTAAAATCCTAGGAGAGCCCACACCCTTGGCGACAAAACGAAAAAAGCGCCAAGCCAGAACGAGATGGCGCCAAGCGAAACCGACAATGGCGACAAGTGAATACAGAGAGATAAGGTGGATGCGTAATGAAAATATATGTAAACAATACAGAAATTAAACATTTAAGATAAAAAATATAAAAACAGCACTTACTTTTTTACTGGTAATCTTTTCAGAGTGGAGGGTACAGCATAACAACAGATTTAAAAAAAAGTCTCGAAGGTCTCATCGCTAAGTGAATGATCGTGTGAGCGCCACCATTTTTATTCTGCGAGGTAATGATCGCAAACATACCTTCGGCATGTCTGGTGTAATTTCGAAGAAAGCGTTTTATTGTCGACCATGTTACATCATGCCCATCGTCACATTTAGGACATTCATAACTTAAGCAATCAATCCTTCCTTCATACACTATTCAATCAATTTTTCTAACCTTTCGCATTCAACGAAGTAAAAAATTCTAAGATATATTCCTTCACACACGCAACCATTCCAGCCCGGTCCCCCCAAACAAAATGAAATTGAAATGCCCGCCGACGAAAATACGAAAATTCTAGAAATAGTTAGGTTTACCATATCTAGTGTATCAAAGTACAGTTACCAAGATGGCACAATTATCGCCAACCAAATTAATTCGCGTCAAGGGTGTGGGCTCTCCTAGGACTGAACTAGAACCATTAAGTATTTCTTTCTTAGCTTCCGCTGATGCCCAATGGCACATCCACTAGTCATCTTTTCTATTTACTACAGTTCTGCTTGGATAATAAGACTTATTTAATAGCATTATGGCTCCTTCTCAAGGACAAATTCTCACATCAGTCCAGTGAGTTAGTTGAAAGAGGTAAACAAGAAGGTTAGTTAAGGTAGAGGCGCGCGTGAGAACCCTCTACGAACTGCATAGTACTTGTTGATTACAATATTGGTCCTCATACTTATTATTGTAAATGTGTGGTTCATTATTATTTAAAATTTCAGAGGCTCATTTGTATAAGTTTAGATTATCTTTCAGAATCAACCCCTTTATAGACATTAGTTATTTCTTGAAAAAAATATGTTTTTAAGCTTCACTCTTTATAAATAGAAGAATCAATTATAAATTAATAAATATTTCTATATAAAAAAGCGCAAAGATAATTGCCCGTAAGAATGAACGTATACTAAAAGATTCAAACATTTAATTTTTAAGGGGAGTTGGAAACCTCTCTCTCTACTCTGACAATGTTAAATTGGCTGTATTCGATGTACCTTTTCTCAAAATCTATTTTATGTACATGCTTGAAATTTTTCATACTATTAAAGTACACCTCTCTCATTATACTAAAATGAGCTTTTAGCTAATTTTGAATTTTTAATAAATTATGAAATATTTTATCAAACATTGCGAAATTTGACCCATTTTTTACTTAAAAAATTTGTAAAAATTAAATTTTTGAGTTTTTTACAAAAAGCTCATTAGTATATATTTGACATCATTATAAATAATTCATAAAAATTTACATACCTGTGAACAGTAGTTTCTCAGAAAAGGTACATCGCACATTAAAATTTACATTTTGAGATAAATTGATTTTAATGTATACAGTGAGACTTGTAACCGGCTAGGGAATTAAAAAATAAAAGGCTCAATTTAAAATAAAAGATACATGTTTTGGTTTATATCAGTCGTTACACTTTTAAGCAAAAACTAAGTAATTTGTTTACAATTTTCGCCATTAAAATGGTCGTGGCCCAAATTCATCGATTTTAGAAAAATACGTTTTCAGGGCTTCTAAATACCCTAGAGGTTAAAGTAAGGTATTTTTAGAAAGTTTAAAAACTATATACAATTTGAAAATGTAAAAATCTCAAATTGTCAAAAAAATAAAATTTTAGCTTTCCAACACCCCTTAAAAGTATTATGAAATTATGAAACAAAATGTGTATTTGTCAAGTTATGAAAAGAATCATTAATTCCTATTTTAATGAGTTGCCTTGAAACGCATAAGTAAAAAAATGACTCTTAATATAAAATACCCATTTATGAATTTTTCAAAATATGACATGAACTTCATTATTATTGTCATTTACAAATATAAATGTAATAATGTCATATGGAATCTAATTCAGTATTTCAAAGTATAATTTTTTACCTATTAAAGCTGTACAGTGTAGAATGCATCACATAATTGAATAAGCAATATATTTTATTAAGCACTTGAGAAGGACCAAAGACTGTTAAGGACTAAGGAAAAGGAACGGAATATGCTTTAACGTAAAGAAATGACAAAATATTCATATTTTTTTAACAATCATCGTACTTAGTTTTCGTTAGCTAACCGGTGATATTCTGAAATATAAAACAATTCATTGGAAAAGACAATTTTATACAAGAAACACATCTTACGTAAAAATTTTCACATAATTACAAGTAGAAATTTTGTGATTCCCATAAAAATTAAAGAAGCAACACGATTATCTCTTTTCCTCGAGAAAACAATAAGATGAGAGAAGAACGATCACACAAGTGAGGGGGGGCATCTTAAAGCACCGCAATTAACACTTCCGGCTTTTGTTAATTTAGATGTGGAAAGAATCTCATTTGGAGCTATACACACTTAAGCTTTCTCAGAGGTTTCTTTTCCTTCTTATTGGATGAGATTATTTAATTCTTGTGGATGATTAAGAATAAGTTACGAAAAACCAGATAAATTCTCTAGAATAATGTACACATTGACGTTTCTTAATTATTTCTCAGAATCGTTAAAGATTTTATAAATTCGCTAGCTGGCTTTGTTACGTATATTTTATGATGCTCTGTGATTATATAAATTTAATTTATCGATATCTAAGTCTTATAGAATTAGGCTTTCAAATGTATTGAAAATATTTTTACAGCTCTCGCCTTTGACTTACATGACTTTTTTTTAAACGGAACTATAATGATCTTTTACGACTCCGAGAGCAAACTTTTCCAGGTAAGGGATGCTTTTAATTTTTACAAGGTGTCGCGGTCCATCCAGTGTCAGCGGCACACACGGGGGAGGGATTCCACGAGTTCGCATTCATTGATTAGCATGAATAAATAATTAATGCTAATTATTTATTAAATACATTTTTTTACTGTTTTTTATTCCCAACAATCAATAAAATAAAAAAAATAGGTCTGGCTGCTTAATGGGAATGATACAAGAATGGCAGACTTTCGACCCTGGAGCCTCTCTCCTTCCTTGAAAAATTGTGTGCGCCATGCGTAGTGTCGTATGTGGGGAAAAAGTCTACCGAGACTATTTATAAGAACTTAATAATAAACACACACAGAGTATGGACTTAACTGCGTAACAAAAATAAAAAAAATCTCACACTTTTAAAACCACGTTTCAAGCAATATGCAAAATACACAAACATAATAATAATAGCCGGAATTATAATAATATCAAATGATGCTTTCATTATCAAACAATATCAAATGCATTAAAAAATAAAACATTTTCAGTTCAAATTTGTTCTCGTAATTATAGTCATTAGAAGATTTAGTCTACATACTGTCATCCCCAATCTTGAACATTTCTGTATCTAATTATTTGCTGCTAATCTTCAGGTGATCACCTCAAAATGTCTTGGTGGTCCACCAGTAGATCGCGATCGATGTGATGATCACCCTTCATCTAATGGTTACGAAGTCCAGAGATCCATTTTTAGCGGATCTCTGCTCAGCAAAGCAAATATATGTGCAAAATTTCAAGTCTGGATGTCTATTAAATCAAAAACTGAAATTTTTCTTGTCTATACTTCCCTGTAGCCTCTAACATCTTTCCTTTGTGGCCAATTTCCATAAAATCCATTCTTATCGAATCTCTATGCAACAAAGAAACTTGTTCACAAAATTTCACACTCAAGTATAGGTCTAATAGTTCAAAAAGAGGATTTTTTTTATCTTTGACCCACACTACTTCGAAAGTCGATTTCGGCACAACCTGTTTTTAGCAGATCTCTACTCAACAAAAGAAGCATTCTTGCGTCATTTCAATTCTGTAGGTGAAATAGTTCCGGAAAATTTTATGACGAGGGAGTTGCTTTTTTCCTATACTAGGTGTTACCAAAATCGACCGAGAAAATCAGAGAGGCAAAAGAACATGGGGGCTCAAACCATGTTCAGCTAGAGTAATTCTCAAAAACAGCTATGGCTGATGTGATGTTGAGTGGGGCAAAAAGGGACACTAAAAGTAAGAAATACATTTATTAGACGTAAAGCAAATTTACAATACGAACAATGCGTCACAGCTTGACGTCAGAAATGCAACCGGATTTGTTTCAATGCGTCTGACAATCTTTCCTCTGTCGGTGACGGTTTCGCTATGATCTACACGCTAGCAACTTCGAACAATTTCTGTCACAATTACTTGTTCTTGAATTTCTGTCGTCAAGCTGTGATGCATTGTTCATATTGTAAGATGCTTTAAGTCAAATAAATGTATTTTTCAATTCCTAAAATTAGTTCACACTCTCCCTATGTATGTATATATATATTTGTGTTCAAATTTTCAATCGTTAATAAAATATATATACTTGTTACTCATCCACTCCAGTTCAAATACATTTTTTAAAATTGTACTGGAAGGCACTTGATGTTAATACAGTTTTTTAAAATATTAATTCATCAATTAAGTTTCATTTTTTAATTTTAAACTTATTCTGCGTTATTTCTGACGAAGTTAGAACTAGCACCAACAGTTGACGCCAGTAAGTTTTCCTAAAGAATTTTTTCTTGTTTTCAAATATATTTTTTAAATGAAGCCTTCTAGTGGAAGGCATTTGATGTTAAAACAGTATTTCAAATATTAATTCATTAATTAAATTTAATTAACTAAAATAAAAAATTTCTTTGTTGACCTAAGTAGGAAAATTGACTTAAATTTTTTTTATATTACTTGTTTTACTCTTGTTCAGGGAAAAGGGCCGATATATATATATCGGCTCTTTTCCCTCCACTAGACATCAAACTCTTCATTAGTATTTTTGTGAATTACTCCCACTAAACGTGGGTGGCCGTGGTATCGGATATAGGTATCGGATCGTGGCTTGTCTTGTCACGAGTTTGAGCCTAGTACCACTAAAGACCCGCCATGTAGGGCAGCAATGCACGTTAAATCTGTCGAGAGCTGAAGCGTCCTCCCGTTGGTGTGGTGTGGTAGTTAGGAGAGAGGGGTGCCAGCTCAGGTGTCGTCCATGTCACTTGATCAGGATTCAAAATTACGTGATCCGTCGCCAAAAGCCATCTTGTAGCTGAACAGCGCGATGTTAATATTAAATCAATCAATCAGACTAAACGTGGTTTACGACTTTATGTTCTACAGTGATGTGTCCTCCCCATGCTGCTTACTATCAACCCTCTGAATTTTTCGGTCAAATTATTTATACATATATATATATATATATATATATATATATATAGATGTATGTATATGTATAAATAATATATATGTGGGAGACAACAAGGGATCCAAGACATTTGTCTTTTCTTCACATTTATTTAAACTTAAACAAAAATTAATTAAAAAAAGGTAGCTCTTCTAACAGATAGGTTTGAATGATGTGTCCACGGTAACGCCTGCTCGCGCACCTCAGTCCTTCTTTCTGCTCTCTTCTTAAAAGTCTAAAAGTTTCTGTTACAGTTTCACCTAGCTGCGCCTGCGCGCGAAGACTGCGTTGTCTGCTGACAATTGGCTTTCCTGGATGCCACAACCGGCCAACCTGACTGTACGCTGTCCGCAGCGGTACTTATTTCTTTTTTTTCTTTTTCATCGAGACCAGAGGAGAATCTGAAATATACAAAAAAGACGGAACAGACAAGGACTATACAAAAATATACAAAGATTTAACATATCATAATTCTGCTGAACTAGACAGTTTCTCCATCATGTGAAGGCACCTCTTCGACATCCGGAAGGTTCAACAGGAAAACATTGTTTTTCACAGGCATGGCATGATTCTGAGATGACGATAGTACGGTAGGATGAACGGAATCATTTATTTTGCTATCTTGGTCTTTATCAGTTCCATCAGGCATAAGAACGTCTTTTTAACAAGCTCTTTGCTTGAACGCATCGATATTTTCCTCTCTAGAGTTCTGGACGTCTGTTCAAAACGATCTCTCTTTTCCACCGTTTCCACTGCCAGGGGCTGGAAGATTCTCGGAGCATTGCAAACCGTCTATGTTTACTCTTCATAGGTGAACAATAATCAAAAACACTCTCTTTTATAATACCTTGTTGTAACCAATCATCAATTTGATCGTTTACCTGTAATTTCTCAGAACAAGATAAACGTCTGGCTCTCTGACACACAGGAATATCATTTTTTCAAGTTAATACACATTTTTAACTTAGTACTCTTAATTTTATTACATTTATAATCCTTAATTAGAGAACTCAAATCATTTCTAGTATTAAAGTTTTTAACATGTGACAAATCATAACTAGAGTTTTCTATCATATTTGAAAAAGAAACAACACCTAAAGAGGATTCACTTTCATTCAATAAAACATCGCTCTTTGCGTGGCCTAGTTTCTTTATTTCAGCATATACACTGGGATGTATAATAAATTCTTCGGTCAAAGTCGGTGATATTGCCGTTCGAACACTTAAGCCGGCAGAGAGTTGATTAAGAGAAAGACTTATCGGTTTAATTTCTACCATACGCTTTTCGCCAAAACATGAGCTTAATGTTATTCTCTCTTCGGAAGGCTTGTTCACTCTAATTAGTGAGGAATTTAGAACTGGGATCTGGAAACCTGAATCAATCAAGGCTGTTACGGGCTGATTTTCCACAAAAATGTTTACATATTGAGTTGTGCGAACTCATCGCTATTTTTGTTTTTCGCTCTCGACTTTCAAAGTATTCGCGTTTTTTCTGTTATGGATGTGGCTGTTAGATTCTTTTTAGGCTTAAAACGCTTCTCACAATCTCTTGCGTAATGAGATGAATCACCGCATATATAGCAATTTTTATTTTGTCTTTCAAGATATTGGGGATAGTTATCTCTAATCTTTGGTTTAAAGTTTTGTGGTCTATTTTTAAAGGGGTCTTCGGTATATCCACAAGCAATAGGAATTTCCTTACGTGATCCGTTTTTAGATGAAATATAAATATCGCACTCTTTAGCTAAATCAATAGGCCTAAACCAATCTTCTGCTTCTCTAATGCCAATATGAGTTGCGGTTTCCTTATTTAAAGTTTCAAATAATTTATCAGAAATTATAAGATCACATAGAGATTCAAAGGAATTAACTTTTCTTAACGAACAATAATATTGAAGTTTGCCGTTAATCTTGCAGCAAATTGATGTATGTCTCGCCTGATGATTTTACAGCCTTTTTAAATGAGTTTAAACACTCGCGAGGGGTTAATTGGAATTCTCTGAGTACTATAGATTTTAGTTTTCATAGTCATTTAATTCCTCCTTTTTAATATACAATAAGACATTATGAGCTCTTTCGCCCAGAAGATTTATTAAAATTTCAGATTTATATTCGTCGTTTATTTTCTTGGTTAAAAATGCGCGTTCTAATGATTGGAAGAACAGATTAAAATTTTCAGATCTGGTGGGAACAGGAAGAGATAAAGTTTTAATGCTTTTGATCATATTTTCTATGTTTGTTTCGAACTGTTTCTCTTCAACTTTAGCTGCAGGATTTAAACTTAATGCTTCATTTTTAGCCGTTTGAAGTTCGATTTCTTTTTCTAATTGTGCTAACTGAAGTTTAGCGAGCTCAATTTTCTGTTTTTCTAGAGTTGCCTCTCTTTCGTTTCGCGATACCCTCTCATCTATACAGTTTTTAATTAAAGTTTTAACGAAATCTGGATCACTTTAAAATGTACTACTGTTCTCAATTTTAGTCTTTAGTTTAGCTATGGTGTCCGTACTCTCCACAGTACCGTCTAGATCCTCAACAACTCTTATGAGATCCTCTTTAAGAGTTTTTTTATACATTTTAGAAAAAAAATATGGAAAGATCCTACCTTTTTTTCTAGCTCCCTTGTTGCTCGCACGTACGATGTATCCAATAATTGAAGAAAAACGTTGATTCCACTGATTTCACCTCTTCGCAGGTAATATAGTTCCGTAATTATTAACAGGACACCTCTTCGCAGGTGTTTAGTTGATATAGTTCCAACCTCTACACAGGCGGAATTTGCGTCGATAGTTCCAACCTCTACACAGGCGGAATGAAGTTTAAAAATTCAACCTCTACACAGGTTGAGCGAAGTTTAAAATTCAACCTCTACACAGGTTGAGCGAAGTTTAAAAATTCAACCTCTACACAGGTTGAACGAAGTTTCCAAAAAATGGCGGTGCGTCTCCTTCACGGACGCTGCTTTAGTTCACTGTCCAAACTTTGATCAAAATCGAAATTTTCGATCCCGGCCTCTACACAGGCGGAGTATTCAACCTCTACACAGGTTGAAGAGTTTCAAAATGGCGGCGCGTCTCTCCTCCCACGGACGCTTTTGTTCATTGTCCAAACTTTGGTTCAAAATCGAAATTTTTTCGATCGCGGCCGAGCCCCCATAATTTGTGGGAGACAACAAGGGGTCCAAGACATTTGTCTTTTCTTCACATTTATTTAAACTTAAACAAAAAATTAATTAAAAAAAGGTAGCTCTTCTAACAGATAGGTTTGAATGATGTGTCCCCACTTAACGCCTCGCTCGCGCACCTCAGTCCTTCTTTCTGCTCTCTTCTTAAAAGTCTAAAAGTTTCTGTTACAGTTTCACCTTAGCTGCGCCTGCGTAAGAAGACTGCGTTGTCTGCTGACGATTGGCTTTCCTGGATGCCACATATATATATATATATATATATATATATATATATATATAATATGTATACATGTATAAATAATTAATTGCTTATTATGTGGCACTAAGAGGCAAAACAAGAAACAAGTGGCGACGAATTTGGTCAAGTGAGGAGATAGATGTGTGTGCCTGAGTTTCTATAAAATTCTAAGCTACTTCCAAGCTATACCAATGCGAGTCACTTTGATCTCTAATGTTTTTAACGCGCATCAGTCATGCTGCTCATCTTTAGTGGTATTAAAAGTTCGTACAAGTATTCGATGAAATTTTTTTTACTGTATGTATGATATTTTTATCTCATTGAACAACATCTTAAATTTCTACAACCGTACGACAATATTAAATTACATGAATTATAGATGAGAAAGACTCAAATTTACTTCAATTTCTAAAATACATACGAGGGTTGGGGCATAAATCCTGGCAACTACTTTTTTTCTTGTAGATATGTGAACGGATCAGAAACGTTTTTTTGTCGTGTGGAAGCTCTGCAGGCATAGTGCGTATGCAGAACATCTTATGGCTCTGTGATAGATGGTAGTAGCTCAGCGAGGGCTGTGAAATCAGTCAGTTGGTGAGTGTCGTGCAAGATGGAAGTAACCCATGTTGAGCAGCGCTTACATCAAAATAGCCATTCTCCGAGGGAGAATTGCGATGGAATGTCACAGTGAATAAGTGGAAGCCCTTGGGAATAATGCCCTACCATACTGTAGGGTACTGCGGTGGGATGGAAAGTTTCAGCAAGGACGTGTGTCAACCTGTGATGAGTAATGTTCGGGACGATTCACACATGATGCGGTAAATGCGGAGGCTGATGGTATTTAGCACCTCCTACATCGTTGGCAGCATGTGGTGACAGTAGCAGAGGACTACAGTGAAGGTCTGTAGGCCCAGGTTTGTGATGCCAACTTTATGTGTACTGTGTTGTCATTCTTTTGCACCGTAAAGGCCATATTTCCTTGTATACTACCGTAATAAATTAGTGTGTTACGATATTTTAGTGCTATTCATTATCCACACATGTAGTTAACCCCTTGTCCTTTCGTCTGTTTAAGTCACATTTTCGATCCGGACTGTAACTTCAAGAAAAAAAATAGTTGCCATGACTTTTTTCCCTACCCTCGTACATAAAAAAATTAGTATCAAAGTAATGTTATCAAAAACTAGGTTGGAAATAACTAGAATTGATTGATTCTATTTCTGTTGGAAAATGCATGTGATTTTGAAAATTAATAATATGATAGGATTAATCAGTACTGCTAAAAAATGTTATGCACAACTGACTTCATCTTTGCTGCTATATTTTTTATCTTCTTTCATGCTTGTGTGTTCGTGTAATAGATTCACACACACACACACACACACATTTACTTATTACTATTATTATATTTGTTACGTTACCAACAACAAAAAGGAAATATTTTCTATTACTTTCATTTTCCTGCTCATTAAGAGAAAGCTAATTTATTAATGCTAATAATTTTTTTTGTAATTTTTATTTGATTCTTTACCAGTTTGTTATCGAATAATAGTAACTTTTATGTTTTTCGTTGATTTATTAATAGCGGATAGCATAAATACCAACAATTAGCAATTAGCAAGTCCATGAGCACTTTCATCTTTTTCCATGCTAAAAGTATAATAAAAATCATACGTGTGAGTATGTGTGTTTTAGAAAGTATTGATTTTTATTGAATAGGTAGACCACGGAAAAATAAGTATGCACACATGACATGTAACAGCGATTTGTATTTGAAAATAATTAGAAAAATTTTGAATACAATGAAATTTATGTTTGATAGCTTGATAAAGAATTCATATTTTTAATATAAATTTTTGTTACTTCTTTATCAGCCTTTTTTTCAATGTACTAGTTTAAAAATTAAAAACATTCATCTTCATTCTTCGTCGAAATTTAACAAAATTAATACCTAAACCGCTTGCTTGTGAAAAATAAAAGTTGCTATCTAAAACATTTATTATAATTTTTTTTGTTTATTCAAAAATTACGTAAGAGCGGAATACTATTTACGTGTAACAATTCAGTATAGTTACCAAGTATGAATTGTCTATCTTAATACGCTTTTGAGGTTACAGAATAAAATGAGAAATCTGCATATTGTTGCCTCTTACATTAGATTGGGGTTTCAATCGAAACTTGGCGAAATATTGGAGATACAGCCAAGTTTTCGTCATTTTTGGTGACCAAATTTCACGAGTTGGTAACCTCTTTAGTGGATTGGTGACCATTTTTGGCGTCGTGTGGCTGTCATATGGATGCATCTGGAAATTACTGGAGAAATGTATTAATATCACGATCTATGACGCAAGCAGATCTTTCGAGAAAGATCGTTGCAGACTATAAATAGGAGGCGTTTTCTGAAGATAAGTCAGTATTGTTTTGACCGTTAAAGAGCCCATTAGCGATTAGTTCCTGCGATTGAGCGAGTGCTTATGAATAACATTAATCATAATACAACGTATTTGTATTTTTAGTCACTGATAGTTGCATTTGAGTGCTGTCGAAGGTGTGAATACCATTGGGATTTATTTTGTGAACTTTGCTACTGTATCTTGTACTTCTAAGGATTCTTTTTCCACAGTAAATTGAGAGCTGAAACGTCCTCCCGTTGGTGTGGTGTGGTAGTTAGGAGAGGGGGTGCCAGCTCAGGTGTCGTCCACGTCACTTGACCATGATTCAAAATCACGTGGTCCGTCGCCAAAAGCCCTCGTGTAGCTGAACATTGCGACGTTAATATTAAATCAATCAATCCACAGTAAATTTTCATCGCTCTTAAGGTACCCACCCGACTACGTTCGGAACCGTGATTTTGCAAAAGCGCATAAATGGATAATTTTCATGATATTTAATGTCACTTAGATTAGAATACATGTATAAAACTGTTTTAAGAACATTTTGACAAAAAAAAAATATTTAAATGCAATATTTTGGCAAAACGTTAACTTAGAATAATCTTTTTTCAAAATGTTATCCTTTTGTGAAAAATGCTTCTATTATAATAATATTTTGCCTGTATATAGCTCAGACATCTCTACAGAGGCTCAATTAGAATTTTTGAAATATATTACTTAGAAGTGGGTTTATTCATATTTTACGACAACAGAGGGGAGCAATTTTAAGAAAAAAACGCCAATAATTATTTCAATTGGTAGTAACTCTGAAAGTAATGTGAATTTTTCAAAATTTTCAGTTGAGCCTCTATAGAGAGGCCTGAGCTATATACAGGCAAAATATAATTATAATAGAAGTATTTTTCACAAAAGGAGAAAATTTTGAAAAAAGATTATTCTAAGTTAATTTTTTGTCAAAATATTGTATTTAAATACTTTTTTGTCAAATGTTCTTAAAACAATTTTATGCTTGTATTTTAATCTGAGTGACGCTAAATATCATGGAAATAATCCATTTATCCGCTTTTTTTTTAAAATTACGGTTCCGAACGTAGTCGGATATCTTAAAGAACTGTTTTGCTCTTTGAGATTAATGGTGCAACATCCTCGAACCTCGATCTGTGTAACGATATGTTTGTATTTTATGTAGCTAGTAAAATTTATAGCTTAGTAATATAAGCACACACACACACACACACACACACACACACACACACACACACACACACACACACACACACACACACACACACACACACACACACACACACACACACACACACACACACACACACACACACACACACACACACACACACACACACACACACACACACACACACACACACACACACACACACACACGCACACACACACACACACACACACACACACACACACACACGCACGCACACACGCACGCACACGCACACACTCACGCACGCACGCACACGCACGCACACACACACACACACACACGCACTCACGCGCACATGCACTCACGCGCACATGCAAGCACACGCACGCAAGCACACGCAAGCACGCGCACGCAAGCACACACGCAAGCACACGCAAGCACACATGCAAGCACACACACGCAAGCACACATGCAAGCACACACACACGCACACGCACACACACGCAAGCACACACACACGCAAGCACACGCACACGCACACACACGCAAGCACACGCACACGCACACACACGCAAGCACACATGCAAGCACACACACGCACGCGCGAGATATTTTTATTTTGTAAATGAATAATTTCTTCATCTTGAATCCTAATATTATACTTAAAGAATTCTACATACCCATTCATGGGTTTCTTAAAAATATTAATTTTGTGATTCTCCTTTTATCGTTGTAACTATATTCAATGGGTTTCAAAACAGCGCCTAAGCAGGAAAATCAATTTCGAAAATAGAGTTTCCAATTATTAGCAAACAATTTTTTCCATCAGGTTCTTTTCTCGGATTTCCGAAAAAAAGTTTTTGAATCCCTAATGAATTTTTTTTTGATTTTATTCAAGCCGTTCTTGGAATTTCCTGTTTGAAAAAAACTGAAATTTAATCATATTGTGATGAATGTAACAGTGTACAATCCTTAAAGAAGATTCTAGAATTTTTTTCATAGACCAAGGAAGATTTCGAGTTTTAGTTATTAGATTTCATTTCTTTGAAATGCTACATTGCATTCTAATTGAATTTCTAAATGCTTTGCTAATTGCAATATTTTGTTTTATAAGTTTTTTGTGTATGCAATCAAAATTGAGTCTTTCAAATCGAAATTAATATTGTAAAGAATGTTTTTTTAGAGGTATAGAACTTTAAATTGCAATAAAACAACGATGTATTATTCGATTGACATGAATTTTTTTATTCGAAAGATAATCTTGTGGCATTACATTTTAAATATGATCAAGCAAGGCGTAGATTCGTCGAATGGGCCCAAAACGAGATTGCCGTTGTTTCCGATTTTCATAAGCGAATTTTGTTTATCGATGAAGCGCACTTCTGGTTCAATGTCTATGTCAACAAACAAAACTGCCGCATTTGGAGTGAAGCTAATCCACAAGTGTATGTCGAAACACCATTACATCCAGAAAAACTGACTGTTTGGTGCGCTTTATGGGCTGGTGGAATCATTGGTCCGTACTTCTTCAAAAACGATGAAGGCCACAACGTTACAGTCAATGGTGATCGGTATACAGCCATGATTACTAACTTTTTCATTCCTGAGTAGAACAATCATGATGTTCCAACAAGACGGCGCAACATGTCACACAGCTCGTGCCACAATCGATTTATTGAAAGACACGTTTGGTGACCACCTAATTTCACGTTTTAGAAATGTGAATTGCCCTCCAAGATCTTGTGTTTTAACACCTCTAGACTTTTTTTGTGGGGCTATGTAAAGTCATTGGTCTATGCGGATAAGCCACAAACGCTTGACCATTTGGAAGACATCATTCGCCGTGTTATTGCCGATATACGGCCACAAATGTTGGAAAATGTCATCGAAAATTGGACGTCCAGATTGGAATACATCTGAGCCAGCCGTGGCAGTCCTATGCCAGAAATCATATTTAAAATGTAATGCCACAAGATTATCTTTCGAATAAAAAAATTCATGTGAATCGAATAATACATCGTTGTTTTATTGCAATTTAAAGTTCTATACCTCTAAAGAAACACCCTTTATAATGCAATAATTCGACAACGTTTCTAAAGATAAAACAAAAACATGATTTTATAGTAAAACTTTATGCGATTTTAAATGCAAAAAGGATTGGAATAACTAATTTTAATATTTTTTTGTAGCTTTAGGAATGTTTTTGAGTATTGTATAAAACTTTTGTGTCTATTTGTGCGTATGAGTACTTTCAATGTAAATTTTTTTTATTATCATTTTAAATAGAAAATATGCTTGAAATGCATTTATATGCATACATAACACTTCAAACATTTATTGTTATACTTTTGATAAGCATTTTAAGATAAATAGGAATTATTTTCTTATGTACTTTCCTTTGGTTTAATAAAAAGTTAGTTTTCTGCAAACGACTAATTTTAATTATGAAAGAAAACTTAAATTGAAAAAAGTAATATATTTTAAAAGGTTTTTGGCTCTTTGTATTAATTTCATCTAATCAGAAGAGAAAAAAATTTATGGAAACTAATAATGACATTCACATAAATCATGTACTGCCTTTTGTTTGGAATAAATCTTCGCATAATTATTATTTGTATAATCTATAGAACTTTACAGGTATCTGTGTAGTTGTAATGTGTTCTGGAGTTATTCTTATTCACCTTATAACACTTAATAATAAAGAGATCTTAGTACTTTTTTTTAAAAAAGAAAAACAGAAACGATAAATGTCAATACTCTATAAACTTTATTTTTCAAATTTGAAGAACAATGTTTGTAAAAAATAAAATTTTCGACCAAAATTTAGCAATCTGCAAAAGTCAACAAATGTAAACCTTTAATGTCATTGTGGATAAAATTGAAAGTTATGAATTAGAAAATTGTGCAAACAAAATGGAAAAAACGAACAAGTAAAATTCGAGATGAAAAAGAAATAAACTTTTAAACTTAAACGTGTGTTATTTTGTTTAATTATTTTTTATTGAGTTTATTTTGAAATATTAAAAAAATAATAAAATAATTCTTGAACTAACGTTTTAAGTTTTACGAAAGATAAGAACAATAAAAAGAACAATAAAACTATTGTTATGAATGTTGTGTAAAATAGAATAAATAATTTATATTTGGATGTGTAATACATTTATATTTCTTTATGTTTTATTTATTTTATGTTAAGATTGTAACGCAAGCAACTACGACCCTTACGTTGAAATAGCGATTTAATGGGAGCTTGGCAAAATCTTGGTGATAGAGCCAAGTTGGCATAATTTTTGACAACCCAGTTGGCTACTTGGCGACTATTTTTGGTAAAATCGTAGCCCTAAGGCTTTTCTGGAAATTAGTGGAGAAATAAACTAATTTCACGATCTATGACGCAAGTGGATCTTCCTCGAAGGATCCGCGAGGTCTATAAATAGGGAGACGCTCGCCGAAACTGAGTTAGTATTGTTTAGACTATTGATTAGCTAAGCTGTTAAGTAGAAAGAGCGGTTCTTGTGAATAATCTTTCACAAACTTGTATTTTGGACACTGATAGTTGTGTCTGAGCGCTGTCAAAGGTGTGAAGACCTTCAGAGATTTATTCTACAAATATTGCTGTTGACTCCTGTATTTCAAGGATTGTTTTCGACAATAAATTTCCATTGCTCCTGAAAAGCTGTCCTGTTCTTTGCGACTGATTTGCACAAAGTACTCGAACCCTGATCAACGTAACACTATTAATTGTTAAGAATAATGCTATTCTAATATTACAGAAAATGTTTCGTACAGTAGAATTTACAAGTTTTTTAAAATTCTTATGAAGGATCTAAAATTATAACAAAGAATTGAAGAAATACACTTTTTTTACTGTAAATAAAAGTTACTCTCTCTCTCTCTCTCTGAATATTTTTCTTTCATTCAATTTGGAATAAAGTATCTATATTAAAAAATTCAAACACATAGTTTTATAATGCTATGAACTGTAACCAGGGAACATGTGATTATGTTTAAAATAGCAAATAACTTGATACGAGTGTCAATGATGAGCTTCAAATGAAATTATATAAATCAACTTTTTTTCATCAGAAACTATTAAGAAAGGCAGAAAAGATATCTAGGTTGATTTTTAAATAAGTAATTATCATCTTATGGATATAATGAACTTACTTTGTTTACGATAATTAAAATCTTAAATAAGTTATAACTGTTCTACTTTTTAAACTCAGAAAGATTATTTGATTTTATGATATACTGATCATAATACTATACAAATTTGTACTGCAAATAATTTTCTCAGCTTAGTGCTCCTAATTTCGTAGGAATTTTTTTACTTCAACTATTAATAATTAATAACTTTATTAAAAACCATTGCATCATTTTTTATTTATTCTATGAATAAAAATAGATTATAAATGACATTAATTAACATTAAAATGAACATTTTTTATGCCAAACAATTTATTTGTATGTAAAAATAATTAAAATATTTAATTTTATTCCTATAAATTTTATGCCTTCTATTTGTTGTTAAAAATAGACTTAAATACCCGTCTTAACAAGATTTATAAAGGGCATATTACGATAAATTATTTTTACATTTTTGTAGGAGTTCACCATTAAAAGAGGAAATACAAATTTTAATTTCCAAAAGAAATTAGAGGATTTCTTTGATAACTTGTTTAATTGCTTAATATTCCTTTCTGTAATAAGGACATTTTTTATTTGTGGCCAATTATTACATTTATTTTTAAAAACTACATTTATACTAATTTTTTTACAAAATATTTTTTTTACTGTGCACACGAATAAATAAAATCAGCTCAAATCACTTTCAATTATAGCTATTATTTATCATGTTAATTCACTTTAATTTAATATTTTATATATTTTAGAAGTATATTAAATGACCAATTGTGATAAACTCTCTGTTAGGCGGTCGGGTTTGCAGCTTTGAACTTTTTTGTATGAACGCAGTCTCCCTTGAATAATAATAATAATAATAACAATAATAATAAATCTCTCTTAGAGTCATTTTAAGGTAACCGAACACGTTCGGAGGACTCTTTGACAAAAAGCATATTTAAACATTATAAATGATTTTTAGGACTCAATACCAATAAATACTAATTTTTAACTAACAATATTTAAAACAAATTGCTTAAATTTCACAAAAATTACAATTATAAGTGAAATTTTAGCAATACTTTGGTAAATCTTCAAAAGAATTGAAGAAAAAAGTAATAAACTTATTTTAGTAAAAGTATCACTAAAACAAATTAGATGCATTTATCTAGAAAACGTTCTAAAATTTTAATGTTTTATTAAAATTTGAAAATTTTAGAGCTTATTGAGTAAACATTATAAGAAAAATCACATTCTTTAAGAGACCATTATTTAAATAACAAGCCATAACTCAAATCATTCATACAATAAGAAATATTTTAGTACATTCTCTAGAAAAAAACATAAATATCAGTTTCAAAAAGTTTTATAGAAATACATGTGTAATATTTTGAGTTATCAGACTCACCGTGATAGGTTTTGAGCAATTTAAATGCCCACTTCTGGTAGATCAAAGACCTACTTCCGGTTTTTCTAACTTTATAAAATTGATATTGTAGCCTGACCTCTCTAGGTAGCGTAGAATAAAAAAAAGTATGTTTTGTAAAGCCAAAGATAGCTCTATTCAATTAAGCAAAAAACAAAAATATCTGTCTTGACCAAATTTGGTAATTTTCAACGTGTTCGGATATCTTAAAATTAAACGCATATTTAAAAAAATTAGGTAATAATTTATGTGCTGCTTACTTATTATTTTTCAAGCTTGACTGTCTTTGTTGTTATTCTGATTTCTTTTCCTCAATTTTCAATTTTACTTAATGCATGTTTTCCAGTCTATGTAAATGCAGGGAAAAAGCGTTTTATTCACTCTCTCACAAACTCATCACGAGATTGTCGGAACTCTTAGACTTGAAATTTGGTAAGGGTGTTTCTTTTGTTGAGCAGGATTCTGCTAAAAGCGGCGTTTGTTGAAACTGACCTCCAAGGGAACTGCGTGTGGCGTTATAGGAAAAGATGTTTGTTTTTGAATTATTAAACCTAGATACAGACATGACATTTTGCAAGCATGTTTGTGTGTGGCTGAATAGATATCCGCTAAGAACAGGTTTTGCGAAAATCGATTCCTAAGAGGATTGAGGGGGCGTTATAGTTAAAAATAAATCCCGTTTTTAAATTATTAGACCTTTAGACTCGAAGTTTTGTGAGAAAGCTTCTTTTGTTAAATAGAGATTCGCTGAGAATGGATGCTACGAAAATCGAATCCCGAAAGGTAAAAGCGGGAGTTACGGGGGCGTAAGATATAATTATGCTTACGTTTTAGAAATTTAAGTCCTACTCTTTTTTAAATCAAGACTCAAGATATATAAGAAAGTTTTTCAATGCAATATAACGCTTATCCACTTGCGTACCAGACTACTCTTTCTAGTATATGCCATCGTCGTTGGATTCCAACGAAGTGTACTGAATACGAACATTAGTCGGAAACCGATAAATAGGACAGTGACCTTGATACGGATTTATCTATTTGTGATGAAGAACATGAAGAAAGGGAACAAAAATGACAATACACTTATGGAATGTATGTAGAAAAGCTTTTTGTTCCAAGGCACATTTCAGGCAATTTTACAAAGCCTTTTAAATTTATTTTTTTAATTTTCCTAATTTTTAAAAAAAATTTGTAACCCAAACATTTTGTAACTTAACTTTGGTAATTTTGCACAATCCCAATGGAAGAAAATCTACTATATGATGTTTCCTGTGCTGGTTGCACACCCAAAAAAATCCATGTATCCACATGAGGTTACAAAAGGATTTTGCCCTATACATCGCTCGTATCCTCTAGTGGTTACATAGTACTCAAGCAGTTAATGCTATGACATACTTATCAATAAATTAAAAACAGTATATTATCATGTATAACAAAATACCCAGCGAATCAGGTGAGCAAAGGCTAGTTTATTTATATACGAGAAGTTTTTCTCATTTTCTTAGTATTTCACTCGAAATAAATTTAACTGTAATGAAGTTGGTCAAAATCAGTTATTCTCAAAATGGTACATATTGATCCCCAGGGTCTATGATGACCAGCCAGGAGTCCACGCCAGCAAAATAATAATTTGAGAATCCATGAGGAGGGGTCTACGATAGTGGGCTCGCTGTTAACCAGATAATGACTTTAATTTTAAAAGAAAATTTAATTGGGGAAACCATATTTACCTAATTAACATATTTAAAGGGTGTTTTTTTAGAGGTATAGAACTTTAAATTGCAATAAAAAAACGATGTATTATTCGATTGACATGAATTTTTTTTATTCGAAAGATAATCTTGTGGCATTACATTTTAGATATGATTTCTGGCATAGGACTGCCACGGCTGGCTCGGATGTAGTCCAATCTGGACGTCCAATTTTCGATGACTTTTCCAACATTTGTGGCCGTATATCGGCAATAACATGACGAATGTTGTCTTCCAAATGATCAAGCGTTTGTGGCTTATCCGCATAGACCAATGACTTTACATAGCTTCAAAGAAAATAGTCTAGCGGTGTTAAATCACAAGATCTTGGAGGCCAATTCACAGGTCCAAAACGTGAAATGAGGCGGTCACCAAACGTGTCTTTCAATAAATCGATTGTGGCACGAGCTGTGTGACATGTTGCGCCGTCTTGTTGGAACCACAGCACCTGGACATCATGATTGTTCAATTCAGGAATGAAAAAGTTAGTAATCATGGCTCTATACCGATCACCATTGACTGTAACGTTGTGGCCTTCATCGTTTTTGAAGAAGGATTCCACCAGCCCATAAAGCGCACCAAACAGTCAGTTTTTCTGGATGTAACGGTGTTTCGACATACATTTGTGGATTAGCTTCACTCCAAATGCGGCAGTTTTGTTTGTTGACGTAGCCATTCAACCAGAAGTGCGCTTCATCGCTAAACAAAATTCGCTTATGAAAATCGGAAACAACGGCAATCTCGTTTTGAGCCCATTTGAAAGCGTTGTTCAGGCGTGAGTCTATTCATGATGAGTTGCCAAACCAAACTGAGAATAAATCACTTGACAGCTGTTAAATCGGTCGCCATGTTGGAAAGTAATGCCAACTTAAACTTCTATACCTGGAAAAAAAACAGTCTTTATTTATTAAATTTAATGAGGGTAATTTGCAGTTACAAGATCAACTTAGATAAATTTTGTTAAAAGAAAAACCGTAATTTTTCCGGAATTAAGATATACGAGTGTAATATTGGATGTCGTAAATTTTCCTGATTTCTCAACTTGTCACAAACAATTTTCTAGGAAATGTTTGTTTTAATACACGTTCTGCATTTAAATGTTGGCTATTCAGATTTAGAAACTAATGCAAGTTTGGGAATGCTTTGAATATGGTAATAATACTATAGGCAATGGATTCATATGGTCACAATGAACCCCCCCACATAAAAATATAAGATTAAAAGAAATTGATCGGTAAAGGCACTAACGAAGATGTTGAAGTAAAGTTTAAAAATGAATGACAGCAATTCTGGCTGTAAAAAGATACCTGTTATTTATCCGGAATTATGAAATATCTTGATAATATTTTGAATTGCTTTTCCTAGTGAGACGCAGTTCCAATGCGGTCGCCAATCCCCGAAATAAAAAAAGAAAGACAGAAAAAGACTGGACACTACTAACCGAGGAGATTTAGTATTAAACCTGATAAGATTGGCGTCAAATGTTGAAAATTTGGTATTGAAGAATGAGATGCCTCCCTCCCATTAAAAACATTTGTTTGTTGGTCCAGTTGTTTTATGTAACAGTTATTTTATGTGTTAATCAACATTTAATTTATTAACATGTGTTTTTTAAGTTTTAAGTGCTATATATATATATATATATATATATATATATATATATATATATATATATATATATATGTATATATATATATATGTATATATATATATACACTTCCCTACAGCTAGAAATTTAAATCTTTTAAAATAGCTTTGTACCAGCAGTGAAAAAGACATTAAAGTTGATAAATTTGCAAATATTCAATAGTAAATGTGTGTGTGAGTAGGGGTCTACCCAAAACCAAAAGAACGTGGTAAGGGGTCTATGAGACAAAAAAGTTTGGGAGCCTCTGGTCTAAATTACGTGATTTTCAATGCTTGTAAATGGATTCTCGTGAAAAATTTAGGTGACGTGTCAGATTAGTATAACTTCAAAATGTGTATGTAATTTATGATAGGAAGAGGTAAATGTCACACTATCAGTTCATTCCATAACACTTGTCAGGTTATTACTTTTATTATTTTCTAGCTATTGTATGCACGCAGAAGTCTTTTAAAAGTAGACGTTTCACATCATTAATAACTGGTGGTTACGCGCTAGTAATTATATTTCAAGCGTTATAATCAATATTTTTAAAAGAGCGGTCTTTTGCTATTTCTTATCATGAGCAGTAAAATGAGATAATGGACAGTTTTTGTTCTATGAAAAGGAATGATACTCAGTATTGATTCTATTTTTTTTGTTTTTTGATTCAAGATGTTTAATACGGAAAGCCGAAATACGCAATACCATTTTTATAGAATATATATTAAGAAGTTCACATATGATATTCCGAAAAAAGGACGTACTAGTTATGTGAGTAATAGTTTTCCCAAGGAGGTATTTTATTCTTATAAACTCCTCTAATAATCCAAAAGATTTCTAGATGAACGATAATATGTCGAAAATATACAAAAAATTAAATACATATTAAGTTCAACCAGCAGCGGCGATACACATTGCAATTATTTTCACAAAACAACTTTAGAATAATTACAAAAACGTAGTACATATATAAACAACTTTAAAACATATTTAAAATAATCACAATAGATGCCATCCTAAGCAATATAACTTTAACAACAAACGATTATATATTAGTAAATAAATTAAGTAATTGGATAAATTAGAATTTGAATTATTGAATTAAAGCAAACGATAAAAATATTTATTACTATCTCTAAGCGTTAAAAAATCAATTAAAAGTAGTTCAAAATAAAGAAAATAAATTTAAATAGATCTATAATAAGAGTAACAGGCTGATTAAAGTGTCTACTTTTTCAACAAAAACAAAGAAGCGAATTCTTGTTATTTTTAACAGGTAACTGTTTGCTTTACATTTTTAAATTGGTAAATGCCTTTATTGAGATTAATTAGAACAATACAGAGCTTTAATAAAGTGTTTCATAATAGTTTTACTAATTTGGTGTTCATTCGCGATTAAGTTTAATTTAAGGATGTATATTTTTCCACTGAAATTTCTCATTTTTATTGCACATTTACTATTTTTAACTTTGCAGATAAAGTTTGAGTTTCACTAAAAATTTTCAAACATATTTGAGTTTTAAAAAAATTTCCAGGATTTCAAGGACGTGTTAAAATCAAATATTTGGAAAGAAAACTTTTAGAGAACTCGTATGTTCGATTCCTTAAAACATTCTAATAACTTTGCCAGTGTTATTAGTGCTCTCTAAATAGTTTGAAAAAAGTATAGGAAAGCGAAAAATTATCAATTTTTCCATTTAAAAAATGATTCTTTGAAGTTTTATTTTTTGAGTGGTTTAAATTTTGAATTAAATTTTACGACGAGCTTTTATAAAAGATGCTTAAAATTATAATATAGCTTTTTTAGTTTAGTTTAAAGTAACTCTTTTAATGCAAAAACTACGCAAAAATAAGCTTACTCAGTATATTTTATCGGTACCATATTATTAATATCTTCAATTGATAATTTTTAGAGGAAATTTATTGCATGAAGGAAAAATTTGAAGAAATGTCTCAATAGAAGTACTGTGAATTAAAAGAGCATTTACAACGTTTTATCTTTAAATAACAATGTTTTATAGTTGAAATCATTATAAAAACTATAAGCATTAAAAAAAAGACATTTTTTTTAAATAATAACTTTCACTTTTTTTCTGATTGGTTGAAAAATGTGTATTAGAAAAAATTCTTCGACTTCTCGATAAATTCTTTTGTTGATAAAATTTTTAAAAAAATTGTGAGAAAGAAATTTTTTTCTTTATCTGAAATAATGTCAAAAAACATAAGAATTTAACTATCTACGCGATAAAGAATAATTCTTTATCTCAGTTGTCAGTAGTCTGAAATGTTAAAGAGTTCAAGGCTTTGATATAGTTTGGTTTTTTTCGTTTCTTTTATTTTTTCACTCTTGAAAAATTTTTTAAGGAATGAACACAAGATTGCTTCGTTTTCTAAGACAAACTTTGTCAATCCACCGAATGTTCAATGGTTTTTTAAAGATAGCCCTTACATACACAGACAGCGTAAAGAGGGCTCCAATTCTTAAAAACCTTTTGCAAATTCCAAAGAAATCATGACTAATTTCTAATTCAGATCTAATTTCACTTCGGTCATTCCTCTATTCATTTAACTATTTTGTGGACCCTGGGAAGATTACCTCCCATTTACATGATCTCATAAAATACAGTGTGGGAAGTGAAAACCCCATTATAATATATTGACTTAGTTTTATAACGATGGGAAAACTAATTTACTTACTAATCTTTTATTTTCTTGTGGACCTTGTCATCATAAATAATTTCATACTGTGGCAAGTGAACAAAAGTAACACAGAAGCTTAGACTAGCTGACATTCCGTATAGCATTAGCTCGTCAGCAAATACAGTGGTCTCCAACCCCCGGTCTACGGATCAAATACTACTGGTCCGCGTAAGAAACATTGAATTATTTCCGTTTTATTTGCTGCGGCATATTTTTCTTGGGTTTGGGCTACTTTTTATGAAAATCGCTTTATATTCCTTGCTAAATCACTTTATATTCATTTTTGGTGTAGCTATATTTTATTCTGAAGGCACGTTTAAATACAATTAAAATAAAATTATTAAAACAAAGCAACCTAAAATATAAACAATCAACGTCCTCCCCCTGAGCGGGCCGTGGTAAAATTATCCAACGTTGACAGGTCCACGGCGATAAAAAGTTTGGGGAACACTGAGCTAATCGACAGATATTCCACAAGAAAAAGAAACGGACGTCCTGCTAGCTTCCAAGCAAAGATGTGTGTAGTTCTGGATGATGTACGCGAATTCTAATGGGAAATCATATGCCAGAGATGGTTTCCAACTATAGACGATGTAGGAAATATAGAATATAGCAGAACGAGACAAGAAAAGAGATCCCACTACATGTATGCAGAATGTGATGTCCCCTTGCTAATTGCAACATGCTTCTCCTCTTTTCATGGCAAATAATCACCATTAAATTTAATTTTCTTTATGACGGTAAATGATTCCTTTGGAAGTATTCTTCGCATTCCTCAAACTTAATTGTAAACATAAAATTCGGCAAAATAAAAAATATTTCCGTAAATACTATTGTCTAATTGTTAATAAAACATAAAAAACTGTGAGAAATTCAAAAGGGAAATAAATGGGAAAGGATTCCTCCCCCCGGAACAAACAAACAAACAAACAAACAAACAAAAGATACTTTGTATCCGAGCCGAAATCAGGAACATAGTCTTAATTTTCTCGAGTTGCAAAAAGTTCATATGTAAAAATCGCATGAAACAAATTAAGCTTGTGGGGATAGTTATTACAGTAGAGTCCCGAGAACTCGGCCTAATGTAGACTGAAGGATGGTCGAGTTTGGAAAAACGCCGGTTTATCGAGAATGGAATCAAAACAGAGTATTTCCTCTGAAAATACTGTTCTGCACTTGTATGCATTGCCGCCCAGTCAGTATGGTGGATATGACCCTCGGCTTGTAACCAAGTGGGTTCGAATCACGAGTAAGGCATGGTTCTGGAAAAAAAAAGTCGGACTTTTTTTTCGACTAATGGATTCCCATCTCGAATGGAAAGCAGCGTATCTCTCTTTTTACATGCTGGGATCATCATTTGTAATAAATGTCTATATTCTCCTGTTTGCATTGTGTGTGTTTTTCTGTGTTCTTCCACTCCTACTTCATACGTATTCCAGGATAAAAACACACGCCAACAACTTGTATGTATTGTTTGCTTGAGAATACATTAGGAAATAAACTGCCTAACTACTCTTAAACAATGAGAAAATACTTACTTTATGAAAGTATAGAGCAGAGGTGAGTAGACTTTTACAGGGTACGGACAACTAATTTTTTTCTAGGTGTTGCGGTTCATCTAGTGGCTTAGGTGTAGTGAGCTAAAAGAAAGTATACAAGGCAGTCGGAAAACTCCATTTTATGAATTTCTCTATTTAGCGAACTTTTCTCTAGAAACAAGAAAATCTTACGATATTCGTCGTAAATTGCAAAGCGCATTTTATATTTAACGAAATTTACTCTTACAATTCGACTTTTTTCATCCGTATTTTTTAAAATTCCTTATTTACTCGAATCTAAGCCCCCCAATGTTAATGCAACTGAAAATTGGGTGAGAGGGGAAACAAAATTGTTGGTTGGTGTATTTAGAGCAATTACAGCTCCTTGCATGTATTTAAAAAATTTATAATACTGATAAAATAACTAATTATTCACTTCTTATTAGTTTTCCTTTTAAATTTATTTTAATTTCGTAAAATTGGATATCAATAAACCATTTTGGACTATTTTCCAATTTTCACAAAATCTTGTTGAGAGTTTGGGGCACCACTTAGAATCGATGGCGGCTTTGATTCGAATAAATACGGTTTCTCTTCACCTTAGTATGATAGAATGATTATTAAGTCTTAGTGAAAGTGGTCACCCCAAAATGTCTTGGCAGTCCACAGGTCGATCGCAGTCGACTTAATGCTCACCCCGGGTTTAGAGCATTAACCACATGAAAAGGAAAATTAGTGAATTCATAGTATACAGTAATTTACCTGATCAGACACTCCTCAGAAAAATATTTTATGGAGGCACAAAGCTGACTATAAAGGAAATTAAGTAGCCGGTTTTTCAAAAACTGGCTACTTTTTTTTTAAAGAAATGCGTAACGTTCTGTTGTGTTTTCAGAAATGCACTCTGCATTTTGCTGCTTCATCACGAAGTCGACGCAGGAACAGAACGTCAATTACTGGCGCACTTTGTTCAAAATACTGAAGGGTGGTTTCGACAGCCTTTAGTCTCTCATTATGATGGCATTTTAAGAATTTTCCGGTGGCTTTAACATTTTTTCGATCTGCAAGGGTGTGATCAAGTTATCCGGACTACCGGGTTATAGAGCGCCAAGTTTTCGCTCTATAACCCGGTAGTCCGGATAACTCGATCACACCCGGACTTTACTGTATTAGCAAAATAATTAACATGATTTGTCCGGATAAAGAATTCATTTATGTTTGTTTTTTATCAAATCTTTTTTTATTTCTAAGGTTTCATTAAGTTATATCTAATGTATTATTTTAGAAATTAAAAAAGACCAAACTGAGATAAATATGTTTTATTTCATTGTTTACTATGTATGTAATTTGCTTAAATTATTTATTGAGTAAAATATATCGAATGATGATTTTATAATTCAAAAATTAATTGACACTCAATATCCACCTGTGTAAACGCTTTTGTTTAAGATATCCGATTAAATTCGGAACCGTGATTTTAAAAAAGCGCATAAATGGATAATTTTCATGATATTTAGTATCACTTATAGATTAGAATACATGTATAAAATTGCTTTAAGAACATTTTGACAAAAAAAATTTATTTAAATACAATATTTAGGAAAAAAATTAACTTAGAATAACCTTTTTTCAAAATGTTCTCTTTTTGTGAAAAATGCTCCTATTAGAATAGTATTTTGCCTGTGTATATAGCTCAGACCTCTGTACAGAGGAGAAACTATGATTTTTGAAAAAATCACATTATTTTCAGAGTTACAACTATTTGAAATAATTATCGGTAATTTTTTTCTTAAAATTTCTCCCCTCTGTCGTAAGACATGAATAAACCCACTTCTAAGTTATATACTTCAAAAATTCTAGTTGAGCCTCTGTACAGAGGTCTGAGCTATATACAGACGAAATATTATTATAGTAGAAGCATTTTTCACAAAAGGAGAATATTTTGAAAATTGTCCATTCTATGTTCATTTTTTTGTCAAAATATATATTGTACTTAATATTTTATTTATGTACTTTTTTTTATTCTAATACTATTCTTAAAACAATTTTATATACATTTCCTAATCTAAGTGACACTAAATATCATAAATATTATCCATTTATACGCTTTTGCAAAATCAAGGTTCCGAACGTAGTCGGATACCTTAAATGACTGTAACTGACTATCCCAAGCTGTAGAAGTACCCTCTAGCACTCACCAATTTAAAACGAGGCCATGTGAGGAGAGAATATGTTCGCAATGAAAAACTGTCTTTAATCTTTGCCCATTATTTTTGTTAAGGATGTGTGTGTAGTGTTTGTGTAACCAAACTTAAATTAATAAATAATTGTTAAATTTAAAGGGAACTTTATTCTCATATATTCTGCAAGTGTCACACTACTGTAACTACTTAACTTTTTTTCTCGTTTATGTTACAAAGGGTGATGATAAGATTTTAATCTTTCAATGTGTGTTTTATTATTAAATGTATTCTTTTAAGTTTAGGTACAATTGAACGCGAAAGGAAGCATTTAAAATGTTTATAATTTTAAGTACCTACAAATGAGAAGAGACACACAGAGAGAAATTATTAAAAAACATTTTAAGAGTTTCTTAGAAAATTATTTTATCTATTTTAACCCTTTAAGGGGGTCCGGCACTTCCATAGAAGCCCATGTTAAACTGCGTAAGTTTATGTGTACATTTTTCTCAGAAACTACTTTTTCATGGATAAAATTTTTACACTATATTATGCGTACTGTTAATAACACTTTAATGAAGGATTTTGTCTTTTTTTAAAAAAATTAAATTAATTATGAATTTTTTAAAAATTGTTAAATTCCCCCCTAAAATTTAGTTTAAAAAAGCTTTAGCCAAATGAGTTAGCAATATATATCTAATTCCCTCAATTAAAGTGTGTAAACATGTTAAAAGTCTACTCACTGAAATTTTGAGAATTATATGATTTGCAGTTTTTGAGAAAAAAGCACTTAAAGTGAAAAATATTACATTTTGAGAAAACAGGCTTAAAGTAAAAATTTGTAATTTTTTGATTATTTACTTTAATACTTTCCAGAAGCATATGAAGTATTTTTTTCCTCTCTGATAATACAAAGGATTCTTCTAATTTGCTTTTTTTATTATTTTTAACAATTTTGCTTCTTTTTGTGATCTCAAGATGCTTTCGTTGGGCTACACGAATCCTACTTGCATGAATTTTTTTGAAGCGTGATACTCAGTTATAACTTGGTTCAATATCAGAATGTTTTAAGATCATTAAGTTTGCTACATGACTCATATTGAACTATACAATATATAGCTATATTTACCCCAAATTTTTGAGTTTTTAATTCCTCAAATGTAGATCTTGGAAACACTGACCGTAGGGTGTTATTAACTGACACATTTGGGTTCTGAATCACTCCATGTAAACATTTTCTTAATAATATAGGTTCACACCTAGATCTCTAAAAATTGGCTTCATTTAATTCATTGTCGTATATAGCACGTGTATATGTGTTTATGATTTTAATGCATTTTGTTACATTCCTCTTCTGTCTTTTGAAACTTGCACCAGGCATTTATACCCTCGGAACACAGTCCATGTTGAGGGCTCTCGTTAGAAGACAGAAGATGAAAATAAACAGCCCAAACAGCAGTTTCATGCTGTGTAAATCATTAATATTATTTCTGATAGCCATACTATATCTTTGAACTTTTGATATTAAAATGTCGGTGAGTCGATTACGACCACTTAAGCTTCTATCACTTAAATTTTTTCTTTCTGTTTCGCTTTTAAAATCCAAAAGACGTGTAACCATACACTTTTGAATAAGCCCTATTCAGTCAAATTTTCCCACACGTTTGAGGCACGTCAAGGAGTAGCTTCATTTTAAAAAAAATAAATAAAAGTACTTCTAATTATCGTATTTCCTCATATGATATATAAATTTAAACTAATATTTGAGCTTTTAAAAAATATACAAAAAGTGAAAATCGATAATTTTTCAAAAATTCATGTGCCGGACCCCCCTTAACTGGTTTACCCGTACACTGAACGGGCACGGATATTTTCTTCCTTCTATCTTTGTTTTGTACATATTTTTCAGTCTTCTGGTTAGATTATTAGTGCTAGTGTTTTTAAGAGATGCAGTTTGTCGATGGTACTGAGCTACTTCTCATCCGGGATATTTTCTTTGTGGTGAAGGCGGTAATTTTTCATTGAAGGCAGGAATTTAGATTCTACGAAAATATTGGATAAAGAACAGGGATTGACAAGGCAATGCGCCATTTGTTGCTTGAGAAGAAACGAAAATAGAAAGATAATCCATAAAAGCCGATATTATCTCTGTCTCCATTGCAATGCAAGATTTAGTATTACACCATGCTTCAAATTATGTGTGTATATATATATGCACACACACACACAATCCTCAATCATTTGTAAAAAAGTGCGAACATGAAATTTTTTTTGTAAGTGCGAGAGAAATTCTTTTAAGATATCTGAAAGATTCTTCAATAGAGTGTACTTATAAAAAGCAAGCACTTAGGGTTTTTTGTGTTTCACAACTATAAAATAAAACGTAGCTTGAAAATTTTAAAATTTAAAATTAAAAACAAAATTCTTTCATTTTTGCATTCTGTTAAATATTATGTTTAGTTATATATGCAATAGAGAAAAGTGTTCCTTTTCTTGGAACATTTTGGGCAAAAAAAACCCTGACCACTTAACGGGTTAAAAAAGAGTTTCATGCAAGTAAATTCTCGACAAAAATAATAATTTATAATGAAATTCGAAAAAATGGACAGGTAATTAAAAATTTATTTTATATTTAAAAAATTATTCAATATAGTAAATATAAAAGAAACGAAAAGTGTGTGTGAATCGTGTTATATATATCAGTTATACCGGAATAAATTTTGTATATTTCCCATAGAATTTCGAATTGAGACATACCTATTCATAACAACTATTTCTCAAATCCCTTAAACTCTCTCCAACAAAACTTCATTTGTTGAGCATATATTTACTAATAATATATCCCCATGCATTGTACAATTGAGTCTCGAGCACTTAGTATCACAACAGCCTGTACTATGTATATTCCAGTATATAGAACTGGGAGCCGCTGATGACGTAATTGAATTATGTCGATTAATCGAAATGCACACTTTTTGAAAGACAATATGTATAGAAGAATGGAATTAAATAAATATAGGCGAAACTTATATTTATGTTGGCGGTAAAATAATTTACTTCATAAATACATGTATAGCTGGGCAAATAGTGTAATAAAATGTATGCCTATTAACCATCCTTCAACTGACATTAGTAAAATTTGAAGATACAGTAAAGTCCCGAAAACTCGGCATTCAATAACCCTGCAGTCCTAATAATTCAACCTTGCCCTTGCAGGTCGAAGAAACTCCTCGTGCAGACCCGTTCATCACTGTTGTCACAGTAAATGAAAAAAATGCCGGAAAATGTGTAATGAAGGCTTTAGCATTGAGGACACCATGCTCACTCCTAAAATATCATGTAATGAAGAACTAAATGCTGTCGAAACCCACCTTCAATATTTTGAACAAGGTGCGTCGGTAATGAACTTACTGTTCCTTCGTCATCTTTGTGAGGAAGCAGTTAAAAGCAGAGGGCAGTATGAAAGACAGCAGGACATTACGCCTTTCTTTTTAACAAAGTAGCCTATTTTTTCAAAGTCGGCTACTTAATTTTCATTACAGACAACTCTGTGCCTTCAGAAAGTATTTTCTGAAGTGTGTCTGAGATCAGATAAGTTACTATATGCTATGCATTCATTGATTTTCATTGTCATGCAGTAAAGGCTCTATGCCTTCATAAAGGATATACTTTTCCTTTGTTTAAGGGAACATCGGCAGTTTATTTTTTGTTGTATTCTCAAACAAAAATACATACAAATGCAGTACAATATTTCTTGATGAAACATTTGTGACGAATCTGTACGGCACCTTTCCACTAATATTCTAAGGCGTCTTTGGGGATTGTAAATTCGCGTATTTTTCCAATCAACTCTAAAAAGGAGAAAACGGGATATGCAAAGTAGATAGGGTATTTAAGGAGAGCGTTGTAAGTTAGCGGGGATGAAGTCAATTGAGCCAGCAGCAGTAGTGACCACGTTTATAGGATTCAATTGGATTACGATAGTGAAGCATTGCTGTTAATATTCTACGAATAAACCTTATAGGAAGTTCATATACCTGAAGAGATCATAAGTACTACCAGGTGATATATTCTAGTTCAATACCGCTTACCACAAGCGTTAGTTTAATAAAATTAGTTCAAGTTGATGAAAGCTAATAATTCAAGTTGCGTGTATTTCTCAGACCTCCTAGTCCGGTAAACCCTCTTTTGATATTGCGCGTAGTTATTGATTAATTTCATATTTCGTAATTTAATTTAATATTAAAGGTAAATCCCTTTCGTTTGACGTAGACATATAGATACTATTTGTAATTAGAGTTTTTGATATTTGAATCAAGTGAATAAATATAAGTTATTATTATACAAATGGCGTATGGTCATTCTTTGCCTCAAATTAATCTTAGTGTCCAGGGTGGGACCCAGGGGGGTCCCCACGCATTCTTATTCTTTTTTAATCCCATTCTAGATAACCCGGCCTTTTCACTAACCCACCCACCCACCGGTCCACATCAAGCAGAGTTTTCGGAACTCTACTGTAATTATAAAACACAATATGTTGTGATACACAATTTGTGTCTATTAAATTCTATGACAGGAGCTAGAAGAATGAATGGAGGTATAAAATCAGACTTATATATACGTCTAAAAGTCTTTAAAATAATCACTACTAGTAACTATGCATTTTTGTAATGGTTTTGCAAGTTCTTGAATCATTTATTATAGCTTAGCCGTGATATGTGTCAAAATTTGGTGTGCCCTAAAATATTTGTTCTTTTTGGACGAACATAATTTGCGAAAGAATAAAATAAATCAGGAAGGGACAAATCAGGAAAATACGGGGGAATGGATAACTTCTATTCCATATTAAGTCACAAATCGCTTTACATTACGGCCCAGCTAACCATCACTTCGTTACGCAGTAGAAATTAGCCGCTGCAGCTGCCGAAATTGCGCTTTCACCTAATGGAATTGTTCCATCTACCAGTTAAAAATTAGATTTGTTTTGATTGATTAGTTGGAGGAAATTCGTTGTGAATCACTTCATGCCTCTTAAGGAAAAGCGATTAACATCACTTTAACTTCTGATTTTTGAAAACAGAATTCGTGCTGCCTTGGAGAGCCTGTTGATCGCGCTTCTGTACTAAATATCTTCGTTTCCGGATTCTATTAATAACTATAGGATTCAACTCCTACAAAAACAGAAATAATGTATCATTGCGTCGATTATTTACCCACAAGCCCTTATTCTGCATAGCTTTTGTTTCGGCTGTCAAAAGTGCAAGACAAGCCTTGTGTGAGTCAGTCTTTCTCTTTTCTATATTCTCTGTAAATTTTGTGTGTGAAGTATAGAACTATTTATATATTTAGTTCGCGCGGAATTATACTAAGGGTTGTTTGACGATCCGTAGTAACCAAAAAGCTGACAATCTCGGTTGTATTGTACGTTCTAATGGGGGTCGATCTGTTACGTAAATCTAATATAGAATGAGAGCAGAATTTTTAAATTTAACAATAACTTTTTTTTTAATTATTCTATTCAGAAGGCTGATGTTTTCAAAATGAGCTAATAAAACTCAGAGTGTAAAGCACGTTGTGATGGGTTACCACGTCTTAAAAATCGATTATAATGGGTTATTAGGTTACCAATCATACACACGTTAACTACTCTTTTTAAATTCACTTTAAAGAAACCTTTTAATGGAAACGGTTGGCTTATCAAATTTCTGAAAAATAATTATTTCTGAAAAAAAAGAGTAATATCGATACTCACTTTGAATGCTTCATATTTTTGAATGAATAAAGTTATTTAAGTGCTTCACACATCACTAAATTTGTCAGTCATTTAGAAAAAAATGTTTGTTAAAGAGCTTGATAGAAAATCAAAATCAACAGTTTTGAGGTATAATTTAAATAAACTATTGTTAAGGTGCACCACTGTTAAGGTAGCCGCATCACACTCATTTGAAAGGTCCAACAGTCGTTTTTAGAGAGTCCAAGTGAATAAGGAGAGTGTGGGGCATAGTCGGGAAACCTCTTGAAGCGTCTGGGTTTCACTTTTAGTGTCTTTTTAAAGAAGGAATACGTCACGTCTTTCCAAGCCTCACGTGACGCAGAATTATTTATGTTTGCTTATGTTTGAACGTAGCCGCGGAATTTACTATTTGGCCATCAGTCCTTGTCACCCCTCATGCGGTGGACTTTGAAACCGGAGATCGGAGTAAAAACTGGACCAGTTTCTTCTCTGTCAACCAGAAAGAGGGTCAAATATTGACTTGCCTTGGAACCTAGGTGCCGCATTGTCCTGTCTTGGATACTTTCCTCCGCGAAACTACGTGACCGTCGGGAAGTCATAAGCTCACTAACAGAAAATCGGTCCTTTGGCGGAGATCACCGCAACATAAATCACTTAAATTTCAGAGTCATTCTATTCAAGATGAAAAATATTGTTTGTTTCAGAATTGCTGTTTTGAATTTTTGTCTCTTTTTTTTTTGATAATCCGAAATAAAAAATAATATTAACAGTCAATAATACAACTGAGTTCAAATATTTACTTTTTTGTATAATGTTTATAAAAGTGGAATATAATTAGTTAGGAGTTGAGGATTTTTAGTGGGGAAATGATAGAGTCTCTGACCACAAGTAATAATATTCTGTTATCTTTTGTTGTTGTGTGTTTCATACCAGGATACATACGAAAGACAGATGAACAGAAACATATAATGCAAGTACAGAAGAATATGGACTTTTTATTACAAACGATGCTCCCAGCATAAAACAGAAGGGGCGCACTGCTCTTCTTTCAAGACGGGAATCCATTTCAGGTGAAAGTCCGACTTCTTTTCACGCAGAAAATACATCCATGCCTTATTCGGGATTCGAACCTGGACCCACTCGATTTCAGGCCGAGTGTCAACAACCACCATACTAGGTGGGGTGGCTCTGTTATCTCTCATACTCACTGTAGACTTTCTCAAACATAAAAACTACATCTTTCATTGTTTAGCTTTAAATATTACTCGCAGTCATACATATTAAGAGGAGTTGGAAACCTCTCTATATATACTGACAATGTTAAATTGGCTTTTTTCGATATCCTTTTTCTCAAAATCTATTATAGGTACATGCTTGAAATTTTTCATACAGTTAAAAGTACACCTTTCTCATTATACTGAATTTAACTTTTAGCTATTTTTGAATTTTTTCATAATTTATGAAATATTTTATCAAACATTGCAAAATTTGACCCATTTTTCACATAAAAAAATTCGTAAAAAATAAATATTTGAGTTTTTTTTTACAAAAGCTCATTTCAGTATGTATTAGTCATCATTGTAAATATATCGTACAAAATTTATATACCTGCGAACTGTAGTTTCTCGGAAAAGGTGCATCGAACATCAAAATTTATGTTATTTATATATTTTATTTTGAAATAAATTGGTTTTAATGTATACATTGAGGTTTCTAATCGGCTAAGAAATAAAATAACAAAAGGATCAATTTACAATAAAATATACATGTTTTGATTTAAATCGGACGTTCAACTTTTAAGCAAAAACGAAGTATTTTGTTAACATTTTTCGCCATTCAAATGGGCGCGGCTCAGTTTCAACGATTATTTAAAAATAGGTTTTAAGGTTTTCTAATAACCCTAGAGATTAAAGTAAGGTATTTTTAGAAAGGTTAAAATCTCTGTACCATTTGAAAAAGTAACAATCTCAATTGTGAAAAAAATAAGATTTTAGCTTTCCAACACCCCTTAAATGTTTTTCTGTCTATTTTGAAACTGAGCCTAATTAACAATGGGGAACAATCATAACACATCTTTATGGAGAACCAACAACTTTCTACTAATATTTTTCAGTTGCAATATAACAAGTAATGATGTAAGCCCCATTGATGATATACATTCAGTGGACATCAATACAAGATTAAATCAGCTGTTCTTAAATGCTCATGTTAACAGGAATTATAAGAAGGATTTCCTGACTTTCAGGAAATTGATCATTGCGAAAACATGATCCACGTACCTTGTAGTTTCACAAGTGTTTCGAAAATACTAAGGAAAAAAAGTGGCTAGCTAGACTTAAGTCTCATTTTCAAGGATGCATTCATTAGTTATAAGTAATTTATCTTATCATGAGAATAATATATTGAATTTCTCATTTTTCATTGTTTGTACTTTGCAAGCAGAGGGACTTCGATAATTTTTTTTGATAGATATTTATGCTTAATTAATTATTATACGAATAAATGGTGATCCTAGATGTTTGTACATGCTTTTAATAAGAATATAATATAGGTAGTGTTAGGTATGACAATTCGTTTCTTTACTCAATTTAGGCTACTTATCTTTTATTAATTTAAATTCTTAAATTAAATGATTTTCACATCGCCTATATATATATATATATATATATATATATATAAAGTTTAGTTATATTTTTCAATTCCTACTATAAATTCACACTCTCCTCATATATATTTATTTATGTATCTTGTTCAAAATTTCAATCGTTAATAATATATTTTATATTCCTCCTCTCAAGTTCAAATACAATTTTTTAAACTTGTACTGGATGATACTGCATGTTAATATAGTTTTTTTCAAATATCAATTAATTAATAAAAATGAAATTAATTAATTATAGTTTAAGAGAAAAATTTCAATCGTCATTATTCTTCTAGATGGTAGCACTGTTGGATAAAACAGCTTTTGTTAAATTTGGGATGAAGATTTAACTTAACCTGAAAAACCTAACTAGATAGACGTCAGCATTCCTTTTACACTGGTTTTAAGATAAATTCTTACCTTTTTCTTCAACTTTTATATAAAAAAATGTAATTACAAATTTAATGTGGTTAAAAATAATGTTAATTTAAAAGGTGTTTTGCCACTTAATATTGCGATTCTGTCACATGGATATACATAATTATATTAATTATAACTATTTAATAAAAAGTTACTAAAATAAAAAATTTTTTGTTGACCTATGTAGGAATTGATTTAATCATTTTTTTTTGCATTACTTGTTATAAATTTATTTACACTGAAAAATTTACATAACACGAGATATTTACTACTCATTTTTTAAAAACCTATTGTCAGTTGACTGACTGTGTGTAGAATTCGCCCTTCAAAACCGTTACACGGCAAAAAAATCAACGGTCCTCGTAATTTTAAACCATTGCCAGGTGACGAGGACGACACCTGAGCTAATCCGCCATCTCCAAACTTTCCCACCACGTCAACGGAGAGACTGAACCTTGAAAGAGTTAACAAGCATCAGCCTCTCTACACGACAGATCTTTAGTGTCGATCTGTAGGGGTTGAGCCGGAGACTTGACAGAAATAACAGCGGTCATGGCCATGATTTTTGGTGTGGTATGGTAGTTAGGAAAGGGGGTGCCAGCTCATTTGTAGTCCTCGTCATTTGACTATGGTACAAAATTACGAGGTCCATCACCAAAATCCCCCAAATAGCGGAGAAGTGTGACTGTAACATTTATTCACTCCCTCACAACCATGACCACTTGGAGCCACCACCGCATTTGGAATAAGTCTACACGTTGGTGTAGTGTAGATGTTAGGAGTTTGGTACCAGCTTAGGTGGCGTTCTTGTCATGTGACTATGCTTCAGAATTATGTGGTCCGTCATCAATAGAATCCTTGAAGTGGGCTTTAAAGTGGGATGTCAATACACACTCACTCACTTAGATCAGGGGTGTTCAACACGTGGCCCGCGGTCCACATGTGGCCTACCAGTACGTAAGTTGCGGCCCGCCGACTCTTTTTAAATTTTTTTTAAATATCAGGTTTTTAAAGTTTTTTCATTTTGAAATTTATTTAAGGGGAAATTTTTATATATATATAAATCTACAATGTATTTGCCTGTTAACTGTTCCTGATTTTAAAATAAATCATTTTTGATAATAGAAACGTCCTTCAGATTAAAATAGATTTATATTTTATCAAACCGTTACGTTTGATTTTTCTATAATAAATTACTTTTTTAATAAATACCGAATTGCATTATGCGTGTCCTTTACTATGAATGGTACATGATTCTCTATGTGTGTGCGACTTTCATTTCTCCTCCTCCTTTTCTGTTTGGAGTGCCCAAAAAGCAAGAAGTACTCAGAAATGTTTTTTTACAGTTTAAAAAAATATTCCGGACAGAGAAAAGATAAAGGACAATGTATACTTAATCGTTTACGAATGACAGCACAATCAAATTTCAACAATGAGTAACGAAAGATCAATTCAATAGGAACACCGCAATATTCAAGAAAATGGCAACACACACACACTGTAATATTTTAAATATTATTTGATGATTGCATTATTATATATTATATAAACATTATTATATATATTATCTATGTCTGTGTAAATGAAAAATAATGAAAACAATAATAATAATTCATTCTGTTTTAAATTTTCACTCCAATAAATGTTTTTTTGTTTCCAAATCTGATATAAATGTATGTATTTTTATGTGCGGCCCGCGAGATTTAACGTTTTTCCGAAATGACCCTGAAGGTAATTTGGGTTGGACACCGCTGACTTAGATAATATTGTGAGAGTATTTAACACAATTTAATCTTTGGTTACGAGGTACAGTGGAACCCCGATTTAACGAATTTCGTAATCTAACGAATTTTTCTTTTTCCCTGATAAAAATTAAAGCAAAAACTTCTTTATTTAACTAATAATAAACCCCGATTTAATGAATTATTTTACCACTCGAAATATTTTCATATTAGCTTATATTAGAAACAATTGGATTTACTTTTTCCTAATGATATTCTTTCTATCCGCAACAGAAAAAGGAATTTGCTTGAAAGTAGCCAATTTCGACGGGGAATAGTCCTGCTTGACAGATGCAGATGAGTCATGAGTGTAACCTCTCGTGTGAGTTTTGACTAGGACAGGAAACTCCAATCTTATTTCTTCCCACTCCACAAGCCTAGGGATATTTTAAGGCGACATGGTACGATTTACACAAAAAATTTTAATTTAAGGATTTTTAAAATTATTTTGGTTGCCTACTATGATGTATAACTATGTTAAACAGATTTTGTGCTCAAATTTCATAAAAAGCTAGCCATGTAATTTTTTAGAGAAAAAGCTTAAAATTTGTGAAGTGATTTTAAAATGCTACTCCTCCCCTACAAAAATGTACGTACATGCATGGAATTTGATTTAAAGTACGTCAAACTATGTATAACAAAGGCTGGTATGGGTTTTGCCATAACATGATTGGTATTCGTGCAATACTTCTTTTTATCAATGCTTATTGAAAATTCCTTAAAAAATGTATAAATTATGAATTCAATTATTTTTTAAAAAAATAAGTATTGCTTTGATTCAAAAATGCATACCAACTTTTGTTACATGTACTATTAGCAATAGGTAAAAAAATTTCAAATCATTAGGCGCAACAGAAAAAAAGCCTCAACAATTTAAATGAAGACAAACTAGTTATTTTATCTTTCTGAGATAAGTCAGTTTAAAGTTTTGATTTGCCGTAGAGATGTGAATAAAAACGAATGTGAAAGCAATCATAATTCTACATTTTTTAAGTTTAGAACTTTCAAATTTCATGAGGTTATAGAAAAGTATATAAAGAATAATTTAGGATAAAAAAAATAAATTTGATTTTTTGACCGATTTTGGTCAATTGAATCGTACTGTGTCCTCTTAAGATTTTCACGATAATGCTGCTGCATCTGATGATCGACTGCCAATCGGTGCAACTGAATCTCGGGAAATTGTTGATTTTTCGAAACTAATGAATAGCGATTTTGATGTAGAAATTGATAATGAAGTTCTAATTAAAACTGTTACATTTTCTGATACCTTATATTGTTTGGAAATCGAAAAAATACCTCAAACAACGTGACAGAAATGACGCAGGATTTTCTTGTCTGCATAAGGTTGCAAAACTCTTTCGAGTCAGGAATAAAAAATAATGTCAAACATCTATTAGTCATTATTTTATAATTTCGAATTAACTGGTGTATAATATTTAACTAATAGTATATTTAGCTATTGAAGAAAAGGCAATATAATCTCATTGTTTGTTAATTTGAACGGTGAAGATATATATATATATATATATATATATATATATTGTTAGGAGTTGCAGATACATTTATTTATATATAGATAAAAGTTTTGTTTATTTCTTACGTTAAAGAAGAAAGCCAAAATTTTGGAATAAAATAAAATGTTTTGATACTAACCATCAGAAATTACTATATACACTGGTGTGCAAAAATAAGGACGAGACGGTTTTTTCAATAAAACTTTGTACAAAGCTTTCCAAATCAACACATTTAATACCGTAAGATCCCCAATACGTAAGGACATGTGTAATATGTAAGCAACACTTACTAAAAGAGAAATCAGAGGGATAAAAAGAAGCTTGATTGAAAAAGTAGCATGGAGCGCAATGCGACTGAAGGCCGAAACATCCCTGTGATGGGTGTCCAGCAAGAAACATCCGGTCTTTAGTAGGTGATATGATCTCCCCTGACTGCTAGGCAGGTTTCACAGCGTCTGCCCATGCTGAGAATGAGGGTGTCAATGAGTTGTTGAGGCATTGCTGCCCATTCGTCTTGCAGCGCCAATCGAAGCTCCCGAATCGTTACTGGTGGTAAGGTACGAGCTGCCAAGCGTCTGCCTAGAAAATCCCATACATGCTCGATGGGATTGAGATCCGGAGATCGTGCCGGCCAATCCATACGTTCAATATCCTCACTCTCTAAGAGCTGTTCGGCAGCTACTGTGCGATGACATGGTGCATTGTCGTCCATGAAAAGGAACTGAAGACCCATAGCGCCTCTAAAAGACGCACATATGGAAGAAGAATCTCGTTACAATAACGGGTCCCGTCGACTGAACCTGCGTCGAAGATGTGAAGGTCTGTACGACTACCAAGCATGATGCCTCCCCAAACGAGAACACTGCGACCTCCCTACCTGTCCCTTTCAATGATGTTCGAGGGATGATTGCGGCTTCCCCGCTCTCTCCAGATGAGTATGCGATGAGAATTGCTACTCAAAAACTGAATCTGCTCTCATCTGTAAAGAGTACTCGTCCCCATTCATTGTCTCTCCAATTCCGGTGTTCCCGGCACCACAGAGAACGCCTTCTCCGATGGGCAGGCGTTAAAGGTACACACCGTACAGGGCGTCGTGCAAACAGACCACCACCGTGCAGTCTTCTGGCCACGGTAAAACGCGATATCGGTCGTCCAGTCGCCTGTGTCGTGTGTCTAGCGATTTCTCCGCTGTCTGCCGCCTGTTCCTTCTGGCCTGTAAGACAATGTACCGGTCATCTGCGGGTGTGGTTCCTCGTGGACGACCACTACTGAACCCCGGATAGCTGTTCCTGTAGTTTGAAATTGTCTCCAAAGTCGTGAAACGATGCTGTGAGCAATTCCGAACTCTGCAGCCACATTTGTCACACTGCGGCCTTCCTCCAACTTCCCAATGATTCGACCTCGGGTAAAAGCATCCAGATGTCGTCTAACAGATTGATTATTCGCCATTTCTCGCTGAGGCAGCAACTCGGTGTGATTTTAACTGCTATACGGCGTGCAATCTCTTTGCCAGAAATACTGATCTTACACCGACAACATGCTTTATACTACTCAGACACTCCCCCATTACGTCTACCTGCATATCTGCGCATGTGCTACCGTACATCACCTTACTTAATCTCCTGATTGGTCTTTCTGTCCGCTCTGCCTCTTCGTTCAGCTGATATGCTAATTTTTCGACTTCGTCCTTAATTTTTGCACACCAGTCTAATTTCCTTTATTTTTTCTAATGGTGTTATTACATTCTCTCACTTAATTTCTACTATTAGTTTACACTCTCCCTATATATATTTATATAACTTGTTTTCGATCGTTTGTAAAATACTTTTTATCTATCCACTCAAGTTCAAATACATTTTTTAAAACTTGTAGTGGATGACACTGGATGTTAATACAGTTTTTCAAATATTAATTCATTAATTAAATTAAATCAATTAATTATTTTTATGAGATATATTTCAGTCGATATTATTCCTCTAGATGGCAGCACCATTGAATAAAACAGCTTAAATTAAATTTGTGATGAAGATTTAATTTAACTTAATAATCACAGGCTAGTTAGACATCAAGATTCCTTTTTCACCAGTTTTAAAATAAATTCATACCTATTATACGCAACTTTTATTAATAAATGTAATTACAAATTTAATGCTGTTAAAAAGGTTTTAATGTTAATTTAAAAGGTGTTTTTTTTTTTCCACTTAATATTGTGATTCTGTCATATATATATATACATATTTATATTAACTGTAATTATTCAATAAAAGTAAGTAAAATAAAATTTTCTTTGTTAACCTAAGTAGGAATTGATTTTAATTTTTTTTGTATTACTTGTTATTCATAAATATAAATATACACAATTTCTTCTTAAATAATAAAACGATACAAATATTTCATTCAATAAATGTAAGAAACTAGTATTTTTCTAAAAAAGTATTAATTGTGGAAACCTTTTTGAAACTTCCGGAAAAAAAAGAAAAGTTGCCGATCCGAAAAAAAAAAAATAATGTAATCGGGAAAAGTTTTCTCAGTCGAACAAACTCCAGGAAACTTTCCCCCGAAAATAACTCCGTTGGCGGCGAAAAACATCACGGAATCCCCATTCTGCATTCTTAAAATTGGCGACCTCCGCTTCTGTCGATAAAGCTCGCCAAACGGGAAGACCGGAAGTGAAAGCATTCCGGCTTCTCTAGAGTATTGTATGACCGGTAATTTGCTCTTCCTTCACCTTCCGCGATAACAGACAACGCTTCTTCTTTTAAAATGGCTACACACAAAATGGGAGAGAACAGAAAAGGGGGCGGGCGTGGAAATCAATAGTCTGATCTTATTTTTTTTTTCACGTTGTAAAATGGAACGTTCCCTCCTTTCACCCCCCCCCCCATTTTTTTATTTTTTTAATAAAGGGGGCGTTTCTGACGGCTCCCAAAATCGATCACTTTTTATTTTGCGTTTTCCTTCCTTTTTGTGTTTCTTTTCCTTTTGGTTTTGTTTCATCATTATCGCCTGCTCCTTTTTCTCTTCTACGTAACCGGGTATTGCTAGCGAAATCCATCTTCGGATCCACGGAAAAACGGAGACTTCGTTTCCGCGGGTCTAAGCTTAAGAGGAAGAGTGCTTCTTATACCTACGTTGCCACCAGCCCCCTTTTTCGACCCCCTCACCCCCTTTGCAGATTCTACGCGTTTGCTGAGATTTCCATTTTCTTTCGTTACCCTTCTCTGACGATCAGTTCTGTACATCCAGAGATTTAGTAGGGGAAAAAAATGTGTATATGGGAATAGCAGCGTACTTTGGTGTTTTGTCGCGCACGTGTGTGGGAAAAAAAGAATAAGATGAGTTGGTTGAAAGATGAGTCCTGCGAAAAAATCTCGGAGAATGGCGATGGGGTACTTCATTGCATAATTTTTTGGAAGACGTTTAGATGAGGTGTTTGTAAGTCGTGTTATTTAGGTAGTTCGAACCACTTCGAGGTATTACGGTGTTTGTAAACATTTATTACTCCTCGTTCGGAAACGTTTCTGAAAATAGATAAGGTATTACAAAATGCATTATGGTTCATGAGCAGGGGAAAATGGTTTTAAGAAAATGCGGGAAAATGAAGGTTAAGGTATCCGAACACGTTCAGAGTACTTTTCGACAAAATAACATATTTAAACATATAAAGGCTTTTTTAGGATTCAATACCAATAAATACTAATATTTAATCGACAATTTTTAAAATAAATTGCCGGAATTTCATAAAAATCACAATTATATGTGAAATTTTAGCAATATTTTTGTAAAACTTCAAAGCAATTAGAGAAAAAAGTAATAAACTTATATTAGTAAAAGAATTACCAAAACAATCTAGAGGCATTTATCTAGAGAATGTACTAAAATTTTAATGTTTTATTAAAATTTGAAACTTTTAGAGATGAGATTGAGTAAACGTTATAAGAAAAATAACGCTTTTATGAAAATAACGCTTTTTTTCTTTAAATAACATGCCCTAACTCAAATAATATTCATACCATAAAAAATATTTTAATACATTCTCTAGAAAATAGCATAAATATCAGGTTAAAAAAGTATTATAGAAATACATTTGTAATATTTTGTGTGATCAGACTCGCCATGATAGATTTCGAACAATTTAAATGCCCACTTCTGGTAGATCAAAGACCCACTTCCGGTTTTTCTAACTTAATAAAATTGATTGTAACTTGGCCTCTAAGAAGCATAGAATCAAAACAAAGTATGTTTTGAAAAGCCAAAATATAGATGTATTAAATAAAATCGAAAACAAAAATATAGGTCTTGTGCGAATTTGATCATTTTCAACGTGTTCGGATACCTTAAGTCAAAAAGCTTTTTTAATGTGTAATTGAGAAAAATTTATGTTTTAAAAAATCAGATTTTCAAAATTTGCCTTAAAATTTTGAATTATGACTAAAAGCTTTAAGATAATTGTATGAGGGTTGCCCAAATGAAAAGTGCCAATATGTAGTTGTGTCAGAGTGATTGCAGCTATAGCAGCGCCACCGAACATGGATATAAAGTGTGGTAGGAGGTTTACACCGCATACGATGGGCAATAAAGAAACCTGTTCGTGGAAAAGGAAATAGATCAAAAGTACAGTTGTGCTATTCATGGATGATTCCATAAGCAGTAGTATGGTTTCTGAATGCGAATGGTGAGCTGGATGTGTGCATCTAGCAGCAAATAAAGGCAGTCTATGGCGAGCACTGTTTATTTCGAGCAATTGGTGTAAAAGTTTTCGTGAAAGGCGGCAAAGGATATCAGATTTTCATGACAATGCCAACCTGTACGACTCCTGTGAAACCCAGATAATCTTAAGAAAATTTCGTTGAAAAGTGTTGGAACACCCGTCGTACAGTCCAGATTTGTTACCCAGAAATCTTTCATACTTTTTTCCGCTTAAGAGGGCATTACATTTCCATTTGAAAAATGAGGTGAAGGAAGCAATGGACTTCCTCGAGAATCAACCACGATCTTTTTACAGCGAAGGCATAGAACTACTGTCGAAACGATGGGATCTGTGTTACAACGCCCAAGGCAATTTATTTTGATTTCCAATAAAGGTTGTGATACCCTCCTTCCCTGGGGTATCATCTCTTCATCCATGTGACCTAGATTTGTAGGAATAATTGATTGACCTCTCGAACTTTCCATAAGAAATCTAATTCATTATCGTCTCAATATATAATAATCAATGCAACACAAGTCTTACTAGGAAATTCAGATCGGGAATGGTACGACGTAATTATCAATACTAAGTTAAAATAGTGCCTGAAATCCTACTCACTACTTTTATGATGAATTAACCTCCGAATCTTTATCTATAATAGATTCCTTAACAAGCTAGAGTACGTTCTATAATAAAACTTTAATAATCAATCTCTGACCAATATCACACGGCGATCAGCAACTAAGCTTTATGGGTTCCTCTTGTATTCTATTCTTTTAATATTTATCTTCTACATATATTATTATCCAACTTGATTCAGCTTCTATCCTAGCCGACTTCTATATGACTCCTATATATCTCCTATATGACTTTCATAATACTCTCCGGCCTCCAGCCGACTCACTCTCGTGATTGTAAAAGCTCCAATATATATATATTCCTTCACTAATCTGCATATCACATTTTCTTCTTAAGAAGGTTGGATTGAAACGCCATACTGGCCCCAAAGATTTCCCAAGAGGATTAGTTAGAAAGCGTGATAAAGCCCCGTCATAAGGTTTTTTTTTATTTAACTAATCCACTTTTCGTTTGAGCAACCCTTATAATAAAATATTTTTGTCCCTTTATTTATTTGTGGTTTAGAACGCTTTCTGGAATATTTCTAATTAAAATAACAGTAGCGCACATATTAAAAGAAAGTGACCGGGTTAATCATGGGAACTCATGGTCCGTGCGCCATGAGTTCTGTCATCAGTGTTAAATCTGTTATGGCTGAAAGACCTCCCGTTCTCATGGTGTAGTATTTTGGAGAGGAAAATGCAAGCTTAGGTGTCATCCTCGTCACTTGGTTGTGGTTTAAAAAATGTGAGGCTCGTTACAATAGCCCTCATATTGGTTTATTGTGTGACGTTAATAGACAATCACTCAGTCACTTATATTAAAAGAAAGAGGATTTCTTCCAAGAAATTGGGGATGGGGAAGCTGAGTGGTCACCATCTCGAACTCGTGGTAGGCATTTTCGAGTTTGGGTTCGAAACTTTGTGCCATTGCATGCTTGAGTGTAGAGGGGCTGATGCACACAAAACATTTCAAAGTTCTAATTAAAATAACAGTGGACAATTTAAACAATAATTAAAACCATTGAAGTGGTGTGGAATTTTGGAGAGCTCGTGTGCAGGCTCAGGTGTCCAATAGCCCTCGTCTTGCTTCTAAGTGTGACATTAATAAATACTTATTCATTCACATTCAGCTAATCTGATTCTTTAGGAACTAATTAGGAAGAAAATCATGGAAGCTATAGCTCACTTTGTCAAATGACGGTGTTAGCAATTAGTCATCCATTTTTAAGTAATCCTAAATATGAAATTACAGTTTTCCTTTTTCAATTTTTACTCTTCTGAAAACACTCAAAAAGGGCTAAGTAATTATAAGGGATGAAATTTTTTCATAATATTTTTTTTTATCGAAACTGAAAAATTGGCTAATTGAATTTTTGTCTGTCTCGAACAATGTAATCAAATATAGTGAAAACCGTTTAACACGAAATTGAGAGGACTGACATATTTTTTCGTGTTAAAGGGTATTGAAAAAGAAAACGTATTTCAACAAAATTAGGTTTATTAGAGTATATTTTATTCAAATAGATACGTAAAAATGCATGTGTTTAATAAATATCAATGGAGCAAAAAACATTCACAAGACCTTAATAAAATTTGATAGTTTTCAAGTTTTTTGAAAAACAAAATATTTATTCAGTTTTTGGGAAAATAATCTGATAGTTTTCTTCGCATTGTCTTTCTTAGCATCAAATAGTTAACAAATTGTTCGATGTTGTTCATTCTGTAATTCATTTCACTGTTGGAATGCGCATCCAAATAACTGAATCCTACTTTTCATTTCAGATGACGTGGGAACATTATTTATTTCATTTTCGTGATCAGAATCGGCCTCAAAGATATTTTTTGAGCTTTCAACAAACTCCAAAATGTCTTTGTCTGCCATAATTGGGGTTGTACATACATTATCCTCATCTACTGCAATGCATTCTTCCGATGATACAGCTGGACACTCCAATCCGACTGGTGTTTTCCGTACTTTGTACATTCTCAGAAGGGAATTCTTTTCTTTTCGGGTTAATCGATTTTTGTGAATGAAAATACATAGTGGTTAGTCGGGACTGTTGTATTATTTCGTGTTAACCGATATTTCGTCTTAAGCGTTTTCGTGTTAAACGTATTTCACTGTATTGTAAATATTTTTTTCGCTTCTGGGGAATTCAAAATTTAGTAAGACTTTTAGGACAAAACAAACCACAGTTCCTCAAAATTTCAAGAAAAATTTAATACAATTTATATGGATATATATTTTGTTTAGTGTAAATTGTTCATATATTTAAAAGATAATTCGGTTAAAATTCATAATACTCTTTTAAACTCATGCTATTTTAAATGTAAAAAAAGAAATAGATATAATTTATGACTCAATCAATAAAATAAGTTTAATTATACTATACTACCTATCAATCAGTTTTATTTCGTTTAAAAGAGTTTATTTATTCCAATCATTCAGTGGCTTGTAAAATATATATTAATTTTTTTCCTTTCGAAATTTAAAAGGAGGTTTTTGTGAAATGTTGCTTTTAGTTAATCAACTAAATTTCTTTTTTATGTAATTGTTAAGTAAAGGTGATATTACTTTGGTTGAGTATTCTGTTATATATATATATATATATATATAATAATAATAATAATAATAATAATAATAATAATAAAATATAAAAGTGAATTAGTACTAGAACTTACAGTGCTAAAGAAGTAAGAAATTGGTATTCAGAATTGGAAGAATTGAAGAATTCTTGAAAATACAATATAATTTAGTCAATGTTTTTTTTTATAGTCAATTTAGTCAAAATATTCTATGCTTAATACAATGGCTTATAGTTTTGTTTTGATGCTGTGTACTTTATTACATGCGATTATATAGCTTTTCGTAGTAAAATTGTATATTTTATAGTCTTTTCACATTAAAACGTTTACTATTTTATACTAATTTTTCGTTATAAACTTTATTTTTCACAAAATGAATCCAGCACCTAAAATTTTGTTACAAACACATTTATAACCTGCAAAATATATACTTTTACAAAACATACCAAATGCAAATGCAGTTTTCACTTAAAAAATATATTGCATTTAAAAATATTTTTTTAAATTTTGAAATTTGAACACAAAATTTGCCAGCATATAAATAATAGTAATTAAACCTGAATAAAAGTATTTCATTTTTAAGAAATTTATTGTTTATAGGGAACATTTCAAGAATAAATTGATACAATTAGGTTTAAGGAAATCTAAGCACTTCCTATCAAATATTTAAAACATAGACGAATTTTTTTTTAAAAAAAAGCATTAAGTTTTCTTAGATTTAGGAAAATACTAGATTATTTGGAATATATAATACATATTACAATGGAATTAAAATTTTTAAGATAAAAAAAACCTTTTTTTAAAAAAATTTCTATAGACTGAAATATTCGAAGTTTTTTCGTACTAAGTAAAGCCTTTGTAATATATTCATAATTAACATGTGTAACAGGTCGCCCATCCAGTATAGTGGTTAGTGACCCTGACTGCTTTGCTGTAGGACCTGGGTTCGAATCCCGGAAAAGACATGGATGTTGCCAATGCATGGGGGTGCTTAGCCGCCGAGTCACAAGTCCTCTCGTTAGGTCGGAATTAGAGAGGTGGGAGGAAACTGACCGCCCCCAGGGTGTTCACCCTCAAAATTGGGGTGAAACCGAGCTAAATCGTTTTGTCACCTGTATGGTGCTCAGAGCTACGGCTAACGACAGGCGTCACTTAGCCCTTTGCCTTGATGAGTTTCGTGGGCCTTGATATGGCCATTTCTGATCAGGTGGCATTAGTAACAACAGCATAACATGTGTAATATAATTGTATAATTTGTAACATGGGTAATTGTGTGTGTGTAAAATAAATACTTAAAACTTATTTGATTCATTTTTATGGTCTATAGGGGCCACTTGCGACCAATCTAATATCTGTTTTTCGTTTTCATGCTGAATACGCTGCTTCCTGATTGGTCGAGCCAATCATTTGGTTAAAGTTCGTGCATTAAGTTAAAAAATTCAAGGTGAACTGAAAAGCTATTCTCTCATTGGTACATGGTAGGTGAAGACAATGACTCTCATTGGCTTCCCAAAGAGTCTTAAATATTCGATTTATTTACTGTAATTTTTATTAAGTTAAGAGAAGAGGGAATATATATATATATTAAATTAAGTTCCACAACTAGTACTTTATAACCAAAATATTAATGAATGTAAGACAAAAAACACAGCACAACATATTCAACAAAAACGTAATCTTTATTTCATTTGCAAAATGCGCTCTGTTAGTTTATACATTCTTAGTATCTATTCACACAACAACAAAAAATTAGACATAAGAATATTTACATTAAAGCTAATATATATTTTCAAATATTTGCATCTCTGCACATTTTAATACAATAATAAATTTACATTTTGTGTGTTACTGCTCTGAATTTCTAGAACTTAGCTTGAAATTTAAATTATGATGCTATAATATCTTTATTACATAAAAAGATATTACAAAATCAAATTTAAAACAAAAAAGAGTAATAATAAAATTAACATATTGTGACTTAAAATAAAAGTACTTTTTGAAGTAAAGTTTACTTGAATAACCCTGTTTAGTTGGCATCAAATCTATCAAAAATGTCAGACAAATATGTTTACATTTTATACAACGTGTTATTTACCAGTTGTTAAATCAAGAAATTTATTTGGAAACTTCTAAAAGTATTGAAAGAATTTTAATGTGATTGCCTGCTGCATAAACTGCAGCATATAACTTCTTTGTAAAAATTACTAAGTAAAAATAAAGTTAAAATTAAAATAAACATCATAAAAGTTATTACTTAAAATACTTTCTAGATAAATAAAAAATAAGCGAAAAGAAATAACATTTCCGCATTGCGGTAATTAAAAACAAAATGTCTTGAAAAGAAATTAAGATCTTAATCCAAATACAATTAATATATATATTTGCTCGGCGCATAAAAAATCACCCAATTCCAGCAAATATTCGAAATATGTCAGCTTTATTAATAAAACTAAAAATAGAAAAAATAATGAATGAATGTATTCTTGCCAAAAATACACGAAACTAACTATGATTGGTTACATGGAACCCACGTGACTGAAGATTCTACTGCACAATCGATATCATACAATACTGGCTTTGAATATTAATAGACTAATTCACTAACGAGGACTATCATAAAACTTAAAGTTTTCGAAATTCTCGTTGATTTTTTAACTAAAAAAATGTTGGTTTTTTTAAAGTAATTTTAATTGTTTCGTGAATAATTCATTATTAGCAACTAAATTTAAAATTCAAAATAATGGTCTTTTAAATAATCACTTTTCTCTTGACGATTTAAAACTGAAAGTAAAAATTTTAAGAATAATTTAGGAAAAAATTTATTAGCAAAGAATATTAAACAAGTTATTTTTTTACTGGAAGTTTATAGCAATTTATTTATTTGTTGTATATTATTATTTCCTTCATTACTTTTTATAAATTATTTGTTTTTATTTCTGACAAAACTGATGAAGTTAACTAATTTCTTAACGAATGTAAGTATAATACGTGCAAAATTTGGAACTGACATATTATACTATCGACCAATTCTTCAAATGAAAAGACTGCGCCAAATGCCGCGATACGCCGCAAATAGTGGAATACTGTAACCCTTCTTGTACGAACTAACTCTTGTTTGCATGTATGACTTGGCGAAATTGGTCGATATGGTATAATACGTAAGTACTCAAATTTTCCATTTTTTATTTATTTCTCTGTTTTAGTTCGGATTAAAAATTATTAAAGATAACTTTCGAGAAACTTTTACAAATTTATGTTATGTCGAAATTATAAGAACTGGTAACTTTTTTTCTCATAATAATTCTTGATAACTTCACAGAATTTTTATTTTCTTAACATGAAATTTCCAGTTACATAAAAAATAAGCATTAAAAATGCTTAAAATTTTCTTAGCCAATATTTTCATTTTCGCATAAAATAATACGTAATTGTCTTGTTAGATAGCTTCTTAAATTCAAGTCTTTTCTTTTAACGTCCATTTTATCCCGTGATTTTTTAAAAAATATTTTAAGAAAGGTTTTAATTTACTGTAAAAGAAATTATTTTTTCTTTGTTCCGCATTCTTCTGCCTCATTAAAAATCCATTATTCGCATGGCTACCAATGAAGTAATAAGCATTACATTCTTAAGAACAATGCGGTATTTATTTTACGCTTTGTATTGGTTTTACTACGAGTGTAGGAAAGAAAATAAAATGGCCAATTTGTTTTTAATGCAACTCATTTTCGTTTGAAAACAAACTGATAATTCGAAATCTTAATGCTGAGAATAGAAACATTAATTCATTTAAAGCATCCTATTCCTTAAGTACTCTTATTAATTAATAAAAAATTGGAGAAAAAATAAGGGATTGATATTTTTTTTAACACTTGAGATTTCAAAACGATTTATTTTTGGAATGTAAAAATTAGAGATTCAATAGAGAGAGAGATATCGAGAACACACTTAATAGGAAAGGAATTAAAGTACTTATTTCTTAAACTGAGATTCAAAATGAAACATTTTTTTAAAGTAGCTTATTACTTAGAAGCTAGGGAAGTATCTTTATAGCTGTGTTTTAGGAGTTCAAACTAAGAAGAACTTAAAACAGTGTAAGAAAAAAAAAGCCTTGCTTAACGAAAAATAAAACAAAAGATTCAACGAAGGCATTGTATTTTGCAATAAAAACTGGTTTGCTTGTTACAAATCTTTTTTCAAAGATATTTAACTATTTAGTTTGCAGAAAAAAATTATGAAATTTTAAACTCTTAAGTAAATAAATATCAGTAGGCTTCTTGTATTTTTCTGTTGCTCCTGAAAACTACTACAATTCATAATTATATTAGTACTAATACAATTCGTAAGCTCTGAATAAATAAATTAAATTAACTCAAATTAGAATATTTGTAGTGACGAATTGAAAATGGAAAACATTCCTTTTTAAAAACAAGAACGTTTTCGTCAGTACATTTTTAATTATCCCCTTAAAATATGGAAGAACAGATTTTAAAACAGATTTTCAATCAGAAAGGAAATAATTTTGCATTATTTTATATGTAAGTACAGTAATGCATCGACTTACGCGAACCCGGAGTTACGCGATTTTCAAATCCCGTCGATTCGTCTTTGTTTTTGAGGAAAAAAAATAATGTAATGTGATTGAAGAAGCTGGTGATCTTGCCAGACAAACAATTTAGAAGTGGATAATGATGACGTTCAAAAACTTTTGGATTCCCACAATCAGGAGATGATAATTAATGAGCTCTTATAGGAATGCATAAGCAAGAGCAAGACATTGAAGAAGAGTATGTAGATACAGTTCATTCAGATGATCGAATGATCTGTGACTGAAAACTTCAGTTTAATTGAAAAAGTCTACAAACTTAAGAAACTAAGAGCGTATTTTTTTTACTAAAACAAGAAATAAAAAAATCATTAGCATACCGCGAGGAAATTTTGCAGGACAAAATTTTTTTTTGCGTTGGCAAACTACATTGCTGGATTTTATGGAACCTAATACATCAAAATAACTTCGGTTTGCAATTTTGTATTTGTGTTATCTTAGATTGTATTAAGCATTTTTTTTCTAAATTATAATTTCATTCATCTCCAGCTCCAAATAAGAAAATTTATATGCATTTATACGAGAAACAGTACCCGATTTACGTGGTTATTACTTGGTTCCACCTATTACGTAAGTTCGGGGTATTATTTTGTAACATAAACCTCAGAAATAACAGAAGCGAAGTTTAAAAGAAAAATGTTTTGCGTATGAAAATAATAGTCTATATATTCTACACCAATTATTTGCCTATTGAAATCTATTACATTTATTTAAAAGTTTGAAACTTTTAAACAACATAATTCACATGTTTGACAGTATTTAATTATTATAATTACATTTATTTGTAGAAATTATTCCCCTTCACATTTCTGATGCTGCCAAATAAAAAAAAAGTATTTTAAAAGTTTTCTTAAATTTAATTCTCATTGTTTCATTAAATATTCATTTGACAGCATCCTTCAAAGGGAAACAGACGGGTCACATTTACGATATGAGCTGAACAAAACTAAAAGTTAAACGGAATATTGCTTTGTACATATGTGATTCATATTAATTCAATTATTATATTCAAACGTCATATAATTAGAAATTTTTTGCTTAAGAAATCATTTCATATGAAATAACTTTTATTTAAAAATTTGTCATCGATTCATGTATAATTTGTGAACCCATTTTTTTTAAAAAGATTTTAATTATATTTTCCCATTTTTAAATACTATATGAAAATAAACAGCCTAATAATGATATCTTAATACATTTAACTATCCCTTTAATTTACGGAAATTAATCAAAAAAGTTGTTATGCATTCTTATTTCCACATATTAATTTATATAGTTATTTGAAATAAAACACACATTATGAATTTTTATTTTATGAAAAACAAAAATATTTTTAGAAAGAAACAGTTCATAAAAAATAGCGGGATATAAAATTAAGATATTTTATGTCACATAATTAAAAATATATAGTAATAAATTTAATTAGTGAATGGAATAGGGGGAAGGGAGAGAAGGTGGATCTCATGTAATTTCGAGCAATTAATTTTTTAATTATGCATCCTTCGCAACAAGAATGCTAATTGAGGATCAGTTTTGCACTATGTCTTTTTCTCATAGATTTCATAATATATTTCACTCATTTTCAATGCAGTTTCATCTTCACTCAGCCCTTGTGTTTTCTCTGCTATAGGTATTTTTATTTAAAGAGATATGCACATAGAACCCGGTATATAATGTTTCTGAAAACAAAATTTTGTTGAAGTTCTTTAACAACGCATTAGCACTTTGAGCATCTTCTATCTGTACTTGAGTAAATATGTCACATCTACCTTACACTACCTTCAACTAAGCCATCGCGATTTAAATATTACTCAAAACAAAGAAATCAACTGAAATCGTAATAAAAGTGATAAAGCACAAGAACTTATTCCATTACTTATACCATTCGACAAACGGTAAATGGTTAAAATGAAAATGTCCCTTTAAAAAGAGTTCCACGCTAGATGTAGAAAGTTCGTCGGCTCCTTGTTGCAGTGATTCACACACAATGGTCCATCTCCAGTTGAAACAATCCATAGCTGTCCAGAAAGCACCTTTGAAAAGAATTCTCTGCCGATGAGCCTTCTGGGAGGAGGATACGGTGGACCCTCTCTGGAAGAAGCTGTTTTCAACAAGTCCGAAGCCAACCCGTCTTTTAGCTTCAGAAAAGCGACTATTGCGTTCTCAGGCACAGTGGATAATTATATTACATGGCGACTTGTTATTGGTACAAAATGAGGGGGAGGAGCATCGTCCACAGAATCTGCCGGAGTGTCCAGGGACAAAGGAAATGAGCATCAGACTGAGACGTCGCAACAGGTCTATCTGCAAAAAAAGAACAGAGATGTACCAATATTAGTAATGAATTTGAAAATTTGTGTTAAAAGTATGCAACAAACTATTACTTGGTTTCAGTATGTGCTTTTGGTTTTCCTTATGTATGACCAAAGGTTGAGTTCTATAAAAATTATCGACTATTAATGTAACATAACTGTTAATTTTTCCTGCAGCTGAAATCAGTTCACAAAACACAGCAACTGTATATTGGGAAAAGAATATTGCAGATGATGTATCATGGAGAATGTAATTTAGGATCCTTAACACACCTTATACAGGCTAGGGCAAATAAAAGGGACCCAAAGAACATAATTCTAGGATGCAAAGAAACACGGCAAAGTGAAGGAGATAGTTAATTAACCTGTGTGATACGTTGTAGAATGTATGATGTTGTTGTAGTTACACACACATTCTTTAAGGACAGCACGCACGTTCATTTACAGTAAACATAAAAGATATTAAAATCAAATAGTAAAGACCCACGCGGTCAATTTCTCAATTCTGGCCACCTCCCTAACACGCGCGGAGCCGAGAAGGTGAGAGGTGGAAACACTACAACCTGTTTTTAACAGACTAGTATTTATCTCTTGGCACCTTGGACTCCAGTCAGCAAGTTGCGGAAAGCAGATAGTAGCTAGATCGCTGAAGTCGCTGCAATCTCATCAGAAATGTTTTGCTGCAGTTCTTGAAGACTGTGAGAGTTGTGATACACCTTAGACTTGAGGATTTCCAGCAAAAACTAATCGCACACTGACAGTACAGGTGACCTGGTTGGTCAGATATGGGCGAGATCAAACTGACTTCTTTTAGCAACTCTGTCTCTTTTGCGTAAATATGACCCATGTTTCGGTGGCAGTTGCACAGTCCTAACGGAAGTAACTATAGGTCTTTTTCCTGCCCACAGTTAATGTTCCCACATATGGATATTACCACTGATCAACTCACACTGATGCATCTCGCATTAAGATATGAGCTGGATTTGATCACTTGGTGTATGAGTCACGTTCACGTCCAATCGTATCTCTTGTACGGGTTGATTTTATTTGTCCCACTCTGTATATACGAATTACATCATTTTGTTATTAAGAACTTGCTTCTGTGATTGTCGTGGCACAATGGAAAAGGAAACATCTTGTTAGTTAGGTGTACACATTAATTAGAAATACACATATACTTAGTTATGTACAAAACACAAGCTTCTCCCGCAAAAGTAAAACAAGCAGGACAACACAAAGCAAGACATAAAAACACGCGGTTTACATGACGTTCACAACAGCAGCCTTAGTTCACTCGAGAACAGTGTTTCTCAAATTTTCAATGTTTGCGACCCAATATTCAATTACAATTTTTATCGCGCCCACCCCCTCCATACAAATAACAATGCATTGAGTTCAATAATACTATTTTTTGACGCTAAAGCTACAATTAAACTTTAACCTCTTAAAAGGGCAGTCAGTAGGGTAAAAACTTTTCGAGAATCGATTTTGAGTTTTTGGTATTTCTAAAATTTCCAAATCATTACCTTTCCAATGATGTAATATACAAGCCATTATATGAATTAGAAGTACTTTAAAATGACTTTTAAAAAATAATCAGCTGCCTTGGTCACGCCCACTTTCACAGATTAAGTGTAAATATTGACTTTTTAAATCTGAGAACTTGCAAAGCCTCCACAAAATTTAATTTAATCATGCACAATTAACCGTAGATTAAATGAAACTTAGCTGCAATATTAACTGTTAGTTTGTTTGCGTTCTTTTGGAGCCAAGTTTGAAAAAATGATGAAAATATTTATTTTTAATTTGAAATTTAGTACTTGGAAGAAAAAGTTTTTTGTAGTGTAAATAGAAACAAATAGTGAAATTTCTCCTTTCAAAACTTTTATACTTCTAAATACTTAAAAACTTGTTTGCGATAATTTTGTTGAAAATGTGCTGTTTGAAAAAATGATAATAAAATTATTTCAATACCTTAAAAATGAGATTAAGGCAGAAATGAGAATGCCTTTATTGCAACCAATATAGATACTGAACAGGCAATAGTTGTTAAAATATTGCATAAGTAAAACACCTGCTTTTCATCTAAACAATAGTAAAAGACATTTCAAACCATTCATTAAATCAATAGAAATTGAAGGGGAACCAAGATTCTTATCCTTCATTAACTTGCATAACAAAATTATAGGATACAATTTTTTTTTGATAAGGTAAGATTTTTTTATAAATATTTCTGTTCTCTAAAATTTATATTTTTAAAAATGTGTAAATGTACTGTATGTGCATATACTCTATGTTTTTTAAATGCAATTGGGTATACAGAAATGACATTTTTGAAATATTCTTAAAACATCCAAATAGAAAGCAGATATAACAAAAAATAACAATTTTCAATAAATTCATAATATTAATGCTCGGTGAACCAACAGTTTGTCTTTGAAAAAACTAATTAATATATTTAAAAAAATTTCACTTCAGTATAAATATAAATTTCTAATTGATATACAATAAAAATTTGAGTCTTTATGTTTAATAGTTTCTGAGAAAAAGGTATGAGATGACACATCAAATGTGATGTTTGTTGTCTTTGCGAGAAGCTTGTTGCATGCATAAAAATACATAAATTTCATGTTTAAAAACATAAAAATAGTTTTATTTTGGCTGTTTTAGAAATCATTTAGGTATTTTTAAATACCATCTCAAATTCATACAAAAACCATATTGATACATTTTCACATTATATTTATGTTGCTTTATGTTTAAATTTGATATCTGTAAAGCATGAAAGCTACTAATTCTTCAAAAATTGATACAGAATTGAGAAAATTGATGTAATACTAGAAATTATCTCGTTAAAAAAACTGAAAAATGCTATTCTGGGCAATTTAAGACTTTTTTTGTTTACTATTTTATGCAAAATAAATTGCAAAGATGCTGATGTTCAATAAAATGGGACAAATACATGTTGTAATTCATTATTTTTGTGATTAAGTGGCACTTTATAATGAAAATTCAATTTTCTCAAAAATGATGTTTTTAAAACTGCATTCATGTTTTTCTCAGAATATAATGTATGGATGTAATAAATGTTTTCCCTCATGTTACTGATATGTAACTATATATATTCATGTGAGTTTTTTGGGGATTTTCCCAAAATATTTGACTGAAATCCATAGATTGTGACAAAAAATGTCAATTTTTTAAAAAATTCCTAGTGATATTTTTATGTTACATGTTTTTGAGAAAACTAAACAATATATTTTAAATATTTCACTTAATTGCAAATATTAATGTTTATTTATTGTTCAGACAAGTTTTTAAGCCTTAATATTCGAAAGTTTTTCAATAATAGGTAAGTAATTACAACTCAGACGTTTAATGCTTTTTGTCGTTGCGAGAAGTTGTTACATGCATAAAAATACACAAATTTCATATTTAAAAACATAAAAAGTTTTATTTTTGACTTTTTAGAAATCTTTTGTACAGTTTAGAGAGAATTTTGAATTTTGAAACTTTAAGAAATTGTGATTGCAGGGGAACATACAAATCCATAATTAATTTTTTCGCAACGTCGTACAATCATGTATTTCCAAATCATGACTTTTACAGTTTGATACATGTTTACATTATATTTATGATGTTTCATGATCAGATTTAATATTTATAAGACATCAAAGCTAAAAATTCTTCATAGATTGATACAGATTTGAGAAAATTGGTGCAAAATGTTAAAAAAAATGTCGTTGAACAAAAACTGAAAAATACTATATATGTATTTTCTGAACTTTTTAAGACTTTTTTGTTAAGCGATTTTGTTTAAAAAATTAAGAAGATTCTAATGTTTAATAAAATAGGGCAAATACATGTTGTAATTCATTATTTTTGTGGTGAAGTACCTTTTTGCACTTAAAACACAATTTTCTCAAAATGATTGTTTTCAAACTTCGTGTACCTTTTTCTCAGAAAATACTGAATGAAACTACTTTAAATTTTTTCTGCACATAAATAATATGTAACTATATATAACAGAGGTACTTTCTTGGATATTTTCCCAAATTATTTTGCTCAGAATCAGTTATCGTAAAAAAATGACAATTTTCACAAATTTCAAAGCGATACTTTTACGATGAATTTTTTTGAAAAAAGTAAACAATATATTTGAAACATTTTATCAGTATTTAAATAAAAAAGGCTAATTATTATACAGACAAAATATAAGTTTTTATATGTAACTATTTCTGAGAAACAGGTTTCTAAAATGGCTCAATTTATCATTGTCGGTATAGGGGGTGCCGACTACTCTTAAGTGCCACCGGCGTATATAAACGTATCGTTCAGCCAGTGCGTAAGTTGCAACGGATGTATATATACGTATCTCCGAATTACGATATTTTCTATATTCACTGCTATCTATAAAATTATTCCGAAGGCCTTGGAATGCAATATAATGACCTTGACAGTGTTTGTGAGAAGGGAATTTACTCTTATTTTAGACAATTTTTTTTCTTATTTATTCCTTTTCTCGCCCTCCCCCGTTCACCACATACGCTTGTATACGTGCAAAACGGGGGCACTGGGGAGTGAATTGCGCAACTTTTAATCGTCTGTTAAGGCATTAATTAAAAACCGTACAAATTATCAAGATAAGTTAATTTTTGCATATAGTTTTATATATGACAAGCCCGTGCGCGGTCACTGATAATTATTAAACTTGTTCTTAACTTAGTATTGTTAAACTAATTACGAAATACATTGCGCAATACTGATCCATTTATAAGTGTATTATATCAGAGTAAATGTTTTTTTAAAATTTTTTTATTATGTCAGAATGTATTTTGTTTGTTTACACTTTCGATAAAGTAATAATTTTTTTAAAAAAATCTTTTGTTTTCGACTTTTTAATATGCTCGCAGCCCCTTCTTAGAGTTATCCCGTTCCACTAGGGAGCGCGCCCCACAGTTTTAGAAGCGCTGCTGTAGAGGTTTCGTCTGCTTACAGTCATTATCTACCGGAAGATATTAAAAACAAATGATTTCTGGTAAAGGCTTTTCGGATTTGTTCGCATACACGGATGATGTAAGACTGCATCATCCTGATTTAAAAACACTGAAGTTTCGGTTTTGGGGAGATAATGTATTATTTTTGTTTCCTGTCAAGCGAGTAAACTAGAAATTCTTTATCACGCGAAGTCTTGGAGGGCTGAAGACCATTATGAAATAAATCCCTCAAGAAATAATGTACAGGAATTATTACATATACATATTCATTGTATTGGTATCTATTTTTCAATCCCTATCTAAATACTATTAGTTCACACTCTCCCTATATATATTTATATATACACTGGTGTGCAAAAATTAAGGACGAAGTCAAAAAATTAGCATATCAGCTGAACGAAGAGGCAGAGCGGACAGAAAAACCAATCAGGAGATTAAGTAAGGTGATGTACGGTAGCACATGCGCAGATATGCAGGTAGACGTAATGGGGGAGTGTCTAAGTAGTATAATGCATGTTGTCGGTGTAAGATCAGTATTTCTGGCAAAGAGATTGCACGCCGTATAGCAGTTAAAATCACACCGAGTTGCTGCCTCAGCGAGAAATGGCGAATAATCAATCTGTTAGACGACATCTGGATGCTTTTACCCGAGGTCGAATCATTGGGAAGTTGGAGGAAGGCCGCAGTGTGACAAGTGTGGCTGCAGAGTTCGGAATTGCTCACAGCATCGTTTCACGACTTTGGAGACAATTTCAAACTACAGGAACAGCTATCCGGGGGTTCAGTAGTGGTCGTCCACGAGGAACCACACCCGCAGATGACCGGTACATTGTCTTACAGGCCAGAAGGAACAAGCGGCAGACAGCGGGAGAAATCGCTACACACACGACACAGGCGACTGGACGACCGATATCGCGTTTTACCGTGGCCAGAAGACTGCACGGTGGTGGTCTGTTTGTACGACGCCCTGTACGGTGTGTACCTTTAACGCCTGCCCATCGGAGAAGGCGTTCTCTGGGGTGCCAGGAACACCGGAATTGTAGAGACAATGAATGGGGACGAGTACTCTTTACAGATGAGAGCAGATTCAGTTTGAGTAGCGATTCTCATCGCATACTCATCTGGAGAGAGCGGGGAAGCCGCAATCATCCCGCGAACATCATTGAAAGGGACAGGTATGGAGGTCGCGGTGTTCTCGTTTGGGGAGGCATCATACTTGGTAGTCGTACAGACCTTCACATCTTCGACGCAGGTTCAGTCAACGGGACCCGTTATTGTAACGAGATTCTTCTTCCATATGTGCGTCTTTTTAGAGGCGCTATGGTTCTGCAGTTCCTTTTCATGGACGACAATGCACCATGTCATCGCACAGTAGCTGCCGAACAGCTCTTAGAGAGTGAGGATATTGAACGTATGGATTGGCCGGCACGATCTCCGGATCTCAATCCCATCGAGCATGTATGGGATTTTCTAGACAGACGCTTGGCAGCTCGTACCTTACCACCAGTAACGATTCGGGAGCTTCGATTGGCGCTGCAAGACGAATGGGCAGCAATGCCTCAACAACTCATTGACACCCTCATTCTCAGCATGGGCAGACGCTGTGAAACCTGCCTAGCAGTCAGGGGAGATCATATCCCCTACTAAAGATCGGATGTTTCTTGCTGGACACCCATCACAGGGATTTTTCGGCCTTCAGTCGCATTGCGCTCCATGCTGCTTTTTCAATCAAGCTTCTTTTTATCCCTCTGATTTCTCTTTTAGTAAGTGTTGCTTACATTACACATGTCCTTACGTATTGGGGATCTTACGGTATTAAATGTGTTGATTTGGAAAGCTTTTGTACAAAGTTATATTGAAAAAACCGTCTCGTCCTTAATTTTTGCACACCAGTGTATATCTTGTTTAAATTTTCAATCGTTAGTAAAATACTTTTTATTCATACACTCAAGTTCAAATGCCTTTTTTAAACTTGTAGGGATGACACAAGTACAGTTTTTTTTGAAAAATATATATTAATTCATTAATTAAATTTAATTAATTACTTATAGTTTACGAGATATACGCATTTCAGTCGATATTATTCATCTAGATGGCAGCACCATTGGATAAAGTAGCTTTTGTTAAATTTGTGATGAAGATTTGACTTAACCTAAATAATTATATGCTAGTTAGTCGTCAGCATTCCTTTTACACAAGCTTTAAGATAAATTCGAACCTATTCTACTTTTATGAAAAAATGTAATTACAAATTTAATGTGATTAAATATTTTATGCTAATTTAGAAGGTGTTTTTTCCTTCATTCTTCTTTCTTCTACAATAAAGCACTAATGGAATTTTAAGATTAATTTCACCTCAACGTGCGGTTGGTTTAATGTGCAAGATTAGTTTCTCCTTAATGTATAATTCCACTCGACTGTTTTTGTGTTGAATCAGAATTCGAACTCGTGATAGGACGTGTACACTGCGAATCATGGTATTTGCAATCACAATTCCTGAACTACTGAGACTTTAAGGTGACTATATTTTGAAAAAGCGTATAAGTGAATAATTGTTCTGATATTTAGTGCCATTTGAATTAGAAAAAGTATACAAAATAATTTTTGAAAAATATAATTACAATATGCTTCAGTAATAATACTATTTTGTCTATATATAGTTAAACGACTTCTCTACATAACATGAACTAAGAGTTTAGAGGAATTTACCTTATTTTCTATCGATCACGATGAAAACCCTTGTTTTCTCTACTCAAACTTCTCTACTGTATATTACAATATCGAAAAATTCACTTCTAAGTTACGTATTTTAAAAATACTGGTATGAATTTTGATATCTAGTATGTAATATATTTCTTACAAATTTTGTATAAATATATGAAATATCTTTTAAGTTACCGTATTTTCAAAATTGTAATACTTCCAGAAATACTATTTTTTTTAAAAAATGAATGTAAAGATAAACATTGCATACGAAACAAAACTATGTACTTGACATATGCCGAGTTTTCAAAAAGTTTCTTAATATGGTTTTATGCTATTTTTTAAAAATGTAAGCAGTGCATGTTTTGAAAATAGAAGGAAAAATGAATTTGTTTAGGAGAATACTTCAACTTCCGGTTTTGAGTGAGTGTGTGTGAGAGAGAAAGTAATATTAACGTCACACCCCCAAGCACCATTAGCAACGGACCTCGTAATTTTGAGCCATGGCCCCCCAACCATGGAACCAACGCAACCCCTTTCCTAACGTTCACATCACACCAACGGGAAGATGTTTGTTCCTTGACAGATTTATAATGTGTTTCTGGCCTCTCTATACAGTGGGTCTTCAGCGGCACTAAACACGAACTCATGACACTCCAGCTACAAGTCCGTGACCTTGACCACCAGGCTACTGCTATCACACTTCCGGTTTTGAAATAGCAACTTCTGATACGTATATTAATAATTAAATTTTGAATTGCCTTACATTAAAACGCTTATAATTCAATTTTTGTGCTTAGTAGTTTCATAAGAAAGGCAGTTTTGGAAAGCTAAGTTTTCAAATATTTATTAGGGAAGTTAAAAATCACCATTTTCTCCAAAATTTAAGTTTTTAATGTAGTCAGATCCTTTAATAGAGCAGTTTCTCTTCTCTGAAATTTTCTGGAAGAAGTAAGCGTACAGAGGCAGAATCTGAGGCACTCCTAAATGTTTTTAATGGGATTGAGATCCACAGAGTACCGCAGCCATTTCAAACGAGAAATACTCTTATCGCTTCAGGTATTCGCCAACAATGTTATTTCATTGTGGACGGGCATTATCATCCATAAGGAAGAAATCAAGATGAACTGCCACTGCGTAAAGATTTACGAATGTGTCTAGGTCTTCACCCCGATACTAAGCAATCGTTACCGGCCCACCCTCAAAGATGTTTTTCTTAGAACAATGTCCCATTGAAATTCGAGAATTCATTGAAATTCCCGTATGAAATTCCATTCATAATACTTCTGAAACAATGATGTTCTTGTTCTGGTTGTACGTGACTTGTTTTTGTCAGACTCCTTTATGCTTAACATTTGATTCCCGAGCAAATGTGGATTCGTTCGAGAGCAAGACATTGTATCAATCAGAGGCAGCTCGATTAGCATATTCCCTACACTAATTGATTTTGATACTTTGGATTGAATGGTCAGTGTAACTCAACTATTTGGACTTGGTATTCAAACATGCACCTGGAGCTCTCAGTGAAGAGTAATTGAAAGTATCACCTTATGTGATGCTACAAATTCAGATGAAGAACTCTATTTCTAGATTTTTACCTTATACTTTATATCAAGAAATTTTCGACAAATCAATCGTGTTTTCAATAATATATAATGTGATATATATATGGAAATGTGCTTACTAAATAAAAAAGACATCTCTTTTTAACCTTAAGAATGTATTCAATTTGAAGTTAAATTAATTCCAAAATTATGTATATGAAAAGCAATAATTTCTTCAGAATATTCTGATAATGATACCATGATCATTATTTCAATTTGAAACAATTATTGATAATTTTTTTTATTTATTACCGTATACAATCAAATATAAGTCTATTCGTGAATAAGGCAAGAGTTTTTCTTTATATATATGAATAATTTCCTCTAGCATCCTTTAAATTAACTCTTTTTAGTAATATTTAAAACAAGCTTTAATTATTTGGTTCAAAACTAACGCCCTAATCTTATGCGTAATCGACTAATATTATTACATTAGAAATTACTTTCCCGCCCATGCTAAAGAGTGTGGAAAATTTTACAACAAAATTGCTCTAAAGTAAAACGATAGCAACAGAAGTTTTATTTCTGGTAACACTATCTAAAACAAAAACCGTTTTTCCTTTCTTTTTTTTTCTTGTACAATGTTTATGCTTCATATTTTCTTTCTTATTTCTGGAAAATAAAAGGGAAGGTGAATTTGTACGTGGCACGAGATCGTCGACCTAGGTTTCATGCACTGGGGGAAAAACTTGTCGCAGAATGAACATATGACATTTCAATGAGTGAATGTGAATGTTATGAACTGTCCAAGAACTCAAATTCTGACATGTACTTTGAAAGGTTTCTTTTTTTTCTTTTAAAATAAATATTCCCCTTAAAGACACCCTACAGTTAAAAGATTAAAATCGCTTGTTCCAGATTAGCAGATCCCTATAAGTCGACCCTCTTACTTTAACTTAAAAAAAAAAGTTCCAAAAATTCTCGGTTTATACACGAAATATATATATGGTATTTTTAAACCCCTTAATTGGTTTATCCGTGCATCGTATGAGCAAACCAGTTGAGAAAATTGGCCACAGCCGAAGCTGGTCACAACAGGTTTGCCTATATTCCAAATTGTGTTTGCGTATATATGTGCATATGCACACAAAAAGAACTGTTTGTAAAAAAAGGTACGAATTAGGGCTTCTCTCCCAGGAACCCGATAAATTATTAGAATTTCTTACTTTTTGTATTCCTGGGAATGATACTTCGTTCTCGAGAATGCCATGGGGCAGAAATAACCTGATGTAGCTAGTTTTGGCTGGACTGAGAGGATTTTGACCTCCAATATAAATTTTAGCTGATAGCTCGGCTGCAATTTGCGATGGTTTACCCCGAATTCCTTGGAAAGAGAAATGTCTTCCAGTAGAGGGGTAAGAGATACAGAGTAGGGGAAAATTTTTACAGCTTGTCATGAGAATGAGTCGTATTTGTTTTGATCAGTTCCTATCTGTCTGTCGAACATCGCTTTACTAACTAAAAGTACCTTAGTTTTCAAAGATACCTCATTTCTTAGGCTTCCTAACATGACTTTTCTGATATCTTCATTTACGCTGATAATGTAAGTACTTACACTTAAAACTATTAATTATTTAATTTGCGGTATTAAATTTTTTTTCGGGTACTTGTCTTCATTATAAACTACACTGAAGTGCCATTGAATTAGGAATAGCAAGAGCTATGCAAATTGTGTAGCATTGCGCACCATTTATGCGCAAGTGAGGGGGCTGTGGTAACTGCATATATAGCGCGTACTGGGGTTGTTCTGCATCAGTAGTTATAATTGCCAGTATGGGTAAACTGCATATATAGCGCGTACTGGGGTTGTTCTGCATCAGTAGTTATAATTGCCAGTATGGGTAAACTGCATGATTTAGACGCCTTTGATCATGGACACATCGTAGGTGCGCGATTAATGAGCCATTAAACTTCCAAAATCATCAGACGGCTACGATTCTCAAGGTCTACAGTGTCAAGAATATACCAAGAAAACATGGATGGCGAACAAAAAACTGGCGATTGAGCAAACTGCAAAGGACAAGTAGCCTTGACAATGCATGGTGAGAGACGACTCAGGCATATTGCACGTAGCCAGCGAAGCCAGACATTATAGCTCAAATCACCACCAGTTGAATAACGGTGCAAATCGTACAGTCAGTAAATGGACAGTGCAACGCTTGCTTTACCGCATGGACTTCGGGAGCCGTCTGCCTACAAGAGTACCACTGCTCAATGATCGCCATCAGACTGCAAGTCTTGCCTGGGCAAGAGAGCACATAGCCTGGAGTGTAGAGGACTGAAAACCGAGTAGCATGGAGTAGTGAGTCTCGATTCCGACTACTTAACGCCGACGGGAGTCTGAGAATATGGGTTAAGGCTCATGAAGCCATGGATCCTTCATGCCAAGTTGGAACTGTACAGGGGCAGGGTGGCTCAATCATGGTCTGGGGTGTTTTTTTCGTAGCACTTTTTGGATGTTTAGTGCGTGTTCCAACCTCCCTCAATGCAATTCGGCACGTCGAGTTGCTGGGTGATCACCACTATCCGTTTATACTGTTCTGTTATCCGCACGGTAAAGGAGTTTTCCAGCAAGACAATTGTACCTCTCACCAGTCCCGGTTGGCTACTGGCTGATTGGATGAGCATTTCTCTGATTTTTCTGTCATAAAGTGGTCACCTACAAGCCCAGACTTAAATTCTGTTGAGCATCTTTGTTATGTTTTGTAACAAGGTATGAAAGTCCAACACTCAGCGCCAACGAATCTTACTGAATTATGGAGAGCTTTGGACAACATTTGGCAAGTCATTGTTGAATCTATACTTCGTCGTGTAGCAGCCGTTATCAAGGCCAGAGGATGCCCAACTCGTTCCTAGGTAGGTATCCCTAATTCAGTGGCACTTCTGTGTATTTAACTGAATTAGAAGTTTGAAGAAGGGATTGAAACACTAGACTGTTCGGGGAAGAATATTTAAAAAAAGATATCACAACTTTTCCTATTTGCCATTGTTCTTTACCAAACTTTTGTGTGAGATTCTTATATTACTGTTTATTTATTTTTTTGTTACAAAAATATAGCAGTTTCTTAAATAAGAAATTAATTACAGAAACAAAATCTCTCATTTACAAGAATTCTTATCTTTAACGAACTTTATCGTTACTCCAGCAGTAAATAAATTTTGAAGTACATATACATATATGTACTTCAACTGAATCATATATATATATATATATATATATATAATCTTACTAACAGCAGTAAAAAAATTTTTTGTTGAGGATTGATTAAAAAATAACTGAAATCGATCTTCAAACATGAAACTGGCTGAGACTTTGAAAGCAATTCCTAAGACATCAGCTGAAGCTTAGAAAGCCTTTTTTGCAGGGTTATTCATAATAAAGCTAAGAACTAGGCTAGGTGATAAAAGCATAGATTGCATGTATTTTCTCAAATCTCACTTTAAAATGGAATAATTAAAATATTTTATATTTTTTGAATTTTTAGCTGAATATATAAATGAGAACAATTTTTGGAATTTATATGCATCCTTATTTTATAAAATTAAAACTGTTGTCAATTAAATAGCATATTTTCAAACTTTTTAAAAATTTAATGCATTCCCGGGTATAACAGTTACGTTCCCCGGATTTCCCGGAAAAGGAAAAAGCCGGGAACTCAGAGACGCAAGTACGAACATGAAATGTGTTTGGAAGTATCATAGAAATCTTCTTAAGATACATGAAACGTTCTTCATAGCATGCTGAGTGTATTAATAAAAAGGTAGACATTTAGGGTTTTTTATGCTCCTTTATTATAAAAAAGTAGTGTGAAAACTTCAAAATTGAAAATTAAAATTAAAATCTTCTATTTTCGCATTCGTTTGAGAGTATTATACTTACTTATATGCCTTAAAAATGTGCCATTTTTTCGAACATATTAGGCAAAAAAAAATTGACCGCTTAAGGGTTGAAAGGAAATTTTGTAAACGATATATATAAACATTCAAATAAGTAGTATTCTTATAAAACAATAACGAAAACTAGTTTGATTTTATTAGTTAATTCGACTTAAGCCACACTCAAAGTACACGGTTACAGTGAATTGCGCAACATGATGACATAAATACTCAACGCTTGAGTAATAACCGTGAACAGAAAAGAAAAAAAAAAGAGAGTCGTGAACAAAAGCCAGATAAAGCAAATAAAGTTACGGGCGCTTAATATATATATATATATATATATATATATATATATATATATATATATATATATATATATATATATATATAAAATATTCGGTACGAAATAATAATAAAAAAAAGACGGTGAAAGCATTGCGGGTTGTCAGAAATTCAGTTTTGTTGTTATGTTTTTGCAATTGTGAATTATCTTGGATGGGAGAAAATATTGGGCAACAATGACTACAGAGGAATGCTATTGATTTATGAACAATGTTATCCGAATGGCTAGAGTTTGCAAGGAAATAATGCGAAGAAATTTTTGAATGAGAAGCATTCATCTGAAAATATGATTTTAGAAGAATTTTTGAAAGCTTGTAACGTGTGTACAAGAAAATGTGTGTGTAAAAACGATACAGAAAATGGGGATTTACGGTGGAAGAAGATTGATTCTGTGTTCTTAGGGTTTTGCGTTCTTGTTTGAAAATATTATTCATAAAAAAAGGGAACCTCAAGTCGGTTTCATTAAAAATATTTTGAATTGTTTAAAAACTTATTTATCAATGATTTTTTGATTTGATAAATATTTTTACACTGCAGCCATACCAGGTAGTTATCGACGATATATATTTATATATAATTACTAGTTAGAAAAATTAGAGGAAATAATTTATTTAGAAAATATGAATGTAATCAATTGTAAGTAATTTAATACTGATACTTCTGAAAAATTATATGGAATATTTTTTAAACAAGTAATATAAAAAAATTAAGAGGTGTCTCAGGTGTGTTAATTTTGTCTCGAGGGGTGAAAATATAAACAATTTTCAAACAGGTGTAATTCTTTTAAATTTAAATTTAATAATTCGAATCTTTTACACATTATTTACAAAAGATTATGGTTTCAAAAAAGTACAAAATGTTTGAAATATAATCATAATTTTAAAAACCATAACTATCTGAATTAAAAAATAATTTTATAATAAATATTAAGTGATATATATATATATTTTTGCGTTGCGTACGCTATTTTCTAAAATAGAAGCCTTTGATGTATAAAACTTTATAGAATAATAAAATGTATCACACTCTTTTAAAATCCTACTTAATTTAAGAATAATATATCTTTTATGTTTCAAAATACTTGAAAAATATTGAAATTAAAAAAAAAATAAAAATGTAGTTTTTATTTATTTTTTAAAAAAATATAATTTTTATTATTCTATTTATATAAAAATACTACAATGTAATAAGGATACATTTAACTTTATAAATCAACTTATTGCTAGTAATTAAAGCTACAATTTTAGAAAATAGCATGTGTAGTGTAAAACTTAATTAATATTTCTTATGGAAATGTTCCTTATTTTCATATGCTTATAAGTTTTGAAATTATGATTATATTTTAAACATTTTACACTTTTTTGAAGCCTCCTTCCTTTATAAATAATGTGTAAGAGATTCGAATTGTTTAATTTTAATTTCAAAGAGTTATATATATATTTGAATATTGTTTAAATTTTCAGCTCTCTAGAGAAAGTTAACATCCCTGAGCCAATTTCTGCTTCGTTAGAAAAACTCACTGGCACCATTCGTTGCAAGTAAAGCTAACTTCATTAGAAGTAACGTAGAATAATTTAAAGTTAAAAAAATTGATTAATGAATTAATATTTGAAAAAACTGTATTAACATCAATTGTCATCCACTACAAGTTTAAAAAAATGTATTTGAACTTGAATGGATGAATAAAAAGTATTTTACTAACGATTGAAAATTTAAATAAGATATAGTATGTAGAATTGTGTGATAAATTTTTTTTCTCTTTCTTCATTTCAGGAAATATTTTTTCTTGTATATAGTTCTTCGCAAATTTCAAATTTTGAAAATTAATTACGCATTAAGATGTGCATTTGTTATAATTATTTTTTTTATTTCGATTAGGTATTTTAATTTTATATCAAAATTTACTTAAAAATTGGTTTTGTGCTTTTTTATTACAAATTCTTTAAATGGAATAGAATTGTAATAAACCAGTTATATTGCATTAATAGGTAAATTGCAATTCATTTTGAAACTAAAAACATTTTAATTCGCTTTATAATTTTGTTTCATATTGATTATTAAAATTTTGAATTATTCGAACGAATTAGCAATCATATTACAAAATTCGAACAACAAATTCAAAAATCAGTGACAATTTTGAACCAAAATTTTGATATTTACTCATGAGAAATTTTAAATAAATTTATATGAGCTTTGAACATCGAAATATATATTATATAAATTTATTACAGCAAATACTTAATAAAAAATGAGTGAAGTTCAAAATAGGAAAGAACATTTCTGCGTTAGCTGTTGTATATCTTAATAAATTTTTTCATTCTTCCGTCAGTTCAATTAGTCATGAAGCTTGCAATATATATTCTGTCCTAATATGAGTAAGTGATACCTCGGATATTCAGATATTAGTTGCAATGAGTTGGGTGGATCCTAGGAGGGCACACTTCTTGGCAACAAAATTTTTTGGTGCCAAAATTTTGGCTATAAAGTTTACAATATGACAACCCCGCAGAATTTAGGGAAGTAGTAACCCCCCTCCCCTTCCCTACTCGGGCCGAATTTTTTTTAGTTTTTCAGGATTTGAACAACTGTCATTTTTTTCCCGATGGTCATGTTGAAAGGTTTAAGCCACTTTCTGGAAACCCTGTTTTTCTTTTTTGAAGCTCGACCAATTGTTTTTTATTCATTTGAATGAAAGAAGTAAGAAAGAAATGATTGCTTAATGAATGAGCGAACGAGATTGAAAATATTTCGGTATGGATGTTCGAAATATGAAAATAATTTGCGTTTGAGAGAAATTGTAGATCGGTAGCTCATCAGCCTAAAGCATTCATTAGCTTCGTTCTTCAGCTGTGTTTTAGAAGTAACAATTTTTCAGTTTTTCTTGTGGAATCCGTTTTAGAAACCGTGTTTTCATTATAAAAGAAAGACGAATGGATTTTCTTCTGAATAAAAGATAAGAAAGTAATGATTGTTTTGGGCTGAAAGAAGGATTGATAGAATCTGGGTATGGATACTTGAAATTTGTAAGAAATTTGTATTTAATTTCTTATTTTCATTTGATGTTTCCTATGCTGTCCTATTTTAGAAACCCACGTTTTTCGTGTCTTGACGCCACTAAGAAAACTACGTTTTCCCCTCTTGTTTTCGTCTCTGACGCCATTTTGAAAAATGCGAGTTTATCCTTGGCGCCTCTTGGCGCAAAACCTTTGTCGCCAAATACAGCAGTGTGCTGTCCTAGGATTTTACCTCAAAGTGAAATGAAATTTCTCAATTATAACCAGGCTAAAAATTCATCAAGTGCTCTCATATAATTGATAAGAAAAACTCCGCAATTTTAATATGGTGGAGTTTGTATTCAATACTGATGAAAATGTCTTTGCGCTATATTGAAAAGATAAATTATGAAACTTCAAACTTCAGTCGAGCCTATGTTTAGATTGATATTGTTCAAAAAAGTTAGCAGATGAACCATGTGGTAATTCTTTCTCTTGATTATATATATATATATATATATATATATATATATATATATATATATATATATATATATATATATTAAGTTTCGAAATAGTGCAAGATTACATTCAAGAGTGCATTCAGTTTTACACCAAGTCCTAGGGCCTCACACATCTTAAAAATTCTAATAGAGGAAACTACCGGAAGAGGCTTCACACGCTTTGATTAATTCTCTTACAGATGATCTCTTCCAGGTGAGTGTGCAAGTTCTGCATTCAGATTAAGTGCCTCACAAAACATCAGAATCGTTTTGGAATCACTTTTGGAATGGGGCGAAGTTTCTTTGTCGCCACCCATATTTTCCTGTCTGATTCAACAGCAAGTCGAGCTGGCAGACCAAGTCCCTCGCACATCTTGAATATCATCAAAAAATGTGCAACAGGGACTTAGCACCTGACTTCTTTTAAATTTATCATCATCTCGTCCCACAATAACTTTACTTTCTTGGAACTGTGCTGTACTTTCAAAATGAAACCCAGTCAGATTCCATCGTCACATGACACGCACCTATACTTTCAAGCTGCATTTTTTAATTTTTTGGGAAAACCGTCGCATAACGCGCACCCCCTTTCCTTACGAAGAAACTTAAGATGTACGAGTGAAATTCTGTTCTTTTGTTGTTGCCGTGTCCTTCCCGAAGGGAAGAAATGAAAGTCACCGGAGCCTGAGACAGGTTGAACTTCTACACGATAGATGGCAACACCCCCTATCTTCACAATTTAGGAACTGGAGGGGAGGGAAATATTCTCGAGCCCCCTGCATCCGTGGTATCTGCTGCAACCACGCACAAGATTTTCGGACCCACTGATTTAACGAGCACGTACTCCGTGTGTACTCGGTGGGTATTTGCTGGCATCGAGTCCAAGCACTCTGGTTTGGAGTCCAATGGTCTAACCACTAGGTGACCCTCGACCCTAATTCTGTTATGTTTGGAAGTCATTTATTCGAGCTAGTAGCTCAAGCTTTTGGAAAAAATAGTGTATTTCTAGAAGTACAATCATTTAAGTTCAATAAGGAGAGAGAGAGAGAGAGAGAATACCATTTCTTTTAAATAAACATTTCAATACATGCAGAAGTCTGATTTTATTTTTTTTATCCTCATCTCTTTGTTTTTAACGCTATCATTTTTATACTCGGCGTGTGGCCGTGGTAGCCGAGTGGTATAGGTATCGGATCGTGGCCTGCCTTGTCACGAGTTCGAGCCCAGTACCACTAAAGACCCATCGTATAGGGCAGCGATGCACGTTAAATCTGTCGAGAGCTGAAACGTCCTCCCGTTGGTGTGGTGTGGTAGTTAGGAGAGGGGGTGCCAGCCCAGGTGTCGTCCACGTCACTTGACTATGGTTCAAAATTATGTGGTCCGTCGCCAAAAGCCCTCGTGTAGCTGAAAATTGCGGCGTTAATATTCAATCAATCAATTTATACTCGACGTATTACGCGCACCCGTAAATTTCGGTCTTAATTTTGGGATTAAAAATGCGCGTTAAACGCCGATTTCTACGGTATATATATAAATAAATATATATAGGGAGAGACTGAATTAATAGAGGGAATTGAAAAAAAAGAGACGGAGTACACACACATTCCTAATAAGTAATGACTGTTCAGGGTTATTCATCCCTCCAAGGTTTCGTTGCGCTGTAGTAAAAAAACTAAGAAAAATACAGCAAAAAAGAACATACAAAAGGATACAGAAAAATTCGTTTTACTTACATATTTTATAGGTGTTTTGTATGTGAACCCTTGGTCGCACGACATGCATCAATGCGATAGTCCAGTTCCTGGCACACACACACTCTACCCAACATTGTACTATCAACGTTTTTGATAGCACATGTTATCCTTACCTTGTTATTCGAGTTATTCGAAACTTGTTTTTTACATAAGGCCTAATTTTTCGTACCCCCTTTTCTGCGTGATGTAGCAGAACTGCATGAAAGGATAACACGTGATGTCAAAAACATTGATAGAACCATGTTGACTAGAGTAAAAGAGGAATTCGACTATGTATGTCGTGTGACCTAGTGTTAACATATAGAATATCTATGAAATATGCAAACAATACTTGAATATATTTTTTCAGTATATTCTTTCATATATATAACTTGCAAACGTAGGGACGTAAGAAGTGGGTGCATGAAGTATTTTGAGAAGGCAGATCCGAGTATTCAATCCAATTCAATAAATTCCCGTTAATATGTCAAATAATGCCATATGACCGTATTTTAAGCGAACCATGGCAGGGGCTTACCTTAAAATTCTTGGAGTTTATATATATACATAGTGGCACTTTTTGTTTTTTTTCTGGGTGGGGAACAATAATCCGAAATTGGACTTTAGAAAGTCCAGTAACTTTGACGGATAATGCCGCATGATAGTACTGCTCCCCCACCCTTCAGGGACAGAACTTGCAGGAGCAGCGGCGCCAAAAGTGGGCACCAGGCGCATCTCTTGATGGGGAAAGAGAATCTGGATTAGGATTTCAGAAGCTCCCTTTATTTTTCTGGATATTATCAAAATGAGGTCAAATGGCTTTGCGTTCGAGTCCCGCGTCCGTATTTTTATTCCCTATAGATCAGGGGTACTCAACCCTTTTTTCTGCTGAGCCGTATACACGTGTCAGACATTTCAGACGTTCCGCATACATATTTTAGTTATTTCACGCGGGCCGCAACATGAGGATAAATGGGGGAAGGGAGTAGGAGAAATACATTTAAAATCAAGATAACATTGAAAAAATTAAAATGTGGAAAATTGATCATAATATTATAACTCCTGTTTTGATTTTTTAAAATTATTATTGTTAGACATTTAAAAAGTCGGATCCAAATTTTTATGATCTCCTTGTGTTGTTTTTCCAATCCCGTTCCATGATCTCAATGAAAGTAAGCACACCGATTCGAACCCGATCTTTTTGAGTTTCGTGATTTGTGGTTGGCAGCAACTGCAATGCAAATCGAGCGAGTATTTAAACTCGGCTCATGTTAGTTTTTCTGAAAGGAAGGAGAAACAGAAATAAAAGAAGTGTGTGAGTGGTTTAACTCTTAGAGGGAGAGAACGGCTGGTTGGCAATGCAACTGCAGGTTGCATCACCATTTTCGGATTAGAAATTCATTTTACAATATTAGAAGACGGTTCGAATCGGATGTCTCTGGTAATGTTGATTTTTGAACTTATTGTTTTTTTATCGCTCCAGTAACGAGCGCAGTGACTTTATGATTGATTATTAAAGGCCCATTTTAAGAAACTGTTTTTCGTCTTCATGCCTCCTCGACACATAAATTTCACTGCTAGCTTTGCAAAATTTAAATTAGTTTACCAATAAGTGTAACAATTATTTTTTATATTTTTTGTTTTTGTTACTAACACTCAATTAGAAGCATTTAAGAAACACTCCTTCACGATTTATGCATCAGTAAACGGTCTCATATGATAATCAATAATACAATAAACTTCATGGGATGTCTTTGTTACCTCTGTGATATTACCACTGACAAAAGACTTTGTTGCTGTTGCAAGAATTATTCAAGAAAAAAAGAAAAAGCATATTTATCACCTCTTGAAAGAGATCTTCGAGGAAAAATCTCATTGAATGATTCCTGTTTATTGGTATTTTTTGAATACAGCATTTTTGTGACAAATCAAACAATTACTAATCCATGTTTGTTTTTTAATACAAAACAGTCAACTTCCCAAGGTCTTGAAACGATACATTTCCTTCAAATATTTTTCGCTTGCAAGATATGAAAGATAGTTAAAAATTAATTCCACCCACTGTGTTCATTCCACTGTCCACTGTTGTCTGTTATCACTAACCGCAACTGTTCCAAATAGAAAAAGAATATCAATTCGTACCCGTACGACATCGACAACAAAAAGCAAAATTGATATATTTGATTTCTTGAGATTGAATTTCCCTCCAAATTTTTTATACGATGTTCTTAAATAAGTGAATTTTTCAAAACAGTGGTCCACTTAAAAAGGCTCGGTGGACCACATGCGGCCCGCAGGTTGAATATCGCTGCTATCGATACTAAACTTTCAGGCGCAGCCTTGCGAAAAAAAGATCAACATAAAATTGCATCGACAATTGCATCTTCAGGCATTGCTACCATTTTGTTAAAAGATGAACAAACTGCATATTCAGTATTCCAGCTGCCATAAGACATTAAAAAGTGAAACTATTAACCTCATTCATAATATTAAATCTTCATATGTTGTTACTAACAACTTCGTAAGTAATTCAGGCGTTATACTATAATGAAACAGGAGGTGAATACAATGCAAAATGAAAAAAAAAATAATGTTTTATGCTTAATTTCAATTTTTTGAAATTGTAATATTAATTTGATTGCATTGAATAACTTAGAGTAATATTTAATCAACGTGTTACAACAAAGCCGCAGCAAAAAGTTGCCGGGTCAGCTAGTATATATATATGAATTTACAAATGTAGTCAAAGGCGTTAGAAACGAGTTGGTGAAAATTTGGAGGCCTATTAATATTAACATCTTTCAGTGCCAGCCTTGGAATTTATCTTTCACTGACAGAACATAGAAAAAGCACATGTTTAACAATTTTCTCACCACCAGCACTATAGTTACAGGAAGATAACGGATCCAGATTAAATAAACTCACGTAACTTTTTGAAATATTCTGATTATTTATTAAAAGGTTAAAAAATTGATTAATTGAGCAAAAATATTAAACACTGCTCCATTTTAGGAAAAAGATTATTCAAATTCATTACATTTTCCGAATCATTTTTGATAATTTTCATTAAATTTTATAAAAAGTTTTTTTTTTACTTTTAAGACTTTATTTAATTTAAGCATGTCGTTAAAAAATTGCTTTGTGAAATTAACTCTACAACTCTTTCAAACTATTTTAAATTCTAAGCAAATGATATGGCCTCTTTTCTGTACAGTAGTATTATCACTTGTTTGTAAAGAATACCTGTTACTATTTCTTTCTTTTACAGCACATCTAAACAGAAAGCAATTGAATTTTTATTACAGAATCAAATTGTGGGAATCTAAAGCAGAAAGGTTTTGCAATATTAAAAAAGGCTTTATGTATACATTTATCTTTCAACTTGCAACATATTTAAAAAAATTATTTTTAAGAATAAGGAATTCAATTAATATCTTCCGCGAGAATATTGATACAGAAAAGTAAATAATTGGTTGGTGTATATGAAATATCCGATTTTTGAGTGAATATATAAAACTGAATATATCTTTTACCCAAAGCTGTTTCTTCAATCAAAATAAATTCCATTTGCTTCAATACACCTTTCCCAAAGAGATTTTAATTCATAGATGCCTGTTTTAAAGAAATTCTGATCTTAAGATTCAATAAACTTTAAAACGGAATTTTTCAGATTGTCTTCATTTTCGTACTGTTTAGCCCGTAAAAACTGTTCTAAGTGTTTAATAAATGAAAGTAGGGAGGCAAAAGGGATCTAGCAAGTAAGCTGAGTGTAGCAAAATTTCATATTTTAATTAATTTAATTTCACAATTGTTTTGTATGACGTTGACGTTTGGAAGTATTGAGCCGTGTCAATTAGCAAGTGATGGGCGTATAATTTCAAATTTTCATCAATGTACTAGCAGTATAATAGATACAGTTCGATTCGCTTTTTCCAATACGCTTTCACAGCATTTTGCACAGAGGATTTAGTACTTCAATGCGGTTCATTTTGTAAGGAAAAATCACCAGACTAAAAGTTTTCAAACCTACGCTTCATTTTTCTATCGTTAAAAGTATTCTTCCCTATTACCTGGTTTATGTTGCGAGTAGCTTTTGCAGCATCATTACCAAGTTAATTTTCATACAAAAATGTGGTTGTCGACGGTATCGGAAAGGCAGACTTACTACTAAACAAAGAACACTTGGGCCACAAGACAACAAACCACTTCCTCCAAAGTCACTTAAAAACATAATTTTGAGAAATTAGTGGATACTCTTAAATATGACCTGCAAGCAAAATCAACAAGCTAATTCTGGGCTAACATTCAATACACGTGTAAAAAGTTTTCTCAAAAGTCCCGTAAAGAGGCTGGCAAGCTTAAGACTGTAAACAGGTCATGATTGCAGGGCACATCATCTTAATAAAATGGTCATCTTTCCATGAAGCATATACGGAATTTGTAATTCGGGCATCATGAATGCCGAGCACCTTCTTATATTCCCAGAACGAGATAAAGAGTCTCAAAAGCATGGTATGATAAGCAAATTATTCTGGAATGCCAGAACTTTCATGAACTTCTTGTAAAGACTACATATCTTAGGTTCTTTTCCTTGTTGTTTAAATTTTTATTTTGTCCCCATGTTAATTTGTCCTACTTCTTAATTTAAGTATATGTTCTTTTTTATTATTTAACATTGTTCTTGTGTGATACTTGAGCTGTTTTAATTTTTTGGATTGATCCTTTCAATAAAGCCATATGCAACAACAACATATTCATATAAAAACTACACGAATATCGGTTGAATTCATAACCTTACGAAATTCAAAACAAATAAAAAATGATTCTTTGTTGAAATATGACTCTGGCAATAGACAATACGATTATAAACGAGGTAATGCAAAAACAAAAGCCTAACTAACACAGAGAGACAGACGTTTACAATTAAAGAAATTCTGACATTTCATATACACCAGCCTAATAGATTCCCAAAAATTAAAACAAATTCATCTCTCCACTTCTAAAAATACACGTAAACTACAATCCATCAATCTCCAACTCTTCCTCAATGCACCTTATTTCCTCTTTTCATTTATCAACAAACTCTTGCCCTAAACCATGCCACGTACAACCCCATTAATATCCCAATCAATAAACAACTATTTTACCCCTCTCTCTGGCAACAAAAAAAAGGTTGAAGCAAGCCGAATAGAAAGCACAGGCTATCAAATTAAACTTCCCCCATAAAACAAAAAACAGAGATTAATAATCAAATAAACAAAAAACTCCAGAATAAGTGAAGTGAAGTGGTTAGAAGGGTGGTGGAGAACCCTCAACTCATCCTGCCACCCCTACTGTCTCATCATAATAGGCAATGTTGTAGTAAGCAATGATTGTTAAACATCCACTTTATACACTTCATCACCCTCACCAACACAAAAGAGAAAAAATGGTCTTTTTTACAAGCAATGTCGGCGGAATGCGCGTCTAATATAGATTTTGGCATCCGAATTTGCCGGCCCAGCTTTTGCCGGCTGGGTCGATTAGAAGGGTAGGTTCATTTTCTTTTCGTCCCTCATTATCCGACGTGGCACGTAATTGCTTGGATATCGGATACGAAGAGCCTTCAATTATTGGCTAATTAAATTTTTCCCAGAAAGGCGTGATAAACACCGTCACCTTTTCATCTCTTCGGCGCGACGAAATTCCGGTGGTTGTTCTCACATTGAGATCTCCCGACCACCCCTGCTCCTTCCTCGCTGAAAATTAAATATGTTAAAATCGCGACCAAGTATTAACGGTGTTGTTTTAAGGCATCGGATTTTTGCTGAATCCTTTATTAGCAAGAAGATAATTTGATGCACCTCTATTCCATGTTGCAACGCCTAATAGCCGGAACAGCAAGAAACGCTCAATTTGAGCCCAACACAATTAAGTCCATAGTTTTCCTCTGCAGGAATTTGCTGGGTAAAAAGAAGTTTTCTTTTGCGGTATGGAGATAAATTATAAGGAGAGGCAACCATGGTCATGTTTTGCGGGAATTTGCAAGATGAAGTCATTTCCTGAAAGTCCAATTACAGTGATAGAACATTTAATATCTTCTGGAGATGATGCAGAAACAAAGATTCTAGAACATTATACGAGCGAGGTCAAACTTCATGTGCCAACATGGTACTTCTACTTGCTTTGGAGTGTATCATCAGTTTTCTGTATGTGATGAAATTCCAATTTATCACCTTAAACCAGTGCTTCTCAAACTTTCAATACTGGTGCCCCCTTTTTAATTACAATTTTTATCGCGTCTTTTATACATTAATAATGTACTGAATGCAATAATAATGCACTTTGACGCTATAAAGCAACTATCTTTATTATAAACAGTACAAATTCAAGACATAAGTATTCAGTTTTGTATATGTTACTTTTAAGCAAAAATAAAAAAAAAAATAAAGTAATAGGATAATTATTATGTTATTTTTCCTTTCCCTAATTTTTAAATTATAACATATTGAAAAATGCGGTGGTTACTTAAAAGACAAAATATAGATATCAGCTAAATATAGAAAAAGAACTTAGAGGGCCAATTTCTAATCATAAGCATTCCTTTGAAAAATTCTGTAAGACAAACTCAAGGAAGTCGCTAATACTTATTAAACTTATTCTTAATTTAGTATTAATTAATTAGTTATAAAACACTCTGTGCAGCATTGATACATTAAAAGTATACCGGCTGAAGTACCCGCTCTTTGCACGAGTTCATTTATAAGAAAATAAAACATTATTGATATAATTGCTGAATTGTAAGGAGAGTAAAGCCAAATGCACGACAATGTTTACAAAAATGTAAAAGGATTTTTTAAAAATAATTGCTCAAATTATAATTAGTTTTAAGCGAACTGTAATTTTAAGCTTCACAGAATTAGCATTTAGAATTGATGTTGAATAATGAACAATAAAACAAATTCTGATGAAGAATAATTGTATTATTATTAATATTTAAAGCGAAAAGACTTCAACATGTTTTAACCCTGGAGCAGGCGCGCACTCGATACTAATGGTCGAGCGGGGTTATTGAGTCACCCCAATCCTTTTTTTATAATTATTTTTAAAGTGCACAGTAAAAATTGTAATTCCAATGAAAAATTTAATTAAGAGAAAATATACTCACCTACTTTCAAGGACGCAGAAAATATTTCGGAAATAAAGTCATCACACCGGGAACTCCGTTAAAACAAGTACCTTAAGATTGTAAAAAAACGTTTGTCACTACCGCAGCCCCCAAAAAAGAGGGAGATATGTGACAAATATATTTTAGTTCACGTTAAGATTGTCAAACTGGAGGATAGTGTCAGGACCATTGGTAACAATTAAACAGTTTTGCTAGAAATACCGATTTCGTGCACTCAGTGCTCGGCGTGACCGCTCCCGGATTAAAAGTGTATTTATTACAATATGGATGTTCAAAAAATTATATAAAACGTTTTTCATTATGCTTTATATGTTTGGGAATACTCATAAAAATAAATCTTGGCCTAGTTATCCTTCAAAGTACTCTCTGTGCTTTTCCAAAAATCATAAAAATATTTTACAAGGAAAAAAGCGCAGCAGAAATAATTTATTTACAACTTCCCTAAATGAAAAACAAAAACATAAAAGCAAGGACGTAACTAACCATACAAGTAAGTTCCGCAGCAGATATATTCTACTGCCTACAGCTGATGGCAATAATATATAACAGTGATGAATTTGTAATCTTCCTAAAATTTTTTTTGATTATGGGTCTGGGTTTTTTTTCTCTGAAAGAGTAGTATTTTCGGTTTGAAAAGAAAACGCAATAAAAAATCTCTCATCATGGGATTATAGCAAATCAAATAAAATGTTTTTTATTTGGTTATAGTATCAAAGATAGCTAAAAAAAGAGGGTTTGAAGTAGAAGCTTTTATTTTTGATGACGTAATATCGCAGATAATATATATATATATATATATTATTTCAGTGTAAATGTATATTTTTTATTATGTCAGAAAGTATTTTGTTTTACTTGATTCAAGTAAATAATTTTTTTTATTTTCGATATGCTCGCGCCCCCCTTGTAGGTTTATCACGCCCCCTCAGGGGGGCGCGCCCCACAGTTTGAGAAACACTGCCTTAAACTTATTTGTGATTAAGAACAATTTTACAAGTTCACTGCTTCCTTCGCTGAACCACAAGTAGAAAGAACTGAACTTCTCTAATATATATATATGAAGAAAATCTTAAAATCTAACTCCAGCTTAACAAATCTTTCTCACAACTTAAGAAAATAGGATTAATTTACGTAGCAAAATTTATCAAGATATTATGCTTTCTTCTAATCGTATTTTTTAAAGATACTCTCGTGAGTAAGTGTTTGTTAACATCACGCTATAAAGCAACACGAAGGCTATTGGCAACAGGCCTCGTAATATTGAACCACCGTCAAGTGACCAAAATGACATCTGCTCTGGTACCCTCTTCTGAACTTTCACACCACGCCAATGGGAGTACTTTGAGCCTCACCAGATTTAAAATGCATCTACAAGGCGTGTCTTCAGTGTCACTTTGGCTCGAATTCATGATATGCCGGGTTAGAGTCAGTGACCATGACCAATAGGCTAAAGCGGCCACAAAATACTCTCTTTCAAACTATTTCGTTGAATTAAAGTACTCTTTTTCAGCAGCACTACAGCTTGTCACAGGACAAGGCTATCTTCGTGAGATTTCTCCATTTGACTCTATTATTGTCGACGGTTGACTCCCAGATCCCCAAGATCTCTCTAAAAACAGAATCAAATCACATCTAGAGGTTTGAGTCATTATATCTATAAAGATGACATAGCCATCTAATGCGCTAACCTTTATAACTGTGACAATATATCCGGATTTTGTTGTAAATTTCGTAATTATATTGTAATCTACAGTAACCAAGTAATTTAATCTATTGTAATCAAGATCTTTTGGAGTATTTTTATCTCAAAAATCAGAAGCTTTAATTTTTTAGTTTTATTTAATGGCCAGCATTCTCTGCCGTACAAAGCAACTGGTCTAACTATGTTTATTTGTATAAGTTGAGTTTTTTTTAAATTAATGAAATTTTTAGTCTTAAATTGGCTTCTCAAACCATAGAAACATTTGTTTACTATATAAGTAGCCTATTATTTACTTCAATCTTTATACATCATTAGTATTACTAATGCCAGTTCAAACGCACTGAAAGTACTGTATACACTCAGAAGTAAAATATATTTATTTTTAAAGGGTTTATAAGTCATATTTTCTCTGCGTTACAACGAAATATTTAGTTTTCACTTGCTTAATAGTGAGACCCATTCTTCTTGCAGACTCCCCAAGGGATACAAAAGCACTGATAACCGGCTGTTTTGTTCTACCTATGACATTAATATCGTCAGCCAATGCTAATAATTCTATGATTCTATTAAAAATAGTACCTCTGGTGTTTGTGTGTGTATTAAGCTTTTTTAAGTGTTATATTGAACAACATACAGGCAAGAGAATTTCTCTAAGACCTTGTTCAGTATAAAAAGCCTTTGAGAGGTCTGAGTTAATCTTTATTCTACATTCAACTTTTTTAAAGTCCTCCTCGTGAGATTTATCAATTTTTTTGATAAGAGAATTAAAGTATGAAAATACTTATACAATGAATCAATAGCTACTATAAATGAAATTACATTAGAAAATTGCAATTTTCTCTGAGTGTTCATTACAATTATTTCTGTTAAACTAAATAAGTTTTACTTTATACATTGCTCATGAAATTCGTAACACTCATTTACTCTTAATTGAGAAAAAAAAATTGCACGATTTTATGCAATATAGTTAAGATCTAAATTAACTAATAACATCCGAAGAGAAAATATTTACTATACAAATGATAATTTAATTTCATAACAATATTTAGTATAATCTTACTATGTTGCTTCTTCTCTGAAAACTTTCAATTTAACATGATGTTAAAATACTTTATAACGTTATTAAATTCAAATAAAGTAAAAAATCCGCATTAATTTCGAAAGTACATCACAATAATCATGTTAACAAAGCTCTCAGACATTATCTAGAATTAATTGAATGTTTAAAACAACATCATGCATTCCAAAAGGACTTGTATTGATTTATTAAATTATCTAGAAATAACTGCGTGATTCTTTCAAGTAAAATACATCTCTCAAACGTTCTTAAGCAACTGATATCAGATGTATTTGTATTTCTACTTTGTTTTGATCTATGTCTGACTCTTTCAGACTTTTTTTCGGTCTATGGTCAATCTTGAAAGGAAAAACTCGTGGACATATGGGAAATCAAGCTTCCTTGGAATGTTTTGATTTGCAATGTAAGAATATTCTGTAAAATTTCTAAGAAATGTGTTTACCCACTCTATCTATATTCCAAATAAGGAAAAAACATACCTTAGTTTAATACAATCTCTAATACTTTTAGAGGATTGATTAACAAATCAGTTTTGCACATTTATTTATAATATACTGCTAATCTTCTTCTTTAATAATTTCAATTCCTTTTTACAGACTTTGATTTATAATATGTCACGTTTGCTTTATTTTATCCGATGAAAATAATTATTTCTTATTGTTCCTTCAGTTTTTGAGAGATAATGAATTTGATACTTGTACATAAATAAAATTCACACACTTTATCAGTCACAATGTTAATTTAACTCACTCATTTAGAAACTAGAAATGAGTATATTTGGAAATACAAAGACAACTCTAGGTACAAAAATAAATTACGAAATAGTTTACACCCTTAAGAAATACTAATTTAACAACATTTATACTAGTATGCAATTTAGCGGATATTTATGGTAAATGATATTAGAGTATTTCTTTCTGAAAATGTTCGTTCCATTCCATTATTAAGAGATCACTTCGCAGTTACGTTGAATAATAGCAGTAAGAGGTTTAGTCAAGGACGAAAACAAAACCCCGATTTTTTGTAACTATATATTACAGGGAAGACATTGTTCCTTTAAAAACATTTTTTGCTATTGTATATAGGAGAAAGTTCCTGTATTACTGTATAAAACACTGAAAAGAAGGTACAAATTTATTATGTAACTTTGCTGTTAGCTTTGCTGCATCAGGTCAGGCACAGTTGAAAAATATCGTTCCTTGAGAAACAACTACTGCCCTCTGATGGACACAAGTTCACTTAAAGAAACGTATATATAGCCTGCAGAACTTATTGTAATCGTACAAAAATGAAAATCTCCAACTCAGATTGTTCCCATGCATGTCCATACATTTATTTTGCGAGATATTTACTTATCACATGACTAATGGTTTACTTTGTCCTTCTTTCTAATAATTTCTCAGCCAAGATGACCTTGCGAACCTTTAGGTAAAGATTAATCTGTCCTCCTTACATTTTCCCACTGGGATGAAGTCCATCTGACGTACAATTTGGGACACACAACTCAATGATGTTTGTTCCAAGCTGTGAGAAAAGGTTTCCGCCCTGCTTTGCAGAGAAACCACATTTTTGGATATATCGATACGTAGTTCGTCTAAAACATTCCTATTTTTGGAACATGTCAACGAGGCTAGCCCACTTTCCATTAAACCAAATTAATTTTCCATCTGGGACCTTAGCAAGATGAATATACCTAAATGTAGTGAAATGTTTTGTATTGGCTGCTTAAGCAAAGTTCAGCAAAGTTTTTGTTAATAAATGTGTTTGTGTTTTGGTGCTATTGTATGTTCCCAGTGCGAATATCAAAATTTTTGAGCCATGTTTCTGCTTAGCAGAAACATGGCTCAAAAATTTTGATATTATGATAAAGATCATAAATCATTTTGCTTTGCATGCACTTTGATACATCTAACGACAGAATTTGTGGCAAAGCGACTATATGAATTTACTGTCACATTCTTTACAAAAAACTCGTATTCAAGGCCTTATTTTCAAAAAAATATTAAACTGAATTCCACGAAACATTTGCAAAATAAGTAATTTGAGTTCCACCAAAAAGAAATCCATGTTTTTCTCTCACGCATATTCAGTTGGAATACTTCAAATTTGGTGTGTTTAAGTAATCCAAACTAAACTTAATAGTTTTAACTTAATATGGAAGGGAGGTTTAATTGCTTAACATAGAACTGGGATTGTTAGGATCTTACGATGCGTGCGTAAAGTGTAGTAATTTCTAATTTCCTATCGAAGTGTTAAATAAGGTCGGCACAAATGAAAAGTAAACATATTCGATTGCATTAGAATGAGTGCAGCTGTAGCAGAACCATTAAAAAAGGACACAGAGGAAGGTAGGAAGTGTACATTATGTACAGCATCCAACGATGACACTTAATCGAGGTAGAGGAAATAGATCAAAATTAGTTATGCAGTACATGGAGGCGTCCAGATCGGAACAACACGTGGTAGTATGTTATGTTTTCGGATTGCAGAGGGTGAGTTTGATACGGACATCTATCGACGAATAGTGGCATTTTATGGCAAACACTGTTTAGGTCAAACGTCTGGAGACAGTTGGTGTAAATGTTTTTGAGAGGAGTGGCAAACGATATCGGATCTATTTGGCAATGACCGCCCACACGCCGCTCGTGAAACCAGGGTAACTTTAAAAAACTCCTTGGGAAGTGTTAGAACACTCATCGTACAGTCAGGATATGTTCCCCTGTGACTTCAAAGCTATTAGGCTATGCAAGAGAGTATTACGTTTCCATTTCGACGACAAAATGAGGGAAGCTGGACAGGATTTCTTCAAGAATCAACCACGCTTTTTTTAGAGTGGAGACACGGATCTGCTGCCCAAACGATGGTACCTGTATGACAACACCAATGGCGTTTTATTTTGATTTCCAGTAAAGGAATTCTTTTTATTCTACTAGTGACGCTTTTCATTTGGGCAACCCTTATAGTATTAAGAATAATGGTAAATTGTTGAGAAATGTTGGGTACTTACCTTCGACGGCCATGAATTTCTCGGAGAATATGGATTGGAAGGAAGGAGCGTCGGCGGACACTTCGCATCGGTACATTCCCTCGGCAGACCGGCTGGTGTTCTTAAGGAACACTGTGCCGTTCGAGGAACGACTCATCTGAAACGACACGAAGACCGTTAGAACTAGAAAAAATAAGGCATTTAGAAGGGTTTCTCATGTATCTTAAAATTATAGTTTATTTCCACATGGTAACTTTTTTTAAAAAAAAAATGTTCTATATTAGAAAATTTGCTGAAAATATTTTTGTTAAGAATAAAAGTTCTTTGATATTAGAATTTACCATTTCTCCGATGCTGCCATAAACAATAGTTATAAAAAAGGAAAATTAGATATGTCGCTATTCAAGTGCTACAAATAAAAATAAATCTTTCATCTATGTTATATTCGTATGTGAATACATTAGAAGTAAAAACATAAATAAATAGATAATTGGAATGTTTTTTTAAACACTTGTTAAAATTTAAACTGTTTCCTTCTGTTTTTTAATCTGAAAACTGTCATTTTCATAGTCTTTTTTTCAAAACGAGCAAACTATCAGTTATGGCTCCCACTCACTTTAATGTTCCACTAAGAATTTTATATTTATCAAAACAGTTCCAATAAAAACAATTTTTATACGTTAAAATACAAATTTTATGGAACAGCTTGAGTGTAGTAATGATTACAGATTTTTTAAATTTTTATGAAATTTAAAACCTTTAATCACTTTAAACATTTGAAGCAAACTAATAAAAGCAAGCATCAGAGGAAAAATAACAGTTAACTAACAATATAGTTTAATATAAAGCAGAGTCACTCAAATTGTGGGGCGTTCCCCCTAGGGGGATGAATAACCCTACGTGGGGGGCGCGAGCAAATCGAAAATCGAAAATAAAGGATTTAAAATAATTACTGAAAGGAAGCAAAACAAAATACATTCTAACATAATACAAAATAAAATACATCTTCACATTGATTTAAGATACTTATAAATGTATCAGTACGGCAAAAAGTATTTTATTATTAGTTAATCAATACTAAATTAAAAACAAGTTTATATAGTAATGATAAGTGACTTCCATGGGCTTGTCATATACAAAATATAATACTGTTTTTGATAATTTGTGCAGTTTTTAATTAAAGTCGCATTGTAGCTTTAGCGTCGAAGTATATTATTATTGCATTCAATACATAGTTGTTATATGGGGGTTGGTGATGAAAATTATGAGTAAAATCGAGTCGCGAATATTGAAAGTTTGAGAAGCACTGATATAAAAAGAAGACTAAATGATGATCACAAAAAAGGCCATTTAAAGGTACAGCAGAATACTGTAAGTTTTTTACTGAAAATAAAGTTGAAGTGCTTCTCATTAGAAGAATCTGCAAGAAATTATTCAAAAGCGGAAGATTTCTTTCGTATTAAATTCAAAAAAATTTAGTACTAAGTTATTATTCACTTTTCTAATATTTATAAAACAATCTTTGCGACAAAAAATTAGCTAATGTCTATTACTGAACCATCAGAAATTGGATCAAGGGGTGAAAAATATGAATTTTATACGGGTCCCCCGTGTTAAAAATAATAATATAAATAGAGTCTCGATTTGGTAAAAGAACATTTTTATCATTTACTGGCCCCACGAAGAATATACTAAATCCCTTTTAAACTTCTTTTGTCTCGAAATGCTTAAGCCTTGAACAAGAATAAAAAGGTATTCATCTCTAAAAGTAATTTCTATGTTTAATTAATTACGTTAAAGTAAGTTTAATAAAACTAAATAAAAGATGTCTGCGAATTCCATGTCTTACTTTTATGGGAAATTAGGATAATACTATATTGGTTAGTAATAATTTTATTTTTATATAAAATGTTGTTCTTTTTGTGAAATTATTTCCTCACAGCTTTCTGGACAGCATATTTATTGAACAAATGATTACGAAAATGGCACACAGAAAAATTGGCTGATCATTGCACACAGCATCTGATCAGGGTGGACCCAGTAGAAGGAATGTGTAGGAAGAAGCGCGTGGGCGAATCACACAGTTATCCTTCTGCCAGAAAAAATAGTTCACTCGCTTCAACCCAAGATAAAAAAAATTCTGTGTTTATAGAGACAAAAAATGGGTTTATATTTATTTCCTTTTAGGCATTAAAATATATTTATTTCTGCATTTCATAATTGAGTTGGTTACATTTATATTAATATAAATTGATTATTATTTGGAAGGATCCAGTTTAGTCTTCAACACTTGAAAATTAAAGAAAATATTTTTAAGTTGGTTTACTTGCTCAGTACTTCATAAAAGCTTATAAGTACATTTTGTTGCGGTTGATTGTCGATTATTATTCAAATTCATATGCAGGGTGTTGCCGAATTGGATCAACAAATTCAGATGGGTGATAGTAGACAGCATGGGGTAACAATTCATCATAGAACACGGGGTCACAAATCGCGTTTAATCGGAGTAATTCGCAAAAGCAGTTATGAAAAGTGTGATGTTAAGTGGAATGAAAAGGCACAATAAGATACATTGAATAGGCGTAAAGCATGTTTACAATACGAATAATGCCCAACAGCTCATAGTGAGGAATGCAACAACTGATTGTCACAGTAATTACTCGAAGTTGCGACCGCGTAGTTCATAGCATAGCCGATACCAATGGACGAAGGATTGTCGGACGCGTTCAAACAAATTCGATGTGCTGGAGATGTCAGCTGATCTCTACCACGAAATTCTCCATTGTAACCTCCGTCGTCTCATATACAAGTGATTTCAGGTGGAGCCGGAAGGAGAAATCTAAGGGTCTAAGGTCCGGAGAGAGTGGTGGGCAAACAACAGTTCGACCGCGTCCAATCTATCTCTCGGGTTATGTAGCATAGAGGTTGTTGCTTCCCGGCTTTGAAAAATGTACTTGTGAATCACCGTGCATGAACAACATGTTATGGTGTGCAGTGGCCGCTACTCCCAGGAACAACTCTGGGAGAAGTGGAAAATTTGCATGTGTGCAGGCTTCTTAAATCCTTCCACGGCACTCCATATACCCGTAATCGTTTGACAACTCCCCTCGTCTGAGTCATCGTCCTTTCGACGTCTATTATTATCTCTATCTTCACCTAATAAGCGTGGTTTGCGACCCCATGTTCTATAGTGCTTTGTCGTTCCCGTGCTTGCTACTATCACTCCTCGGAATTTGTCAGTTTAATTCGGCAACGCCCTGTATTCGAGTTTTTATTAAATGATTATAGAGTAATTTTTATTTAGTTCTTAAGAAAACATGAATTTGAAGAGATCTCTCTCATTCATTATGGAAGCAAAATACGTTTTTATTTGCATATTATTTCTGGGAATTAAGTTACATCATCTATATGAATCACTTATGAGTGCATAAAACCGGGAAAATAAGTCTGTTATAGTTCTTTATAGCTCAAAATATAACTTAATGAATTGCCTATTGTCTAATGATAAAGTTTCTGTTAAGTTAAAAAACTATTAATGTTTAGAATAATTTTGACGAAAAAAATTTTATCACACAGATTTCTTTTTCATTAAAACGAATAAGTCTATAAAAAATTACATTTACTTTTGGAGTTTTCATTTAAATTTTAAATATTTATTTTTAATTGCTACACACACTCATTTTAAAAATTATCAAGCTACGGCAGAAACCTTTTTATTACTTTTTTATTTTCTCTTAAGTAGAGATAATTCAGGTAGAAATTCAAGTTCCAAGAAAATTTTAGAATTCCGTTTAATGGTATGAATTATTCCTTTTCTAAGTGTTTAAAACTGAGATGTTTACATGTCTATAACCATAGTATAGAAATCTGTTTTTTTTAAATTAGAAAGAATGTTTCCTTAAGGAAATTAATATTCAAGAAGAATTCACTTATTATTATGCCAATTTTATTACTTGGGTATAATTTTAATATTTACGGATGTAATTTTCCAAATCATTCCATTAACCTTTGTAAGAGAAAACGTGATTTCTTTCTTTTGCTTTCTTATTTCTTTTTTAAGTACTGCTTTAGTGAACATGAATTCAGAGCTGACTTAAACATGGAAGAACTTTAACATAAAAACGTATTTCTTGTATCCAAACTCTCGTCTCGCCCATCCGGTATTGTGGTTAGCGACGCTGACTGCTGTGCCGTAGGGCCTGGGTTCAAATCCTGGAGAAGGCAAGGATGTTTGTAATGTAAAGGGCCTTTGTGCAAGGTGGGTAATTTAAATAGCTGTCGAGCCGCAAGTCCTCTCGTGAGGTTGGTGGAAGGGGATGAGAGGTGGGAGGCCCCTAACCACCCCTAGGATGTTCAACCTCAAAATTGGGGTGGAACCGAGCCAAAACGTACTGTTACCTGTATGGTGTTCAAAACTACGGATAACGACAGCCATACATCCAGCCCTTAGCAACGATTAATTTCGTGAGCCTCGATCTGGCATCGTCTGACAGGTGGCATTAGTAACGACAACGAAACTCTCTATTAATTCCTAACATGAGCTATTAATATTTAAAATTTTCCCATTCTGGGCACTTAGTCTTCTATTAATTCTTAATTTATCTCATGAAATATTATTAAGAGTACTGCAGAACCTACTTATTGGTCTTTTTTGCGTTTTAATGTATATAAAATTCACTCATATAGATTGCATGTAAGGAATTTTAATTGAATTTCCTACAATTAAATTTCATTATAAACTGCCAGTAAGAAAATATTTTATAGTATATATATATATATATATATATATATAAATATATAATTTCCTTATTGTTTAATAAATTTATATAACGATTTTCTACATATTCTAGCAAAAAAATAATAATAAAAAAATCTTGAAAAATGTAAAGTTTGTTAAAAGATTGATCCTGCCATAGTCTTTGTAAAATGAAATATATATGGCGAAAGATATAAGCAAATATACATATACATATATATATATATATATATATATATATATATATATATATAGTAAGCAATTTAATCAAATATAAATTATATTTATTATATCATCACTATATTTTCATGATATATACAATTTATTTGATTATATAAATTTGAATGATTTTATAATGCAAAATTTTCTTTAATCAAACTTGAGCAACTACCATATTCCGACGAGGTGGTGGGGCCGTGCGTCATATGTATTATTCATACTCTTCCATACAATTATTGCAAAACTTCAAAAGATTCAATTCGTAGCATTTGATTTACATTAATTTTCTGAAAAAGTAAGGAATTAAATTTATAAACATTAATTTTTAAATGGAAGAAGAAAAATATAAAACATATACTCTTCCCTTGTTGCATTTGATTTACATTAATTTTCTGAAAAAAAAGAATTAAATTTATTTATTAGAATGTATAACTAATACAAATTTATTTAAGTGTCTATGTCTGACACAATTTTACAGACTTTAGCGCTACATTATAAAATGTAACTGAAATGAATTAACCCCTTTTTAACAATAATTTAACTTAGGAAATAAGTGCTTTAGTTTGACAAGGAAAATTCGCAATACTGTTATAAATAAATCTGTGAATACGAATTAAAATTATAAAACAAAAGTATCTCTGATATATATATAATGTTCCTTTAAAGTTTTTGTCCATTTTTATCTTTTGTTCATTTTAATATTTCAGACGATTTATGTTTTACTGAATTTATAAGGAATAAGACATGCATAAATTTTAAAGTTGCATACAATTTCTCTTCTGTACGAACAAAAATAATGAAAAATAAGTTTCTTTCCAGTTTAAAATTATTCATTTTGGCAATATAAAATTTTGTGTGTCACTTTTCTCATTAAACTGATAAAAATTCCAATATTTTTTAAATGCAGTTCAAGCTCCCTTTATAAAATATGAGCTAAGCCAATGAAAATTATTGAAGCACAAAAGATAAAATGTTAAAATTTTAAAATCATCTCTTATAATGAGTTCTGATTGCGCATAAATAATTTACCAAATACATAATCTTTTGAGTTGATATAAACTGGTTAGTTATTTCATCCATTTATTAAGAATAATTAAATACATTTTTCAATGTTTATCTAAGAATCACATTCTTTTTCTAAGTTTCTGTATTTAAAACATTCCAGTTATTTTTTTGTGAAATTCTGTGTATTACCAATGAAATAATTTCGGTTTTTTTGTTAAATTTTAATGAAAAAATGTTACATTGATTACTTTTACTGATGTTAATAATTGTATTTATCAGTGTATTGGGGTGGTGTATCTGAAATGTTGGATTTTCTTTATCTGTGAACTTTTGTCCCCTTGTTTTCGCGATGGTTTCGTTTTTGGAATTACTTCGTTCGTAGTCGTATTGTCCGCTTCAAGAGAGATTTTCTCAAAAGTATTCCATTTTGTTATTTATTTTTATTTATTCATTTATTTATTTGAATTTCGTTAGGATAATGAATTTAAGATAGGATTAGGGATAATGATAGAAAAATGTAGCAATGGTTTGAAAATTTTAGTCTGGCGATTTTTCTTTACCAAATGAGTCACACGGAAGACCCAAAACATCTTTGAAAAGTGATGTTCTGGAAGCATATTGATGGAAACAAATCCAAGTGTATCTATTATACTACTAGTACATCAGCGTTTCTCAAACTGTGGGGCGTGGTTACTCTACAAGGGGGTCGCGAGCATATTGAAAAGTCGAAAACAAAAAAATTAGTTTAAAAAAATTATTAATTGACTGAAAGTAAACAAAAAAAACATTCTGACAAAAAAAAAAAATAAAATACACATTTACACTGATATAATACACTTATAAATGTATCAGTACTGCACGATGTATTTCATAATTAATTTAACAATACTAACAAGGAGAGGAAGGCACGACTAAGGAAATTCATTTGATCACGAGACTTTGTGTACTAGTAGTACTCCTTTAGGGTGTTCAACCCCCAATATAATAGCACCAAATGGCCAGTCTTTTCTGACAAAAAAAAAAGCCTTCGAAATCCATGCTTAGCTTTTATACGATTAAATTTCTATCATCGCCAGCGATGCAATGGCTTGATTGGTAGCGTTCCTATTTACCACGTGACCGCCCAAGGTTCGAGTCACGCAAACGATTTTTTTGTTTTATTTTTTAAATTCATTTAATTATTTTTATTTTTCAAAAATTTATTTAAAAAAGATTTATTAAATATTTATATGATTATTAAACAATTAAATTAATCGTATACAACATAAGATATGTATTATTTTTATTTAATTATACAATATTTTTTATGAATATATAATAATTATAATATATTTTTTATATTATTATAATTTTTTTTATAATATTATATTTATAATTTATTGTATTCCATATTATAAAGCTATTTGTAACTAATTTTTATATAAAAAATCATTTAATATTTATTATAATATATTTTTATAATAAATATTATTTATTAATAATTATATTTACAAAATATAATATAAATATTTATATAAATAAAGTAATTATTTTACTTTTTAAAATACAAAATAATTATCTAAAATATAATTTAATATTTAATAAACCTTTTTTAAATAAATTTATTTAATTGTAAAAATGATTAAATGAGTTTAATAAATAAAACACAAAATTCGTTTGCGTGACTCGAACCTTGGCCGGTCGCGTGGTGAACAGGTACTCTACCAATCGAGCCATTGCATCGCTGACGATAATTGAAAATTGTATAAAAGCTAAGCATGAATTTCGAATGCTATTTTCTACGAATTGACTGGCCATTCGGCGCTATTACATTGGGGATTGATCACCCAAAAGGAGTACTACTATTACACGAAGTCTCGTCCCCAAATGAGTTTCCTTAGTCATGCCCTCCCCTTGTAAGTTAAGAACAAGTTTAATAATAACCAGTGACCACATGGGCTTGTCATATATAAAATTATATACAAAAGTTAACAATTATCTTAATAATTTGGTACTATTTATAATTGATACTTTAATTGCTGATTAAAAGTTAAGGAATTCGCTTCCCAATGACACCGCTTTCCACATAGACGCACTATGTGGCGCATGTGAGGTATTGGAAGGGGGGAGAAAGGAATATAAATAAGCAAATCCTGTGAAATAAGTAAATCCATCACAAACTCTGTCAAAGTTCTTTTATTGAATGACGTACATATATATCCGGGACAATTAGTGTTTTGTCTGAGTGAGACGTATATATAAGCCAGTGACACTTAAGATGTTAAAATCGTATTGTAACTTAAGCGTGAAAGTGTAGTATTATTGAATTCGAAACATTGTTATGGAAGGGGGCGCGAGGAAAATTCTGATTGAATATTGGGTCGCAAATGTTGAACGTTTGAGAAGCATTGTAGTACATTGATGATATGCTTGAAAAATGAAAATTATATGCCCTTCTTTTATTAATGGGCATGCTCCAATACTTCTTCATGACAGCGCTTGGCCGCATACGTAGTACAAAACAATTGCGTAATTAAATAAATAAAAATACCAAATTTTGCTGCATCCGGCTTATTCACCGGATCTTTCTCCAACGGACTTTCATTTTTTAAACATTTAGAACAGTTTTGGTGGCCTGAACAATAAGTAAATGAAGACAGTCAGAAAAATTCCTTTTCAGAGTTTTTTTGATTTTAAAGATCTGAATTTCTTTAAGACAGACATATATGAGTTGAAATCGTGTTGGGAAAGGTGTGTATTGAAGCTAATGCAGCATATTTTTAGTAAATAAATAACTTTTGAAAAAAAATGTGCGTTTATAAATTTATATAAAATTCCGACTTTTCACATGTACCAATTTGATATAACTTATAGTTTTACTTTAGAAAGTTATCTTGAAAATAAGGCATTTCTCTTGAAACGAGTGTATGAATAATTACCATGTTATTTATCATCCTCACATTCGTGATCATCTACCTTTCATTAGGGAATAATGATATTTTTGCGAAGGAAAAAAAATTAGATGTAAGCGAAATGGATTATGCAGGTTTCAAGGATGTCATTCCACTGTTAAAAATACGCTTTATTGTTATGAATTATCTTAATCCTCCGTTTAAAATTTTAAAAGAAATTTGCATTTAACTTTAAGTTAAGCGTGTTATACACTGGATAATTTGACATTTAGCTTAAAACGAAAGTAAACAGAGGAGTAAGGTTTGGGAAAATATTACATATAACGTTTCTGAAAATATTTAAAACAAAAATTATAAAAAACCCCCAATACATTACTTCCTTCAATCAAATGACAATATGATACAACTACTCACATCTACCTCGACGTCTCTGGTCTCAAAAAACTGATTGGCTGGCTTGTCTTTAGGTAAAAATCGGAAGAACTCAACATCGTCCTTGTACCACTTCACGGAGTACAGATCTTCCTGTTCGGGATCGAAAAGGCATACCAGTCGCACAACCTGGCCGGCCTCGATGCTCTCTGGTACTTGCAATGCTTTGATCTGAAGAGCTGATACACCTATAACAACATACGTGTATTATTTTCTGAATAAATTTTGAATTGCAATATAAATACACAACAAGTAATACAAAAACAATTTTTAAAGTCAATTCCTACTTAGATCAACAAAGAAAAATTTTATTTTAGCTAGTTTTTATTAAATAGTTACAATTAATATAAATATAAAAATATACATATGACAGAATCACAACATTAAAATTAATTTTTATTAATTATCATTAAAGTATCGTATTGTCATCCAAAGCAATCGTGTATATAAAATTTCAGTTCAACTGGATGCTTTAAAAAGTGAAAAAAAAAACCTTTTGTAGTTTAGACACAAATCACCAAAAGGGTCACTAAGTCGCCAAAAATAATGCCAACGTAGCTGTATTTGTAATAATTTGAATAATTAGTTTTAATCAATTAATTTATATTAATTATAATTAAAAAGATTATTGTATTGTCATCCAAAATAACTGTGAATACAAAATTTCAGCTCAATTAAGCGCTTTAAAGTGTATTTTATTAACAATTGAAAATTCCACCAAGATAAATAAATAAATATATAGAGAGTGTGAGCTAAGAGTAGAAATTGAAAAATATTGGGCAATAATTTGATATCAGTACGCCACTCATCAAGTTGGATCATAACATTCGATTATGATTACCTTGATTTTTAACGTTCGGTACTGGGGTTGCCATTATCAAGTTTTTTAATCCTTTTATAGCAGTAAAACTACTAATATAAACTGGACATTTTTTTTTACAAATTTAACCATTTTAATACTTTACCTTGTCTAGATCGTTATGTTCGTCTTCTATCATTAATTTAAACGTGAATAGTTCGAACATAATTGACGAGTACCAGGATCTTTTTTTAAAAAGTGTATCAGGGTTCCGCTTTCAGTGTTTGGGATAAAAAAAATCACAGAATTCGCACTTTCTGTCTTTTTTTTCTAATATTTTTTTTCTTATTTTTTGATTAAGATTCCACTCATGGCATTACATCGCTTATTATTTCGTTCGTCATGATATGAGATAAGTAAACAAGCAAAATGAAATTGTTTACACAGGATTAATATTTATATTCTTTAATAATCCTGATTAAAAATAGAAACAATTCGAAAAATTTTGAAATTAAAATACTAAGCAATTTAAGTATAAATAACGCATATTAACACTTTACAAATTAATAACAATTTCCCACATTAAATTATCTCTTTACTTCAAAAATTTAATCATATCAGATAAGAATTTTCTAGCAAAAGCAAAGAGAAACTTTAAAATATATACCAAGCATTGTAAATAAATAAATAAATAACCTGAAACTGAAGTACTTAAAATATTTCATTTTCATTGTTCAACAAACACCTTTTTAGATTTCTAGATCTTTGGATAAAAATTTATATAAACATGAATTTTAAATAATTAAAATCCTATATTCAAAGTGAATAATGTAAGAAATATTATTTAAAAACCAGTATGTTCTTTATAAAAGTTCTGTCTTGAATGATAAAAAAAAATCTTTTGAATTGATGATTATATAAATAAATAAATAATATATTGCGACACAAATACGTCTTAAAGATAATATAGTCACATTGAAAGTTTTTAATATAAATTGATGCAGAAAAATACAGCTTTTTTTAAATCAAAATAATGTTACCTGAATCTTTTCAAGACTTACGCTCAGAATAAAATAATTTTTTCAGTGTTGCTTGTAAGACAACATGCCAAAATATAATATTAGAAACTCAACGTACACACTTCGGATTATTAAAAACTTATGGCCTTTATATAACTTACCAGGTTAACTTAGACAAGGTTTCCTACATTTTATCTAAACGCGTTTTAAAAATTTTATGATGTATAATTTATAATGTTCTCTTACATAATGCAAGTTTATGTTCTCGATTCTTCAAAAACTTTTTCATATAAAAAAAGTACCAGCATTAAATTTATCAACTTATCCTACCTTCTACAAACATTATGGTAACAAAATGCAAATCACATGATCACGCTACGAACTTCAAGACAAAATATCGAACTGTAGAATTATTCTTTTTCATAAATTCAGTTTTTAATCAGTTACAAAAACAGTTATCAGTCAGACATTAAAGCAAACGACTTATACAATCGGACAAATCTAATATCATTTTATAATTATAGTTGCCAAACGATCTATAAAGAAAATACCATCTAAAAGATATTTTATACATATGTCTATTATTTTATAATGTATAATCTTTTTACATTTATTTCTTAGAATTAAAATCCACTTTTTAAGAAAATATTTTGATTCAGAAAGAAATGCCATTTTTTTTGTTCATTATATATTTTCCCTATAACTATATTATATAACTCTTTTAAAATAGCACTTTAAATAATAAAAAAATAATAATGTTGATAGTTAAAGAATAAAGTGTAAGCAAATCGATTTGTTTATGTTAAAAATCAATTTGTTGGCTAAAAGTGTTTTCTTTTTTAAAAAAAAACTCTTTCAAATTTATATGCAAACTAGTTATAAATGTGGTTATTTTTAATTAAAAAAAACCTACCCATAAAATTTTTAAAAAAATGTTGTCTAATTTTTCTTGCAAGTACCTGTAAATTATCAATTTAATTTAAAATGACAAACAACTGTATAGAAGTAGGATTTATTGGCCTTACGTACAGTAACTGTTTGCTGATAATTATAATATAGTGCATAATAATTTGAAAAGAAGTTCTTTAATAGCAGGAGAAAAAGTTGGATTGCCTTAGAAGGTAATAGTTTGTTCTAATTTAAATTAATAACGCATGTAGTTGAATTTATTCCTAAAATGAAAATACAAATAAATAACTTCTGTTTTCAAAAAAATTCGCAAAAATTTTCCAGAAAATAATTTAAACATTATGTTTTAACTATCAAAGTATTTTATGCATAGTTCTATTGTGGTCTTATATTCACTATTAGAATTTTTTTTATATATTATTGAATAAAATTATTTTCTAGGCACACTGAAACTTAAAAATTCATATTTCTTGCAATGATCAATGCCATTTTCAATGAAAATTTTTAACTAAATGAAATTGTTTTCTCTACTTTTAAGAGAAATTTAGAAAAATAAAAGAGGAATGTGAATTACTTAAGTTTTTAAGTCAATCAACATACCAGAAGTAGATGTAACTTAAATACTGGTACTTTTTGGTTTCACTGGTGCAAATCTCACCAAGTTGGCGTTATTGGCAACAAGATACAATATACACATAAAAAACGATAGTAAATGTTAGTTCTCATTGGGTTTTCATCCATTTCTGATGTATTGTAAAAAAGACGTTAGATAAGAAGAGATTACGAATTGTTTTGATAATGTATGATGGTAAAAGTCTATCAGCAGGAATATTCCGTTTGGCGTCGGTTGTATCATTTTTGGTGACTTAATCACCCGGCCTGGCGAAACGGAAAAGTACCAAAATACACATTATTGAATTACACTATATAATATGAACTTAATTAAATTATTTTTTAATACTCTCCACTACCTCTACAACGAAGGTGTTATTAGAAATTTGATTTTTCACTTGATTAACTTTTTTGATGAAAATAAAACCTTTTGAAATTTTTTATCAATACTATAAGTAATATTTATTATTATTTTCTTCATGTTTTTCAATAAACTTTGATAAAAACAGGAGGTAATTAATGTAATCTAAAATTGGGAATTTCGTGGTTTTTTTAAAAAAAGATTCTGTCAGGTATTTGATTAGTTTATTAAAAGTATCGTTTTAAATAATAATAGAAGCACAGAGAATTAATTTTATTTCTTGGAATAGTATGTCTGCTTGTAATCTTAGGATATAATTATCTTCGAAAAAAATGTTAGTACCTGTTGATACTTGAAAAATATATTCTATATTTTTCCTAACTTAAAAAAATAAACATCTTTCTGTTATTGAAAAAAATACGTGGTATTTTTTATTGGAGTATATTATCGAGTATAGTAATTACATTCATAAATGATTAAAAAACTTTAGATAGAAATAGATAAGGGAATTCAGATGCATTTTGTTTATCTAAAAGAAAATTATAATAATTCTAATGATTAAATTATCTCAAAAAGAAATTGATAATAATGTAACGAGAATGATATAGAATCCTATTTTTTACATTTTCCTTTCAAATTTAAATGCAAATTTCAAAATTATCTTAATTGGTTTGGATGGGAAAATGCAGTGCAAGAAAGACGATAGCAATTTAGTGGTCACAATCCTAAAATTTCGAAATAAGTTTGTTTTATATCATTAAGTAATAACAAGTTTTAATGTCATTAAATCTGACAAATTCTTTAAAAATTGTTCCAAGTAGATAAATTCCAACAACTTAAAAGAGTTCAAATTGTAATCAGTAAATAAAGTTATAATTCAAAACATCAGATAATATTCTATTAAAAATTAATTTTTAATTCGTTTTGAAACGCTTATTATAGTTTTAACAAATTAAGCGGCAATCAAAACTTATTAACTGCACGGGAAGAAATTTTCTTAAGAGGTAGATCATTAGAAAAAAAGAATAGGATTTTATAACATTTGAAGTAAATTAAATTCTTTAATACAATTTGATGAGATATAGTAGCCCACAAAAGTGTTCGTACACGTGCAATTTTCCATAAAATTTAATGTTTTCGGCTAACGAAAATTATATATCATAATTGTAATATTTTTTTATACCTACAACTTATTTTTATTGAAATAAAATACTCAATTTTTAAAAGGCAGTATAACTATTACTAAAAAAAATACTAATAAAATTATACCACAAGTCTTTGTGCACTTAAAAAAAATTCAACATAGCTTTAAATATCGTATTTATTTCTTAATTTAGTACTTAGTAGGACATCTTCTAGTGTCCGCAACAACTCTTAAATGTCTTGGTATAGATTTCATCAGTTTTTACTTTATTTCTGCATCGATGTTTTTTCATTCTTCTGTGATTATTGTCTTTACTTCATATTTCATTTTCATATGTCCTGTTTTGTTAATTCCAATTCCACCGCATATAATCTATTAGGCTGAAATCAGGTGATTTCAAAGTTGTTTTTAGAATTTGAGGACAGTTATAGAGACATCACAGATATAAGTTGAGAACAGTGCGTTTGGGTTAATTATGTTGTTAAAAAATAAAGTCGTTTCCAATACCCAAATTTTGGCCGGATAATTTTAAATTGCTCTTTAAAATATTTAAATAAAACTCATGATTCCAAAAACAGGAGAATCTCAGGAGAAACCGATGAAATTTATACCATAACGTTTAAAAGTAGTTGTGGACATTAGAAGATATTCTACTTACTAAATTAAGAAAGAAATATAATATTTAAAGCTATGTTGAGAGAGATTTTTTAAAACGTACGAATACTTGTGGCGTAATTTTGTAGTAATTTTATTATTATTAGTTTTTTAAAATAATAGTTATATTAACTTTTAAAAATTGATTATGTTGTTTCAATAAGAACAAGTTGCAGATATTATAAAAAAATTACAGTTCTGATGTATTAATTTTTATTAGTCGTTGCAAGTGTACGAATACTTTAGTGGGTCACTGTAGAGATTGGTTATTTTGAGTTATATGGCAGAATAAAAATATATTCCTGCAATACAAATAAAATTGAGAGTGCTATATATCACAAATTTTCCATTAATTAATTAGAAATGAGTAAAAACCAATGATATCCTTGCACATGCATTAGTAGTCTACTTTAAAGTTAATTTACTCGTCTTTTAAAAAATTCTAATTTAATTCGTATGAAGGAAAATATTCTATTCTTGCTTTTTTAAAAACAAAGCTCTACTAATAAGGAATAAAAAAATCGTCTGCTGATGGAACATTGTCATTTAAGTGCGGCAACTGTAACCTTACAATTGTTACATAAACTTTAGAACAACTACAAACATTAGCGCTAAAATTCAAAATAACAATACGTTTATTATTTTTGTTCCTTTTATTGTTTAACCTCAGATTCATCAGTTATCCCACTTTAAAAACCAAATTAAATGCGTATAAAAAGGTTATTTCGAACATTTTACCTTCATTTACAAAAATAATTCTCAGACAAAAGAAAGGATGTGGGTGTTATTTTTTTAATTTTATTCTACAAAGTTGCTAAAAAAAGAACATTTATTTCTCTACATTCTTCAAATTCAAAAACAAAGACTTCTTTTTTTATTCGAACTAAACAACGATTGAAGACATAAAACTTCTTTTTGTCATTTAAAAATTGAAAAATTAAGTTAAAATATTAGCTGAGCTTGAAGATCTAATTGGTTATTCAATATACTTATTGCTAAAGAAATTATTTTTAATCTAATGGCAAATGAAGGAAACAAAACAGAGACTTCCTTTCGTCTTTAATTAAAAAATTCCCCCCTTTTCCCTTTTTTTTGTTCTTTTCCCTATAACTCTTGATATGAAAAAGGATCTGAAACAGATAACAGAAAAACAACGTGACAAGTAAGGGATTATTTGGAGCAATGCTTAATAATTACTCTTTTATCGACCGCCATTTTTTCATTCCCCTCTTTTCCAAACAGAGCTGACGGAAAAGGCAACAATTTTTTTCTATTAATCTCAGTTTTGTTTTCTAAATTTAATTAGGCGTTCATATTGTTTTATCTGAGAGGGAAAAAATTATTAAATAGATATTTTTTTCCCTTTCCTTTTATTCGTACTTAAAATCTTCGTTTATTTATATGCTAATCTCGAGAAAAATGGCTTTTTGGAAGGATTATTTCTGAAAAAGTAAATTGGCGCCAAGTGAACGTTGTAATTCCCTTTCTGAGGGATGGAATTTGCACAAAAAAAGGGAATGAAATAAAAAACGAAAGTTTAAGGTCAATGGGGAGTTTGATTTTGTCTGATGGAACGTTTCAAAATTTAATTATATGCAGATGACGGGAAATGTCAAATATGATTCGAATGAAACGTTATTTGATATTCTAGTATTCGACATTTAGGGTTAATTAAAAGATATTCTGAATACAATAATTTTATATTAATTATTAATTTATGTAGAAAGATTATTTTTAAGATACTATTAGTAAAATAGTATACATAATAATTTTTATTTTAGTTTTTAGAAGTATTACGTCATGAATTTAAAAATATCGTTTGACTTGTTTTGATAAAATCATTTGAAAAAGTAATAAATTGAATCAGTTTTTCTGTATCTGTCTTTTTTTCCGTAACTGTTGTTTGATATTTAGAGTTCATAGTAAGTTTTCTTTCTTTATGCTATAGTGAAATTTTAGAATATGAAAGGGAGCATTTCTTTTTGCTTTTCCTTTCTCTGTACCACACATGTACACTAGGATAGATCGCAGTTATATGGAGAAAGAAAATTATCATTTATCAGAACCGACCTATACGGGAAATGATATGTTATATGGAATGGTGTTTTATAAAATGGAAATTAGGAGAAAAATAAATGAAAAAAAGTTCAAAATTGTCTTTTGCCACAAGGATGGGAATTAAAAAAAATGATTACAATTTCGATTAGATGGTTTTTGACTCAAAAAGTAAAATTATTTTTCAGTAACTAAAAGCGAGATTATAGATAGATGAAGGCTGTGTGAGTAATGTGTAATGCAATGTTTTTGTTTGTTTATTATTTTAAAATTTCTAATGGGTACGGATCGGTGTTTTACCATTGCAGACCTAGTACATTTCCCGGAAGCTGGTATCTATTTTTAGTACGGCGCCATTGAAGCGGATAACAATCACTGCTGGAAATTTTGACGCCCAGTTTCCTCCCTAGAGGGAGGCACCTAAGCTCTTGACGATGTGAACCTGTACTAGGATTTAATTTTGCAAAGAGCACCTACGTCAAACAGACATTCAGAGATGTTTTGCATGCCTCTTAACCATACGACATGGCCGCTGTCGATTTTCTGCATCATGAAAATACACCGACTAAGGCTGGGGTCGAACCCGCAACCTTAGGTACAGAGGGCTAGAGACAAACCAACCACGTCACCCAGCCAGCTGTGCAATGTAATGTACATTAAAACATTTCAAAAGCCTAGCTCTCTCTCCTTGCAACTTCGAAACACCCCGATTCAAGTTTTTTTTCCGTCTTCCGTTTTATCATCCACTGCAATTTTGACCGTATTAAAAAACTTAATACTTAAAAGGTTGTTAAATGTATCTCATGTTTTTGTAACTCTATTTAATAGGTGTTCTCTCTTCGCAATAAATGTTAAAAATTACTGAAATACCTATTTTTCTTTCATAAAAAATTACTGTGACTTTTTACCTTAAATAAACTTCATTTTCGTTGTAGCAGTACTTACCATAAAAATTAATTTTTCATTTTGATTTTCCTTTCATCTATATACTAGAGAACATCTTTTCCATATAGGTAAGTTTTGAAATTTTTTAAGGAAAATTTCGATCAACACCTAATGTACTCTTTGTTTAAAAAATATCTGTCATTAATTTAATCAATTATATCCATATTAAAAATTGGTGTACAAAACGTACGTATTTGCCAAGAGCTGGAAAAATTTAGTTTTTTAGGTACTTTTCCGTTTTGCCGGCTCAAGCAATTAAGTCCACAACATTTACACAACATTTACAAAACAAGTCATGGTCTTTTCTTATTAGTAGCATCATTTTCATTATTTCTCGAAAAGGGAGGAAAAACTAATGAGAATTAATACTTTTAAATTTTTTTTGTGTATATTCTGTGCTGTCGCCAATAACGCCATTTTGGCGAGACTTACGCTAGCCAAACGGAAAACTACCAATATTTCTTTTTCCTAATCATTTGGACATTTTTTTTTTGTTCATAGAAGTTTGTATTTTTGGACTTTTGGACAAACGGAAAAGTAACGTTTTTCATTTAGTCTATTTAAAATATAGATTTATTATTATAGATTTATTATATAGTTTTATATTTAAATTTTAAAATGCTCTCAAGTGCTATGTATCAAAATATGTAACAGTAGAAAAACTACTTAAAATGTTTGAAAAATATGAATTTGGATCTTTTTATTTAATTTCCATAGTTAGAAGACTAAGCAAATTTAGAACTACATAAATAATAAAAGCTGCAATCTGGCACATTTTCTTTATCATTACATGATATAACATAAAGAATACTAAATATTCAAGACACTGTCTGAAAAGAATTTCAAATTCATCTCTCAAATCAATTTAGTTTTGCTGAGCAATAAAGACAATATAAAAGAAGTAAGAAAAAAAAATTAAACCATCATTATTATTTTTTCGCTAGAATGTTTTGAAACTATCTGTATTAATTTTTTAAAAAATCAAAGAATTGAAACTACAAGTATGAAAAATGTAATAGCATTTTTATTTATTTATTTAGCCTACGTGCAATAATTTCCTGCACAAATTTAAATGGCCTCCTAATACATGTATATTTAAAATTAAAATAATGTTTATTAAAATGCATTAAATCTATCATAAATGATATGTAAGTTTTATATGACATTAAAAAATATTCCTTTTTCGTTATGTATAAATGGAATTAATGTTCAAAAATATAAATCGTTTGCGGTTGAGAAAAATACTAACCTTTTTATAAATAATATTAAATAATAACTCCTTCATATATTTTCACTTAAGGATTTATACCAAACAAAATTCAAAATTTTGTAAAAGAGCTTTTATTTTACAGAATTCAATTTGTAAAATATCTCGAATTTTTATAGGCTTCAGATGTTTGTATCTTCCTATTTTAGTGATTCTGACCGTTTTATTATGTCATTCATCGTTTGATAAAAATGTTTTAAGTTATGGGTCTGGTGGAATTTGAAATTTACTTTAATGAAATACTTTTGAAATAAAATGTTTCAAGACAATAGATAAAAAGTCTACAAAATATTCTTTATATGGTTCCTCTGCTGTCACTATAATTCAAATTAACTTATCAAAAAGCGTTATGTCATGTAAAACATTTTGTAGATGTAATATTTTAAAACTTAATAATAGAAATGTAACATAGAATGTCAAATATCATTATATAATTTCCTTTTTACTTTATATTTCATAATGTATCATACTTGAACGAGTTTAAACTTTAGTTCCTTACATTTGTATCAGTTGTAATATAAATTTATTTAACTATCAAAAACAGTAAAGGCTTCTGTTTTGACAAACAAAACTTTTGCACTAAAATACATCAATAAAAACTAGAAATTAAGCAGGCACCAGAACAAATAATATTTCAGTTGCATTTTAAATTTAAGAGGTCCATTTTGTTTTTCCTGTAATATTTATAAAATTATTATTATAATAAAATATGGATTACCACGCACGCGCGGTCTTAGGGAAAAAAATCAAATTACTTTTTCGCTTTTTGAATCACTCTATATAACAATACCTTTTATCATAATTATTAACACACTCTTCTAGTTTAATCAAATTATCATTTTGAATTTTCATCTGAAAACTATTAGAAAATTTAAAGTTTGCTTATAATGCCGTTCATTCTCATGTAATAAATAAATCATTTGCTTTCTTAATCATTTAATATTAATTGAATACATTATGTTACGATATTTTAATGTAATAACATTTCTTTCTTGAAAGTGTTTATTTTAAAAATTGATCTAATTGTAAAGAAATTCACTCACGCGTAAACGCATCCTTTCAAGTATTGTTATTTAGAACTCGTTGCAACACAGAATTTAAATACTTCAAAATGACTAGAATTTAAATACTTCAAAATGACTCTCAAGTCATGAGGAAGTTTTTTGCTGTACTGTAACTAATCTAAATGAACTTATGGCACGAATTACTACAAATAATATATGAGCGATTCATTTTCATTACATCAAAATAAAGTCGAACCTCCATATTGCGAATTTTTCTATATAGCGAATTTTTTCCTGGAACCAAGAACATTTCACGATTTTCTTCGTAAAATAACCTCCCAATAGTGAAGTACATTTTCTATATAACGAACTTTTTCTCTTGTGATTCAATTTTTTTCACCCTATTTTCGAAGTATTTCTGGACATTTCAAGTTAGTCTCCCTTTTAACACACTTTTTGGAGGTCATGAATCTTGAATTGGTTTTATTATGTGCCTAATTTGACGAGAGCAATAGAATTCTGGGCATTTCATCCAAGAAGTGCAACTTTTGACCCCCATTGTCCAGTTCACTGGAAGCATCTTCGATATCCTCTTGTCTCATGTTATTGAACTTGTCTCCATTCATTTGTAGTGTTAGTCAGTAATAATGGTAACTTAATTTCCTGTAGCTCGAAAATGTCAAAACGTAAGACCTTGAGCATCAAAGAAAAAATTCTTCAGGAAGTAGATGAAGGTGTTAAGAAACTTTCCTTGCAGTTTTTCATTCTTTTTTTTATAGGTAAAATTTATAAAATAACTATATATTAATTTTACAAAAAGATGTGAATAATTCATTTCTTTTAATATGTAGTGTTTATGAATTTAAAACTTGCTTTATGTGGTTTATCCAGAAAATTGAAAGATGAACTTCTATATAACGAACTTTTTTTCGGGATTTAGGAACTTCGTAATATACAGATTCGACTGCATTTTTGCACACAACTCTTTTCTTACCCGGTAGATTGTTCTTTAGAAAGCAAGGTAAAAAACAAATCGTGTTAAAAAATCCACGCGATGCATTGTAAATTTGAGGATATGTTTCAGAATATTTTAAAACATCGTGTAAGATGAAAAATCTTTAAATATTTTTCCAAAAAACCGTGTAAAAAAGTAGTAATGAAATCCGTGTTACATATTTATAAAACAAAGACAATTAATTTTTGTTAAAAAAAAATTAATAAATTAACGTACAGTGTAAATTATGTATATAAGTACATACAACATCTAAGAATTCAAACTGAAATTAGGTATAAAACTACAAACACTGACTCATCACTACTTGATAACAAGCGTGCATGTGTATCACGAACTAGATCAAAAATGCTATCATTAGGAGAAGTGTCAGATAGGTCAAGCACAACTGTTAAATTTGATTAAAAGGAAAAATTTCTTTTGTTATTAACCTTCTCTAATGATTTCTTTGTTGATTCAAAGACTTATTAGTGGCTGGTTGTCTTTTTAGTTTCTCAAGTTGATTATATAATTCTTGATATCCTGCCACACAAGATTACGTAGGAATTTATAATGCATGCTCTATGTTAGGATCCTGATTAAGAAAATGTTGTTCCATATTTGTAGCAAATTTTAAACCTTCGCAGACTAAGTCAGCTGTCAATAGCTAAACTTCACTTTCAAATTCGCCAGTATCGACTTTTTTATTATCATTAAGGTATCCGACTACGTTCGGAACCGTGATTTTGCAAAAGCGTATAAATGGATAATATCTATCATATTTAGTGTCACTTAGATTATAAAATGAAATGTATACAAAATTGTTTTAAGAATAGCATTACAAAAAAAATTATTTAAGTACAATATTTTAACAAAAAATGAACATAGAATGACCTATTTTCAAAATATTCTCCTTTTGAGAAAAATTCTTCTATTCTAATAATATTTTGCCTGTATATAGCTCAGATGTCTGTACAGAGGCCCAACTAGCCCAACTAGAATTTTTGAAATACATAAGTTAGAAGTGGGTTTATCCATGTTTTAGGACAACAGAGGGGAGAAATTTTAAGAAAAAAATGGCGATAATTATTTCAATTGGTTGTAACTCTGAAAATAATGTGATTTTTTCAAAATTTCTTGTTGAGCCTCTGTATAGAGGTCTGAGCAATATACAGGCAAAATATTATTATAATAGAAGCATTTTTTACAAAAGGAGAACACTTTGAAAAAAGGTTATTCTAAGTTAATTTTTTGCCGAAATATTGTATTTAAATAATCTTTTTAGTCAAAATGTCCTTAAAACAATTTTATACATGTATCCTAATCTAAGTGACACTAAATATCATGAAAATTATCCATTTATGCGCTTTTTTAAAATCACGGTTCCGAACGTAGTCGGATACCTTAACTGTAATAAACTGTTTCAAATCGTCCTCATCCAAAGGGCTCGAGACCCCCATTTTTTTTTTTGGAATTCGGGCTAGAGCAAAAAATTTGCGTAAAGAAAAAAAATCGTGTACCTTGTAGTTTCAAAACCGTGTAAAAAAAGAGATGGGTGTACATTACTTATATAAAGAGAACAAAATCTCAAGTTATATAAATATAAAAAAATCCCTTTGATTCTATATTGAAGGAGTTATTTTAATTGTATCAAGTAATTCAATTTTTTCATTCTAAAAAGTATCGAGATGTAAATCGTAGATGATCGAATGAATAGTGGATCACCAAAATGAAGACCTCGCCTGATAATTAGTTCTTTTTCCTCAAGCTTTTTGTGAAATTAAAGTACTGGAAGTTGCGAGAAAACTATAAAGCATTTTACACGTGCTCTTCTATTTTATTATCGCAATCAAGAAGTCTTTTTATACTTAAGGTATCCGACTACGTTCGGAACTGTGATTTTCCAAAAGCGCACAAAGGAATATATTTTTTTAATTTTTAGTGTCACTTAGATTAGAATACATTAAAAAATTATTTTGAGAATGTTATAATAACAAAAAATTATTTAAATGTAACATTTTATCAAAAACTGAATGTAGAACTATTTTCAAAAGATTTTCCTTTTACGAAAAAAGCTTCTAGAATAATAATATCTTGTTTATGTTTTTCCAAAACTTCTTCAAAGAGCTTGAACAAGGATTTTTGAAAAAATTAACATAATTTTCAGAGCTAATATTAATTGAAATAATAACGGGTGTTTTTTTGTTAAAATGTTTCCTATCTGATGTATCAAAATATGGATAAATCCTGTTCTAAATGATATATTTAAAAAATAGTAGGCCAGGCTCTGTACCATATATATAGGCAAAACATTATTACTATAGAAGCATTTTTCATAAAAGGAGAATATTTTGAAAATAAGTAATTCTATGTTTATTTTTTTTTTAAAAATGCATTTAAATAATTTTTTTACTGTAATAATATTTTTAAAACAATTTTATTCATTTATTTTAATCTTAGTGACACTAAATATAAAAAAAAAATATTCGTTTTGCAAAACCAAAACCGTGATTACTATTACCTTAAGGTATGATAACAGTAATCACAGTAATCGTGATAACGATTATCTTAAGGTATATATCAGATAATAGTTATCATATTAACAATAAAGGAAAGACAAGGCTTTACTGAAATCCTTTTAAATGGATGTATAAAACTTATTTTTTCTAAGCTGAACTTTGTTTTGTTAGAAGAAAACATTAAAAGCTAACTTGCTAAAACAATTATTTTTGAAAAATTGTTATTAATTATTATAATATATTTTTTTCTCCAAAGTCATGTTAGTATTTCTGTGAAATGAAATATACTTTTTTGATACAAAATAAAACTAAATTAATAATTGTCCAAGTAATATGAGTAATGATGCAACCAATACTCCATTTTAATTTGTTTTAGTGCTCATGTTTTATACTTAATATGACTGAGTCACTGCACATCGAAATGTTACTTTATTTTTTTAACATTTACTTACTGATATCATAGGTTAAAAGATCGAACATTTTTTTAATATGAAAGAAATTATAAGCAAATATAGTATTTAATAAATGATAAAAGACATTGACAAAAATTAATCAATTAAATTTGATATCGAGATAATTTGCATCAAAATTTATAGAAGAAATTTAATATAATTCAAATGACTGTGCGTGTATTTTTTTGAGTGAAATCGACATTAATATAAAAAAGGACGAATTTTATCTTATACAAAATATAGAAGATGAAGGATGTAGAGCAGTGGTTCCCAACCCTCGGAGTGCAGACCGGTACAGGACCGTTGATCAAATAGTACCGGACCGCACAAAGAAAATTAAATTTTCTTTTTATTTATTGGGGTGTGTTTCTCTTGGGTTTGTATGACTTTTTATGGAAATCATTTTAAATTCCTTGCTAAATATCTCTTTATATTCATTTTTTTAAATTCTGAAGGCATGTTTAAATACAATTAAATTAAATTTATTAAACCAAAACAATTAAACATGTAAGCTCAACGTCTCCCCCCCCCCAAATGGACAGCGGTAAAGTTATCAAACGTTGACCGGTCCATGGCGATAAAAAGGTTGGGGGGTATTGATCTTCAGCAAATTAATCGTAATAAAATTAAATTACAGTCAAAGCTCTATATAACGAAGTCGCTAAATACCGAAAAAAAAGCTGTGTGGAAAATTCGTTATATAGAGTTTCCTCTTTCAATTTCCTTTACAAACCACGTAAAACAAATTTTAAATTCACAAAAGCTATATATATTAAAAATTAACTATTCGCACCTTTTTCTAAATTAATATATTTTTTTTGATATACCTTACCTTTCGAAAAAAAGGAAGAAAGAAAAATTGCAAGGAAAGTTTCTTGACGACTTTATCCACTTCCTCAGGAATTAAAGTTTTTTCTTTGATGATCAAGCACTTACGTTTTGATATTTATGAGCTACGAGAAATGAAGTTCCAGTACGACTGATCAACAATACAAATGAACGGAGACTAGTTCAAGAACACGAGACTCCACTGAGGGTACGAAAGGATATCGAAGTTATTTCCAGTGAAATGGATAATGGGGGGTCAAAGATTGCACTTCTTGGATTAAATGTCCAGAATTCTATTACTCTCAGTGAGTTAGGCACCAAATAAAACCAGTTAAAGGTTTATGACTACCATAAAATATGTTAAAAGAGAGAATAACTTGAAATTTCCAGAAATAATTTTAAAATAGGGAGGGAAATTAAATCACAAGAGAAAAAGTTCGTTACATAGAAAATGCACTTCGCTGTTGGGAGGTTATTTTACGAAGAAAATTGTGTTCGCTGTATAGAAAAATATTTGCAATATAGTTCGTTATATGGAGGTTCGACTGTATATGACAAGTTGCTTATGACTTTAAATTTAATATTTTTAAAATGAAGTAAATCTGGAGATACTTATTCTAAAGTGTCATAACATGAAACAACATTATTAAATTAAATATTTCAATCAAATATAAATGCAACACATAAATATCGCACAAAGCCAAATTTTCTCTACCAAGTATTTTTCACTAGCATCGTAAGTAATTCTAAAAATCTGTTGTAAAATTTTAGTGATTATAAATTCTGCGTGATTCATAAAATTTTCAAAAATTATAATTGATAATTTTATGCGATAGATTTTTAGCCAAATCATACCATATGTTCCCATTAGTTTTAATCAAGAAACAAAGTAAATTCTGTACAAGGCAATAACATTTTTAATTTAGTGCAGAAAGTATCATTTTGCAACATAATAATTAATTTAGTTAGCATAATTTGCAATTTTTATTGATTTTAACTCTGATGTAAACTTTTACTGGCGAAATTTTTTTTTATAAATTTTGCTTATTATTAAATACATCATTATTTGGAGAGAAAAACATAAAGAATTAGAAAACTAAAGAATATAGATACTGTGCAAAGCAGCGAAAATGATTTCTTTAAGAATGCTTTTAATTAAAATTAAATTCTGCTTATTTTTATTTAAATACTTTTTTTAACGCATTAACTGACCTTTTATAAGGTAATCTAACGAAGAAAAATTGACTTGCAATTTTTTAGATCCTTATACCTAAAATAAATTTATTTTTCTTTTAATTATCAATTGAAATCTTCCATTTTATTTTGTTATTAATTTCTTTTTGCTTCTATTTTCGAGTTCTAATGCATAAAAAAATTAATAAGAGATTAAAAATTTAATTCGACATTTTTTTTTGCATTCAGTTTCTTTCAATTATTCATTTTAATTAATGCGTAATCTCTATCATGTATAATAAAACTGTGTTCTTTTATTTATAATAGTATTAGTGATATATTTTTAAAAAAATATGTCTAAATGCTAATTGAATTTAATATTTATTTTTTATAAGCTTTGTATATAGATTTCAATGCTAATTCGTTGAATGAATATATTATGTATTCATTGGAATTACTATTTGTGAACACCATATTTCATTCCAAAAATTAGAACCGTGTTTGATTGATTATTTATATAATCAGAAAGTTTAATAAATATTTATTTAAGGTATCCAATTACCCTAAAATTGATAATTTTGCCAAAAATTGTGAATTTTTTTCGTGATTTTGTTTTATATGCCATTTTATTAGCTATATAAAAATACCAAGTTTATTATTTTCCATTCCCTAGAACAAAAACTACGAGTGTTTCAGTAAAATCAGATGCCATTACTTTAAGCAGTGAAGATAATAACACATGAAACGGCTTATGTGTTATTTTCGTCATTTGGTTATGACTCACAATACCGAAGAACATAAATTTTGATTAATTTAATTCAAAAATTCAAATTAACACCAGAAATACAAAGATGCTGCAAACGGCAGAAACACAGTAGAACCATCCCTGAATACGGAAGTTAACAGTGGAATAACTATACTACAGAAAAAAAAAACGTTTAGAGTTAAATATAAGAATTTAATTTCATTGTGCCAAATGTCTTGTCCTCTATTGCTATCATTCCATTTGTTGCAATAATCTTCATGATAATCCTATTCTATAAATAACTTTGAAAATTGTCTTAGCACATTCTATACTACTTTAGTAGTAGCAACCTCATGTAATAATTAAATGACTATTCAATGGTCTAAATTCATGTGACGTCATAGTCATGGAAAAAATGCAATCACTTGTTCTCATCCGATCACTTCACGTGCTTAATTATTTCTAGCTTTTATTTTTACAGAAACTTTCGTTTAAAAACAGTATATGTTTGTCAGCAATAAAAACGCACGAAGATAAACAAAATGCACTTGATTTAAAAATATAGGTATAATATGAGATTTTTTTAAAAAAAAATTTTTGAAAAACTTTTTGATGAATCTTAACACTTGAAAATCTTAATCCACAGATAAAACTTGAAATTCCATTTGAATTTTACAATTAGAACAACAAGTCTAATGTCAGATTCGAATTCATTGGAGAAAAGTGATTACATTTGTTCTTAATGTTCATTCCATTAAATATAGTACATAATTTTTCAACTTTTGTATCACTATACAGTCACGTGAGGCCAATTGGAAATTGATTTCGTAATTCTGAACATGATTAAATGGAGAGACGACTTTCTTCTAACATCCACAATATTCCATTAGAGGTCTTTGAATGCCAGTTAGTACTTACGTATTATTGCAACCGTATTGGGGACATTATATGAAACGAAGCACATGGCTGCTAAGTGTCAGTGCGTACGACACATTGCCGACTTGGTGAGCTCTCTTGAACGTAGGCATTGTTGTGAATGTACAAGTTCCATTTAACGTATAGTATTCTTATTATTTCACACAAGGGATCTTTAGTAGAATCAAAACTTGAACACATGGATCAACCGAAACAGCATTGGCCACGAACTTACGTCAGACAATGGACAGATATAGAACGAAAAATAGTATTTTATGATTGTAAATGAGATTGAAAAGTTCATATTTCTGATGTTTATTAAAATGAATGATAATGCTTATGGATATGATATTAATATTAATATCACTGATTTATTTATCAATAATCAACAAATAAGAAATCTAATGAACTTCAACGAGCAGCTAATGTTATTGTGAATAAATTATAGTTTAAAAAAACTAAAAAAACACTCTTTTATAGTTAATCGAATTAAGTCGTAATTTAATCTTTTAGTTGCTAAATCTGGAATAGTATCTGGAATTAGTCGCAAAATGCGGGATGACATCGGAAAATGGGAAATCGTCAATCCTGATGATCCTGATCAGGAAAATGGAACATTTTTTAAATTATTGCATTGTCATTAGTCCTTGACAAGTGAGCGGAATTTCGAATTAATCTGACCTTTAAAAGTGGGTAAAAATTGAGTTCAAAGATTCTGCTACATAAAAGTAATGTTAATAAATGACAGGGGCGTAGCTACTGCCGTATCAATGATATGGGGCCCCCAAAATGTGCAAACAAGCAATATTAAATTGTTAACGGGTCAGAAAAAAGGGCCTCAAGGAATTTAGATACAGGGGTCACTCAGGATTAGCTACGCCATTGATAAAAGTGTTAAAAATATCCTGTTTCTACCCACATGTTCATTTGTCGCAAACTTGGAGAATGATAATCCTCATATTGGCTGCGTCTAATACAGAAAAATGAACTGGTGCAATTTATGCCAAACGTGTGGGCTTAAATAGGACAATCAATAATATTAACTGCTTTGCTAATTTCAATTATGTTTTACTGATTCTGATTATTGTTTCGATTCAAATAAGATCAAATTACACACTAGAAAATATTTTGTTAAAAAGTATTACTGGTTTATTCAAAAGGTTAACAAGTCTAAAATAACAGACATTATATTTTATACTCATTTAATCCGAATTAAAAATGAATTCCCTTCTAGCTATTTCATCAAGTACAGAAACATTCCGAATCGACAATGAAGCACATCTCCTCCTTTTATTTGTTTTCATTACAAAATTGCAGAACTAAAAGTGCAAGAATCATAAAATTTTTAATGCCTCCAACACTCACCTCTCACTTTACACTCAACCTGCCATGGGTTAAAACAAACTGTGAAATAATTCTCGATAAACGCGAGTTGAACTCCAGCAAAACTCCTCATTAATTTATGGAAATTAATGTTGTTATAACTTCCCAAAGAAGGAAAGTTAAACCTTTGGACAAACATAGTTAACTTTGAAGCGAGAAAAACACCGCCTTCCATTAAAAGGGGTAGATGGTGCTTGTCTAAGGGAATTTTGCGTGATATATTGAAAAAGGGGAGTTATGAAAAGTAAACAATCGGATTAATCAAGTGATTTAGAGATATGTTCTTTTTGGTTTAGGAAACATTAGTGTTATATATAATTTTATGTAGCAAAGATTTTTGAAAAAAACTGATCTTAGTTAAAAAATGCTTGGTTTTGTTTGATAATTTTTTCCTTTATTTGTTAAAAGGTTACTTCAGATTTGGGAATTATGAAATTTTATTTTATATTGTTACGAATTTTGTGTAATTAATGCTTAACATAGTGTAAATAATTTGTATCTGGATGTTTAATACATTAATATTACTTTTTGTATTCATTTTGTGGTATAAAAAAGTTGTAATACTTGCAAGCAACGCTGCCTCTTACATTATATGGCGTTTCAATCGAAACTTGGCGAAATATTGGTGATACAGCCAAGTTAACGTAGTTTTTGGTGGCGATACTTTTTGGAGACTTGGAATTCTGGAAATTGCTGGAGAAATCTATCAACATCGCAATCTATGACGTAAGTGGATCTTTCGGGAAAGAGGTAGAAGGCAGCCGGGAATACTATAAATAGGAGTCACTTGCTGAAATTGAGTCAATATTGTTTTGACTGTTGAAGTGTTTTCTAGCGAAGAGTTACTTGGAAATAAACTTAATGTATTTCTACTTTTAGACACGGATGAGTTAGGAAGTGAATACTAACCTCGCATTATTCAGCTACTCGAGGGCTTTTGGTGACGAACTTAGTAAGTTTGAACCAGGCTTAAGTGACGAAGACGACATCTGAGTTAGTACCCTCTCTCCTATCTTCCACACTCCACCAACAGCATCAACAGATTTAGCGTGCATTGATCCCCTACACGGCGGGTCTTCAGCGGTACTAGGCTCGAACTCATGACCCGCTGGCCACGAGTCAGTGACCTTGACTACTAGACCATTGCGGCCACTTAGAACTGATAGTTGTGCTGGAGCTCTGTAGGTGGTATGAAAACGTTCGGAGTCTTATTGTGCCAGTTTTGTGGCAGTATCCTGTACTCCACAATAAATTTTCATGGCTCGAAAAGATCTATTTTAGTCTTTGAGACGAATAGCATAAAATCCTTGACCCCCCAATCTACGTATCAATATGTAGACCGCGAAAAACTCAGGGGCGTAGCTTCCGCTCTATCAACTGTATCAATGATATGGGCCCCAAATTGCTTAAGCAAAAAAATCGTAAAAGGTTAAGGGACCCCAAGACTATTCTCCTAGAAATTTTGATACAGGGCCCACACAGGGCTAGTTACGCCAGTGGCAACACTACTAATGTTCTATAGAAAAATTTCATTTAAAGAAGTATAAGGCATTGCTAACGAAAATACCTTTCTAACACAATATGATATTTGCATGCATTTAAATGTGTCAAACTGTTTTGGTCTGTTTTTCATAAATTTTTCGATATGAAAAACTTAATGTGGATCAAAGCGTTGCCGAGTTTGTGAAAATGTCAGGTTATCAAAAATGGAATTTAAAAAGAATATGTACGACCGTGTGTTTCCTCTGAAAATAATGAACTGCATTTGTACGTATTGTTTGTATGAGAATCCAACAGAAAATAAACTGCTCAAATGCCCTTAAGCAAAGGAAAAGTACGTTCTTTATGAAGGCTTAGAGTATTACAGCACGAAAATGAAAACTAATAAATACATAGCATACAACAATTTAATTGATCAGACGCATCTCAAGAAATACTTTATCAAAGCATAAACCTATCTATAACGAAAATTAAGTAGTTGATTTTGCAAAAATTGGCTACTTTTTATTAAAGAAATGTCCTGTCCGAGCTGCATTCCGTGTTGTGTTGTTTCATCCCGAAGACGACAAAGGAATACTAAGTCCATTACCGACACACCATGTCGCTCAGAATGCTGAAGGAAGGTTTCAACAGCCTTTAGTCCCTCCCTTTGTGCCCGTTAGTGTGATGTGGTAGTTAGGAGAGGGGGTACCTGCTCAGGTGTTGTCCTCATAACTTGATCATGATTCAAAATTACGAGGCCCGTCGCCAAAAGCCCTCGTGTAGATGAACAGTGCGGCGTTAATATTCACTCACTCACCCACCCTTTATGATATTTTAGGAGTTTGTACCGGATCCTTAACGTTAACGTCTTCCTTTTCAGGCATGTTTTCATTACCTATGATAGCAGCAATAATTTCTGCATTGGACATAATGTCTTTCTTGATATCGTTCTGGATTTTTGGCCCGCTAGGGTGTTGTCGAGTTATCCGGATAGAGCCGGGTTACGGAGTGCGCAGTTTTCGAGACTCTACTGTAACAGAATTTTAATTCTTTAGCTAATTATGAAATTTTTGCAGTGGAAAATTAATTTCGGCACTTTCGTATTACCGCATGCATTGACGATCTTTGATAGTTGTGTGACGGGCTCACGCATCTTTTCTTTAACATGTCCTTTGGGTCTTTTGGGGCCAGAATTAATGGCAACTCTTTTCCAACCAAATCCAAGAAGTAAAGAAAAGATGCAAATTAGGAAACTTTTAAATATCAAAAGTTAGAGTAAGTGTGGTGGCAATTTGTGGAATGTAAAGATTATCCATGGTTCAAGCGTGAGGAGGTTTTGAAAAACGTTACGTGGCGGCTAACAGAACTTATATGCCATAGAGAGCCATTGAATCAAGGCGCATACCATTGCACTCGAGTAATTACGCAACTTCATCTAGAATTATTGGGATCACTACTTCAGACTACATCCAGTTATAGGATTGACTATTTAATATTAGGATCTGTGATAGTATTGGGATTGAGTTTAGGCGAGTCAGTTATTGATAGGGGTCCGGGTTAAGTAATTTCGGTAATATTTATATAGTGTGTTTTGCCACCGTAGATTCTCTCTCACACATATTATTATAATCTAATTTGTTAAAGATTTAAGTTAAAAATCTTAATAAAGTCGTATTAAGATTATGCAGGCTCCTAGTTCTTCCATTAATCCTACACCTCTAGCTCACGCTGATAATCAAGGGGATGTTCATCCGAGGGGGGCGACATAATAGTTGTGGCAGCCGAGTGATCAAAGCATTGACTTATGACCCATCTTGTTTTCGTCTAGTAATATGTTCGAGTACGGGTGTGACTAAGGACCCGGAATATAGAGATGCTGATCCACTTTATATCTATCGAGATTCAAAGACCTCATTTTGGCGTACAGTGGATATTTGGAGAGTGAGATGTCAGCTCAAGTGTTGTCCTCCTTACTTTACCATGATTTAAAATTACAAAATCCATCGGCAATAGTCCTCGTGTTGCTTCATCATTAATCAATTGGCGAATTTCAAAAATTTTTTATTTGCTTTTCGGAAAAAGGATCAGAATTCATGGACGTCATAGTCACATGATAACTGCAATCACGTGTTTCCAGTGAAATGATTCATAAATTCATGTGACGTCTTGTTCATATGACAATTACAATAACGTGCTGTCAGTCAAATCATTCATCAATTCATGTGATTTCTTGTTCGCATGATCAATCTAAACACACGTTTCCAGCCAATCATTCATCAATTCATGTGATGACTTTTTCGCATGATAAATGCAAACACGTGTTTCCGGCCAATCAATTCATGCGCTTAGATGTTACCAACTTTTGCTTTTTGCAGAAACTTTCTTTTAAAAAGAGTACATATATATTTGTCTACAATGACTACGCACAAAGAAAACAGAACGGATTTTATTTAAAAATACATATGCAATATCAGAATTTTTTTTCAATTTTGGAAAAACTTTTTGTTGAATCTTAATACTTCAACATCCTTTTTCAATTGTTAAATTTGAAACTGAATTTAAATTTTACAAGTAAAAAAACAAGTATTAGTCCAATGCCAGTTTTGAATTCAACGAAGACCACGTGATTACATTTATCATGTGATTGTCATGAATTCAGTCCACTCTTTGGTGGCGTTGAACGTATCTTTTTCGCTTACTTCGAATCTGTTCCTAAAACAAAAAATTAATTCCATAAATCGTTAACTTTTCGTCGATTAATTGCTGGCATTTTGTTAATATGAAACAATTAATTTTGTTATAGCAAGTATTCCACAAATTTAAGTATAGGATGCAGATCGGCCATTTTGAAAGGTTTTGGGCGAAACTTATACATTATATATAAAATAGGTTACCAAATAATTTTAAGAGCAATGAAAAAACCAATACCACATGGTTTACCAATAACAAGAAAGACCAGCCAAAATAACAGGTGATAGAACCAAAGTTCCAAAGTTTGGCGTGTGCTCTCTATATTTTATTTTAGGTATTTATCGATTTTAGGGACCATGAGTTGGAGAATGCTTTTCCAAGTTATATAGCTTTATAAGCCCTCGACCATTAAGATGATGATGAAAGCCAACTCCTCATAGAAATTCGCTTCTATTCGTCAGCACGTCCCAAAATGGCTTACCAGCTGAGGGATAGTGTTGGCTAGTAGAAGTAGTAGTATCTTTTTCAAGTTGTTGGATCAATGCGAATATTGCCGATATATTATCGGATAAGATAAAATTCACTCTATGATAAAAAAGTAATCATAATAACTGAGAATGAATCACTGGATTTTAATAATTTTATCCACTTGTAATATTAACAAATGGTATAAGCCAGAATTTCATATTTGTTATGAATTGCCGTGTTTCGTCTTATGATACCCATGAACAATAAGTTAATAATATAACACCAAGAAAATGACATTAAAATCAAATCAAATTAACACACAATTTTAGAATTTAGGGTACTTATTTGATATCAGTAAGCTACTCGTTTTTGGCGTAAATTTCGAATGACATCAAATAGACTATTAGGCCCAGTCTAATGTTATCGTATTGCAATGTATTTAAATAAAAATTCTGATATTTCTGTTATTGATATCTTTGTGTATGAAAAGGCAATTGACATAAATTTGTTTTAAATATAAATATTGATAATTTTCCGTTTCGCCGGAACAGGCGATTAAGTCACCAAAGAAGATATTTACGACTCCAAACGGAATATTTCTGCTGGTAACCTGTAACCACCACTTTTTCAAAACAAGGCACGGTCTTTTCTTATCAGTAACGTAATTGGGTAACTGACTTAGCGTCAGTTAAGTATTATCGCAACCATATTGGTGACATTATATGAAACGAAGCACATGGTTGTCAATTCAGTGAGTACGACATATGCGAAATCAGGGATGCCAACTTGGGGAGTTAACTTGAACACTGGCATTGTTACGATAGTACCTAAGTATCACGTCTTGGTACTTAAGTATTATCACAACAATATAACCAGCTCTATTAATAACTCGCCAAGTTGGTGATCCGGATTTCCTATACGTCGTACGCATTGAATTGAAAACCCTGTGCTTCGTTTCATATAATGTCACTGATAGGTTGCGACAATACGTAAGTACCCACATCTTTTTCATACTACTTTAAAAATGGATGAAACACCAATAAAAACTAACATTTATTAAGAATTGTTTTTATGTTTATTTTGTGTTTTGTCGATAATAAACCCTATTTGGCGAGATTTGCGCCAGCGAAACGGAAAAAGTACCTAAATATTTTACCTATCATTTAACTACAAGCATAATCTGCTATACAATTTGAGAGATAAATATTTAACACACTCTTATCTAAGATTTATGTTATTTATTACTCACCAAGACTTCAAACATTTTACAGAAGCAACGTATATAGTAAACAAACAAAATTCAAATAAATAAATAAAATTTTATACTGATTAGGACAAAATAATCTTCAGCTCTCTTTCGGTAATTCTTTTCTATAAGGAATTAAATATGTTGATAATTACAATTTATCACATGGCATAGTAGAATTTTCATCGAAGATGTATCCAAGTTTAACATTTAGACCTTCATTTCCCTATTTGAATTACCATTTAATCAGATTAGTTTAAAATGTGAGTGAATCCGGATTGAACAGGATTACTTACTGTGGCAACGGTCTTTAATCCCTTTGTATCAACAGAATATAATCAAGTCTTGCACAAGGAAAACGAGGCTCATCAATATAAATGATGCACTTAGAGAGACTCCCTTTATTTTTCTAATATAAAGCTGCTGATATTTCACAAATGCTATTTTGTTGTTTTTCAAAGAGGTGAGAACCTTTTAAAATAAATATTTCTGAACATTTCGAGACTAGATAACATTGAAAAATTAATTTAAGAAGAGGAAAGAAAATAGAATTCTTTTCCATTTCACCGAAGCAAACCTCGCAAAACTGGCGTTATTGGCGATAGCACACAATATGCACATAAAAATATTTATAAATATTAGTTCTCATTGGTTTTGCATTCATTTTTGATGTATTATAAAAAAGAAGGTGGTACTTACGTCTTATCACAACATTATATGAAATGAAGCACACATGACTGCCAATTTAGCGCATACGACACGTGCGAAATTGGGATTGCCAACCTGGTGAGTTATCTTGAACGTTGGCAATTGTTGCGATGATACGTAAGAACCAAGAAGTTACTGATGAGGAAAGACCACGACTTGTTTTAAAAGGGGGGGTAAAAGGTTACCAGCGGGAATATTCCATTTGGCGTCGGTCGTATCATTTTTGGTGACCTTATCATTTGCCCTGGCGAAACGGAAAAGTACCTAAATTTTAAAGATTATTGAAGCAATCAGGATGCTGCCATCTTTTGTCAAGTGGTTTCAGATCAGTTTGAGGCATTTCTCCTTTTATTGAATCCTTATTGGTGTTTACGTATTATCGCAACTGTATTGGCGACATTACATGAAACGAAGCACGTGATTGCCAGTTCAACGCGTACGACCCATGTGAAATCGGGGTTGCCAACTTGGCGTATTATCTTGAGCGTTGGCGATTATTGTGATAATAAGTATAAATACCTCTTTTTTATATTCAACTTTATTGCTGTCATTCTTAGAAGAAAAAGGAACCCAAACATTTTGACTTCTGAGGGAATAGAAACACACAAAAATCTTTGCTGAACATCAAATTTGTACAAACTTCACACAATTGGATCCTATTTTAGTTCACACCACTATTTCTCGGTTATTTAGCTAACTAAATTTATGATTATATCTATTACAACCCAAATTGCCAGTTCGACAGTGAAAAAAAGTGCTATTTTTATCTTTCTTGTTAAAACTGGTTTGATTTACTTTTTTATTTGTATATTCGCAAATTCAAGGGTCATTGGCAACGGACTTCGTAAGTTTGATGGCGAGGACGATACTTGACCTGGAATTTCTCTCTCCAAGCTTCCACACTACGTCAACGTGAGCACATTGTGAGACTACAGATTCAACGTGCAACAGCCTCTTTACACCGTGGTTTTGCAGTAACATCGCTAAGGTGAGAGCTAAAGTGGAGCTTTACGCGCTTTTGTTCTATCTATCACTAGCAAACTGATTCTTTTCGAAAATTACTATCTGAATTTTTCTTTTTTTAATACAGAAATAATTAGAGTAAAATTGAAAATAAACATTTATGGGCTCACAAGACTCTTAAATTGCAAATGTTTCAACTTTTTTGAAAAAAAAAAACACATGCTAAAGTCTCAATATTTCTGAGCATTTTGGTACCAAAATTGTGTTGATACTGTGAAAATTTCCGAAGTTATTCAAAAATAAGTAGTGAAACCTAAACGAAAACCCTATCTCTCTTTCTAATCTTTAACTTCATTTTTCGCAAAACAAAAAAATTTTAGCTTGCGCGCAGGATTTCTCAGAAACTTTTTATGATATCAATTTAAAATTTTATACACGTGTTCTCTCTCTCTCAAAATAAGGCTTTTCATAACTTATACATCAATTTAAAAAAATAAATTTAAGTTTTTTATTTGAATTTCAATTAATTTTTTTAAAACTTTTAAAATTTTCTTTACACAATTGTATTTAAAAAATATTTTTTTTCTCTAAATTTCTTAAAAGTTAGTATAACTTCAAAAGTGAACATTTTTATACCAAGTAAAATTAATTTTTTAAATTTTGATCAGAGAATCCTGCGCGGTGTGTAAAATACTGATTTTCATATTTTTAAAAAACTATCCACACACACACACACAATTTTTATTTCTTTACAATTTTAAAAAATTCTCTCACACAAAATTTGAGAAATAATGTAAATATTATGATTATTATGTGACAAAAATTTAAAATTATTGTTTTGTTTTATTGCTAAGTTACATTGATTTGAAGAAAGATGTCTCTTTCGAGTGCATGTAGATCTGTTAAGGGTTCTGAGAGGTCTTAAATACGTGAAAGAAATGAAGTTAATTTCAAGCTAAAATAGTTAACGTAAGCATAATGGCTAAAAAGTTGTGAATATTCAGTGAAGCAGACTAAAATATTTTCAAAAGAAATTTTTCTGTGAAAGATCTAGAACAGAGTGATTCTCAACCTTTTTTTTATTGCGGTACACACTTTTAACATTTTCAAAATTTGACAGCACACTAACAATAAAATACGTTTAAAAGAATTTTACTTATCTGAAGTATCATATCTATAGTTTATGACAATAACTTTCAATGTTAAATAAAATAATAAATACGACAAAGACAACAAAATGTTTATTGAGTACTTAATTTTATAAAATAATTATAAAAATATATTTAATGTGAAATTTGAGCTTGATGGTTTTTGTTAATTTTGCTTATGGTCGCAAAAATGATAATGCCACTCTCATTTAGTTTCATCTACATTTAAAATTCTGTATCTCTTTTTCCCTTTTTATATTTGTTAATGATGAAATTCCGAATTCACGCAAGAATGATGTAGAAAACTGTAACAGTATTTGTAAAGTTTTTTTTTTTTGGTTTTGTAAGATAATTGATTCTAATTATGATCCAAAATGTGAATTAATTGACTCTTTCGAAAGTTTTGGAATTAAATCTCGATTATTACAATTCGAAATTAGTTTATCCTATCCATTCAAAGTTAATTGATATATAGATGTATCCGTTATCTCAAATGGAACACAAACCCAATCAAAGTTTTTGAAGTGATGGCTTCTTTAGGCATGTTTTGCTGGAGAGTGAACTGGAATGATGCGTTTTAAAAAGCCAAGCATTGCTATTCTCGGATTTGTAACACTCATAACAATGATAACAGTACTACTGAATGGTATAACAATACTACTCATAACAATACTACTGAATCCTTTGGGTTTAATGAGTCACGTATCGGAGAAAATTTATGCAGCGAAATGTAGAGCAGAATATGGACAAATAATTCTAATGGTTACTATTTATATTTCACCAAATCAAAGTGTAGAGAAAATTATCTAATTCATTAACAAACATTTAGTTGCCTACACTGTGGGAAACCGGAACAACTCTTCTGAACAAATTGCCTATTATTTTATGTGGGGATTTTAATGCAGATTATTCAAAAGACAAATAAAAGCCTTTAGTAGATTTTTTAAAATAAAAGTTCATGTTAATTGTGTGAAATGATTTAAATGGAAGCACGACAAATTACGGAACAACGCTTGACGGAATTTTTTTGATACTAAAATAATTTTGAATCTAAAGTATTTATAACCTATTTCAGCTACCATAAACCTATTGTTTCCTTCTTACAATTAACTCACAAATATGATTGTATATTTCGGAAAAAATATAACTTTATGAATACAGCAATATGAATACATAATTTTATATGACAATACTAATATTCAAATTTTGTAATGTTATTTCAGGGATTAGTTAGGTGAATGAGAGAGAGAGAGAGAAAAGAAGGGATATTAGTTATGACTTTTCTATCGTACGGTCACAAGCATTCACACTCTTTTTTTATATCCATTTGTCCTTGAAAAGACAAGCTAAATATACTACGAAAACCCTTAATTTCTTTCTATATTCGGTTCCAAATTTTATTTCTTTCAAAGAGTATAATTAATAATTTTAAAAAGTTTGGTGGCACAGTGGTTGAGAATCATTTATCTAGAGATATAGGGCAGAAAAAAAAACTGGACTTCACTCTTCAAGTGTTAAAAAATCAATTCCAGTTGACAGTGTGGTTACAAAGGCCAAAAACATTTCTTTAAGCTCGGTCTGAAGAACACAACATTACTTTAAAAACCCAAAGAGTCATTTAGAGCATTCAACCTAAGACTATGAGAAAATCTCTGTCTGACAATATATTAAAGTGTTTTAGTTCCTTGCAAGCCAAAATGTTTTAAAAATAATATCGTCTACATTTCTTCTCTTAATTTTTTGCTGACACATTCCTTTAAGCTTAAAATATTTTGGTTTCTTCTGTTTACAATGTATTTTTAGTTTCACAGTACTGTTGGAAATCAACAATTACAAAATAGAAAGAAAAGAGTGTGCGTGCTTATAAACGATCACACGATAGAACTGATAACTTCAAATTTTGTAACGTTACTTCTGGGATTAGTTAGGTGAATAAAAAACAAGGGTATACTAGTATTGTCACGTAAAATTATTTTTTCAAAAAATCTGCATTAAAATCCCCACTTAAAATACTAGGCAGTTTGTTCAGAAGAGTTGATCCAGCTTCACAGTGTAGGAAACAAAATGTTTGTGAATAAATTCAATAATTTTCTCTACACTTTAATTTAGTGAAATATAAATAGTAACGATTAGAATTGTTTGTCCGTTTTCTGCTCTATATTTCGCTGCACAAATTTCGACACGATACATGACTCATTAAATCAAAATTATTCAGTAGTATTTGATGCTACATCCATTTCTGAAGGGACATAAGTTGTCGTATCTCTCTTATTTTTATGTATAGCAACTCCACCAACTCTGTGATTGTGTCTTTGGAATTTAGCAATACAATGAAAATTTGAACATCTATGTTTTCTTCATTACTTTTCAAGTTTCTGTTAAAAGTAATATAGTTGCATGCTGTGTAACACTGGCATCTAGATCCAAAGCATATGCACGTAAACGATGACAATACAAATAATATATTCATATTGCCTTTTTTTGTGGAAATGAAATTTGTAAAGATATCTGTGTGATTGTTTTAAGGGAACGGTGGGCCTTCACAATGCCAAATTTAGGTCAAAATTGCGATTGCAATTTTGTATACTAATAATAGTTCTTATATTTCATAGAATAATTCTGTCAAACGTTTTGTCATTTTCATTAATAGTTACTGAATTATTTTTTATTTTACTCAAATAAATGCTTCAAAAGCACTTTTCCTAGTTTATAAATTTTCCCTTTTCATTGTTACTGAAAATGCTCCTTGCATTTCAAATTACGTCATACATCTTTTAAATTTTCACAATTTATGAAAGATGATATAATTCACAAACTTGTACATTAGTTTTGTAAAATATTTAACGGATATTATTTTGTGTTGTTTTGAATACCTTGAATGGGTGATAACTGATGAAATATTTCATAGAGTATAGAAAATTTATCTTTTTTCATTAAATTTTATTCTGAATTTAAAATCCATGCACAGATATATTTTGTGGTAGTTCATCTATGTATATAAAACAAAAATTATGTACAGATCTAAAAAAACTAATGCCCAAGGAGCATTTTTAAAAATAGTTTAAAAAATTAAACTTTTTCAAAAAAAATAGGTTATATAATAATTTTTTAAAAAAATATATATTTAAATTCTGTCATAAAAAATCACTTACTATACGGATTCAATTTTCAGCTAATTAAGCTAACAAATTAAGAAATTAGTTTCAATGGTCCACCGTCCACTTAAGTTTGTTTTGTGATAACCTTATAAATTCATTTTGAAGATCTCTGAGATTTGTAGATTCTCTTAGCCATGGAAGAATTTGGGATCAGAATTTTCCATAACAATGTAAAGCCCTTCGACTTGTTTCTCTTGATAACGCAACATGTATACCAATAGTTGAGAATGTTTCTTTTACTTATAATAAGTCTTAAAGGACTTTTCATTGTTACGGAAAATTCCTATCCATTGTTATGAGCGTTACAAACCCTAGCGTAACAATGTTTGGCATTTTAAAACGCATCATTCCAGTTAACTCTCCACAAAACGTGCCTAAAGAAGTTATCACTTCAAAAAGAACCAGGACAAAGGCAGTTTAGGAGAATAAAACTATAAAAATTATAATTATTCGGGTTTTAAAGTTACAAGAAAAAATGGAGACATGAAACTTTAAAAAATTTTTTGTAAATGAAATATTTTATTATTAAAATATATGAATTTAATGAAGTCTTTTAACATCTTATTTGTGTTTTGACGGTTGAATTTTATGATCAACAATTATAGTACAATCACGTTATCTTTCTAGTGCTTACGTATTAGCCCGTTTAATGTCTCTTTGTCCATTTTAGTTAGGCAATTAAAAAGTTATGAAATTCTTAATGGAATCATTTTAATACAAATCATAATCCCAACGAACTCTTAAAGTCAATCATTTATACTTCAATTTTTTATGTGTAATTTTCCTTCATACAAAGCAAGTATTCGAAAAATTACCGAATACAGTAATACCCCGAACTTACTCGATAGGTGGGACCAGTGGCGCCCACAGGAATTTTCAAGGGGGTCCGGGGTCGAAAGTTCACCATTCTTGTATCATGCTCCTTTTGATTTTTTCGATTTTCGGGAACAAAACACAGTAAAAAACTAATTATTGAATAAATAAGTAGCATTAATTAGTAAAAATAATCATTATAATAATAAATACTTAATTAAATTTTACGCGTACTATATACTTAGAATTATAATCAATCGGAAAAAAATTAAGGGCTTTGGGGGAAGGGGGGTCCGGACCCTCAGGACACCCCCCTTGTGTGCGCCACTGGGTGGGACTGAATGATAATCGTGTAAGTCGAATTCGCGTAAGTCGAGGTATAATTCGGCATATAAATATATATACATTATTTTTACACTGTTGGACAATTGCTAAGGACGGATAACACTATCATCCATAGCAACCACATAATGAAAGGAAGCAAAATGTGGAAATATAGAATAAGTGCGGGATATTAGTAAGAAAAGTATGAGTACGCAAATTTTTTTTCCACGTCTGTTCATCACGTGATAGCGTTCATAAGAGCTTTAAAGGTTTTGACGCATGTAGACAGTTGCTGTTTCAAGTCAAAGTTTTACAGGAAAGATTTAATACACGAAAGATTTAATACACGAAATTAAAATTTTTGGTATGTCTTCCCGACATCACATAGATGATTTTATGCGTGGCCGAATTATTGGAAAGATCGAAGAAGGGCGAAAAATAACAGATGTTGCCAGGGAGTTCGACATCGCTCACAGCGTTGTTTCACGGCTGTGGAAGTCATTTAAAAGTACTGGAATGTGTAGTGGACGGCACGGGGGAGGTCGTGTTAGAAGTACGACGCCTGCAGAAGACAGATATATCGTCCTATCAGCAAAAAGGAACAGGCGCACCACAGCTCAGCAGGTGGCAAATCAGTTTCTTGCTGCCTCAGGAAAGCAGATCTCCCGAAAAATTGTTGCCAGACGTTTGAGGGGAGGAGGACTATACGCACGCAGACCTGTTGTGTGTGTCTCATTGACCAGACAGCACCGTACTGCCCGTTTGCAATGGTGTCGTGAGCATCACAATTGGACTGAACAGGACTGGGCATGCGTACTATTCTCAGATGAGAGTAGGTTCAGTCTGTCATCGGATTGTAGACGCCAACTGATCTGGTGCGAGAGTGGTACTGCTTATCGTCCAGAAAATATCCAGGAAAAGGACCGATATCCGACATGCAGTATCATGGTGTGGACCGGCATCATGATCAATGGCCGCACGCGCCTACATGTGGTTGCGAATGGGACTATGACGGGCCAACGATACATTGATGAAGTTCTACTTCCTCATGTTCATCTTTTCCGTGGTTCTGTCGGTGATAAATTTGTTTTTATGGACGACAACGCAACATGTCATCGAACACTCGCTGTTCAGGATTGTCTAGACAGCGAGGGTATTCAACGTCTCGTATGGCCAGCGCGTTCTCCAGATCTAAACCCCATTGAAAATGTGGGGGATGCTTTGGGGAGGCAAGTCGCTGGTCGAAACTATCCTCCGACAAACAAGAACATCCTCATCCGTGCACTCATAGAGGAATGGATAAATTGCCTCAACAGCTGCTGGATAATGTTGTGCAAAGTATGGTACGACGTGTGGAATGTTGCATCACACTCCACGGTGGACATATCCCGTACTGATACCTTTCTTTAAGGTGCCTGCTGACTTTTAGATGCATTGTTCCGTTTCTCCGTGCGCAGATCAAATGAACATTTTTTTTTCTTTCAGATGTTTCACAGCTTTTGTACTTTCCAGAACAATAAATATTATTTATTCTAATGTCTGAACAGTGTGGCAACTATATTTTATCCTACTAGGCCTCATGTCTCGCTTAATTTTATGCTACATAGCAATTTGTGATCCGTCCTTAGCAATTGTCCAGCAGTGTATTTGGGGCCAAAGCCGAAAGTAAATAATAATAGAGAAAAAAAAAGTTTCGTAAATCTTAGATAATACAAACACAAAATCGCAAACTGAAGTTATTTTTCAAATCCTATACATACTTTTAGCTCACTCTCTTTCAATATATTTATTTATTTATATATTTTTCTTGTTCAAATTTTTTTTCAATCGTTAATAAAATACTTTCTATTCATCCCTTCAAGTACAAATACATTTTTTAAACTTGTACTGAATGACACTTTATATTAGAATATAGTTTTTTCAAATATTAATTCATTAATTAAATTAAATTAAATTAATTACTTGTTTTTGACGCCAAATTCGAGTCGTCTCCATTGTTGTAACAAAGCAACTGTTAAAACAAAGACAAAACTTGGCGTCGAAACCGGTTTTTCAGCCAAATCGGGTGTGCATTGTTACCACAATTTGTTGTAAATTACATTGTTTTTTTTTTTCAATTCCTACTATTAGTTCACTCTCTCCCCGCATGTATAAAATTACTTATATATATATATATATATATATATATATATATATATATATATATATATATATATATCTTATTCAGATTTTCAATCGTAATAAAATACTTTCTATTCATCCACTCAAAGTAGGAATTGACTTAAATTTTCCCCCTCTATTACTTGTTATGTAAAAGTTTTCAAAATATCTAACGAAGTAGCCTGCTGGCTCAGAGGTATTTCTTTACACCCTCATAGTTTTCTCGTAGGTAATACTTTTTTATTAATTTTGTTTATTATTTGTTTTTGTTAAATTATTTTAATAATTTTTTTTATTCCTTGCTTTGTTGACGCTCTTTGTTCGAGTCATTATTTTATAAAATTATAACTCTTTTTTCAATTAAACTGAGGCCCTCTATCCAATTTCCAACCATCATTCAATCTTCTGATTGAACTGGGTTTAAAGACTCAAGCTCTTCAATGTCTTACTCTTGCTCATGCCCTTCTGTGATCTCATCAACTGTGAGCTCCGGAGCGTGCGAATCTAGAAGTTCTTGTTTGTCACCACTGTCCACTTCTAAATTTATTTGCTTGGAAATATCACGACAATTTCTTTAATCTAATTACCAATTTCACCAGTTTTACCCCATTTCTTTTTCCTGTAACAAAAAACGAATTGACGAGATTTGAAAATCGCATAACTCCGGATTCGGGCAAGTTCGAGTTGCGTAAATCGAGGTAGTACTGTAATTTAGTAAATTAAGGATAATTTATATATATAGTTTAATATAGATTAAATCGTGTATCGAGTTTATAATTATAATGTAGCCAATCCTTTTTCACTAAAATGGATCTAAGACGGCCATTAGAAATAAAATAACGCAAGATAGAAAAATACCCGTATGGGATACGGGCACGTGGAAACTTGCCGGTAACTTTTGCCCGTGTCAAACACGGGAAAATTAACTAATTAACTTTTCTTATCCACTTCATTGTAAAATATTATAGCTACATAAAGAATCAAATAGAGTAATGCCTCAACTTTTACGGTACCCCGACACTCGTGAATTTGGAGAGTTACGCGATTTTCAAATCTTATCCACTTCATTATAAAATCTTATAGCTACATAAAGAATCAAATAGAGTAATGCTTCGACGTATACGCTACCCAGACACATGCGAATTCGGAGTTACGCGATTTTCAAATCTCGTCAATTCGTCTTTTTTTCACCACTGAAATTCAGGCGGAATCAGTACCAGTGGAATGAAATACATAATTCGATTGAAGGAAATGTTGATATTGTCAGGTAAATAAATTTAGAACTAGATAGGGGATGACGTTCAAGAACTGCTGGATTCCCACAATCAGGTACTGACAATTGATGGACTCATAGAAATGCATGAGAAAGACATTGAAGAACTTGAGTCTTAATACTCAATTCTATCAGAAGATCGAATGATGGTTGGGAATTGAACAGAGAAGGCCTCAGTTTAACTGAAAAAGGATTACAAATTTTAGAAAATACATACTCCAACGAAGTGAATATTTTTTTCAATTAAACAAGGAATAAAAAATTTATTAGCATACTACGAGAAAATTTTGCAAGGGAAAAAAATCTTTTAACCTATTGTAGATTTTATGAAACCTTCGACATAAAAAAAAACTTCAGCTTGCGATTTTGTTTATGTTATCTAAAATTTTATATTGACAATTTTTTTTAGATTATATTTTACTTTCGTCTCCAGCCCCTATTAAAAATAATTCTTACGTATTTACATGAAAAATTATATTCAGACTTAAACGAATTTGATTTAAGTGGTTATCACTCAGTCCTACCTATTGCGTAAGTTCTGGGTATTACTGTGTACATTCTACATTAAAATATTCCATAAAGCATCGGAAATATTTTTATCATATTGATCTTGTCCCTTAGAAAATAGAGCAGACAAGCCATATACTATTATGTTTTAAATCCACATCTTAAACAATATTTAAAGAATTCATTGTTCATCCTGTAAACAACATCATATAAATGATAAATACGTAAACATCTAGTAATTCCTATATTCCATAGAATTAAGAGCTTTCTCGAGTATATCATATTTTCCCGAAAAGTAAAATATCAGTCTTAATCCAAAATAAGCTCTGCCTATTTATCTAAGTGAACAATTTGGTTATCTAAATGTTCCATGGAAAATATCGATCCTTCTCTCCATTTATGATAAAATTACACTTCGTTTTAAGAGGGCATTACTTTCGCTCCTCTTTGATGTCAAAATCGCCCGGAGGTCTGGCAAATATTTGTTCACTCGTATGGATACAGTTGAATGTATAGCCCTGCTGTTTTCTCAAAGGAAGCAAATTTCTTGCAAATCTTGCAGAAGTCACAATACCAAAACAGATAGGTTTGTATTTAGAGGAAAAATTAATTTTTATCGTAATTAGTTTGTGAATTTAGCCAAGTGATGGAGAAATCCCTTTTCGCAAAAGAATCTCGAATAACATACTAATTAAGATCGGAAGTCCTTTTTCAGAAATTTTACAGCAAAAGGAATAACAAGGAGTACAATTATACGTATTTTAATGTAAGCCTATTCATTTTTATAAATAACAAGTAATATAAAAAAAGTAAGGTGTCTGCTAACCTTCGGACCCAATTTTTTTTATAAAAACAAATTTTTGAAACAAATTGAGTGTTTTTAGGAAGAAAAACAAGAAAAAAAAATGTAAATACATAAATTTTTTTAAATAAATATTGTACTTTTAGAAAAATTGGTTGTTTTGAAGGAAATTTTACAAAATTTTTAATAAAACGGGTAACACTGTATAAAAATTTCTAATACAATTGTCAAAATTTTCTTTATACACAGCATACATGTTATGGTGTTCTTCAAAATGAACCAAAATCTAAGAGAAATATTAAAATACAAAAAATTACAGACAATTATACATAATAATATGAAAATTTTGATATTTTAAAACTTTTTTCTTTATAAAAACTACCCTAAAGGAAAAAAAAATATTTAATCAATAAAAAAACTTATGGTCCGCTTTATGAAAAAAATAGTATAATAAATATTCCCACAAAATTTCAAAACGTTATCTGGTTTGGTTCTTAAGATATCATGTATTAGTCGAAAGCATTAAATTTTATAAGAAATCGCAAGTTTACGAACACTTTTGTGGCCCACTGTATATGGATCCGCTCATCGCGGGGAAAAATGTAGTTTAAGAAAAATGGTTCTTAAATCGTTTTCCTTTAGCCATGCGCAAGCTAGTTAAATCTTCCCTCTTTTTGAATTGAAATCTTACTGTAAAAGAAGAAAAATAAGTCACATAAATTCTTCAAAACAGTCAGAATCCTAATTTCCGACTAATTCGTAAGATTTACATTCACTCATTGAAATATTTGAATGAATAAAATTATTTCCTCCTGGACATGAAACATAGGTCGACAACCCCTTGCTATGTACCTGCTCATTTTTCAAACAAAAGAATTACGCAGAAAGTATGACTAGCACAGATATTTTAGAAGGTAGCAAATTAATGACAGATAGAGTTACGGCAAATAAAACTGTTGCCAATGACGTTTTGCTTAACTACACTTTAATTGCGAAATATTTCACTCCTTTACCCACTAAGCAACACTTTCGCCCTCATAGTGACATGTTGGTGAATTACAGGAACATTTTTCAATTCCTACTATTAGCTCACACTATTTATTTATTAACTTGGTCGAATTTTCAATCGTTAATAAAATACATTTCAAAGAGCTCAATTGAGTTGAAATTCCAAAAACCTGATTATTTTGGATGACAATACAATAATTTAATTATAATTAATTAAAGTTAATTGATTTTTACCAATTATTTAAACAATTACAAATATAGCCACGTTGGCATCATTTTTGGCGAGTTAGCGACCCTTTTGGCGACTTGTGTCAAAACTTGAAAAGGTTTTTTTCTCACATTTGAAGGCATTCAGTTGAGCTGAAATTACATATACACGATTGTTTTGGATGACAATAAGATACTTTAAGGATAATTAATAAAAATTAATTACCACTTAATGTTGTGATTCTGTCCTATGTATATACATATTTATATTAATTGTAACTATTTAATAAAAAGTAGCTAAAATAAAATTTTTCTTTGTTGATCTAAGCAGGAATTGACTTAAAATATTTTTTATATGACTTATATATAATTTTTTTAACTCGGCATATAAACGGGTATTGAATTTTGGGTAGAAGAAAAAACACATTCTTGGCATAAACAGTTTATATTCGGAAATATACGGTGAACGGAAATATTTTTTGAAGGAAATATAATTCTTTAAAAATGTAGTCATTTTTGTTTTTAATAAAATACACTCGACTACTAAATTTCAAGAGTTCAAAAAGAGAGAAACTTTATCCGTACCTCCCCCCCTCCTTTTTGCGAGTCAATTTCTACAAAACCCGTTTATAACGGATCTCAACAAAGAAGAATAAAATCTTCTAAATTTTGATAGAATTACATTTTTTATTTGCTATAGAATTACATTTTCAGTGCAAATTAAAATATACATAAAATAAAATTATTCATTCGGAACTGAACCGATATTTTTTTTTCAGTTGAACCGGAACGAAAAAAAAAAAATACGGTTTGAATCCCTGTTCTGCACCCTCTCTTTGAATAACGCACATGAAACCAAAATTTTCATTATCCTCTATTTCTTTTTTCTCTTTTGTTCTGGATATACACTGTGTCCGAAAAAAAAATGTATCCTTTTTCTTTAATTTTTTCTAGGTACCCAGTGAGTGTGGTGAGAATTGGCCTGAAAGCTACTATAGCAGGGGTTACGAACCTTTTTGGATCAACGTGCCATTTTTTCTAAAAAAGTGTTTAATGTGGTATAAACGTGTCGTCAAATAATTTTGATTTGCGATTATTGGGAAAAAAATAAAGCAAAATACTAACAACACAAAATTTTTTATTTACTACGAAGATATACATTTTGCACTGTATATATTAGTAATTGTTTCAGTTATACATGTAATTAAATTTAAGTAACATTAGTGTGTGTGACTTCTGTTGTTGCAGATGACAAAAAACTTATATTAGGATTGTAAGATGTTACTTTTAGTAGAATGCATGCTGAATTGGAGTCATCTGCCAATTTTTTTCTAAGCGAGTCTTCAATGTTATTTATCTCTGAAAATAATGACTCGTAGGCATAGGTCAATGAAAATATGGTTGAAATTGCATGAACCTTCTTCTTCAAACAGTTAAAGGTATCTACAATCGAGTTAAATGTTTCCAAAATTTCATTATTGGCATTTTTACTTATATTGCTTGTTAATCTTTCTGTTTGAATCAATTCCAACTTTTTCCTTGTTCCAATACGTTTTTGAATGCATATTGAACTAGACTAGAAATCACCAAGTTGCATTTCAAATTCTTCAATGTCCAACCAATTAAATTGGAGTAGGTAAGTTCAGTTTTTCAAATGATGTCTCATCAGGGTGCATAATAAATTTAAGCGTTTTTGATAATTCTTTGAACTGAGAAAGTTTTGCTGAAAATTCCTTGATCGAATAATCATTTAGGGAAATAAATCATTCAAAAACTATTTCTTTGTCTGCTTTCTCATGTACATCTTACTCTTTGAAATAGTTTTTAATGTTTGCGATTCCTTGTAATAAGATAGTTTCTAAACTAAAATGCGAACCGTTTTGATCGGTGGCGCGCCCAAAATATTATGCCGCCTGCCTTCAATAGCACGCGTGCCAATGGTTCGCCATCCCTGTACGAGATGCTCAAAGTATTAAAATATCCTCTTTGCCTGTGTGCACAAAATTGTCAACATGGTATCCACCAAACCACAGAAGGAATTTTGGGCTGTGGAATATGCAAAAACAGTGTCTGTTATGACATTTAAACACAACTTTAGGTGACAATTTGTCCACTGGACAAGAACTCAATTAAACGTTAGCATACACAACTAATGGAGACAGGTTGGTTGCCTATGCCAAGGCAAAAGCACCAGGTGACCGCGTTCGGACAATCTTTTCGGACACGGTGTATAATCAAGAATTTACTAAAATTAATTCAAAGCTTTTTTCTCTCCTCAAAAAATAAATTAAATATACTACACATTTCATGAATGTGCGGAGCAGCAAAAACGAATACTATCGCTACGAAAATTCAAATGAACCTCCGTTCATCAGTATACCAATCCTCCTTTAGAATAGCAATAGTATATTCGATATATTTATCGCTTTAATATTCTATGTGTAATCTACAAGCGGAGTAATAATTCCAGCACGATCTCTCTGACGAATAATTAGTCAGATCACTTTGAGGCGTATTGACTTCGATCAAATCCGGAATCAGCACAGCATTACCTCATTTCAATTCGAACTAATGAGCCTCCATTCTTAATGAAATCTAAGACATATATTCCATAATATCACTTCTCGAATCTTAATTGAAACCAGCTTCATTTTGAACTTCTTAGTAGAAAATTAAACTTGGTTATATATAGAACTTCATTTTTGTTTCTTTTTCGTGCGGCAATAAAAGAGATTATGTGAAATTTTCTAAAGTTGTTCTTTGTATTTGTGTTATTTGATCACAAATATTTGTGTATTAAGATCACGTTTTAAAAATTATTTTATTATTGTGTAGAGTTTTGCATAAAGTTTGATAGTAGTATTGGTTAGGAGTTGGAGTTATATATTAGTCTTAAACTGGATGTATTGGGCTTATATTGGTGTTATACGTTTGTTAATGCAAATTCGGGTTATATATTAATGTCGTAAACTTCTGCATAAACTTTTCTCAAGTTGTAATTATTTAAATATAATTTTATAAAGAACAAAATAATTGCTTTGCATTTTATTTTACAAATGCCTCGCACTACAATAGCCCCAATGCCATTCGTGCACGTGTTTTCCAATATTTTTCGACAGTACAGTTAAGAATAATTAGTGCAGTGCACACGCCCAAATGTCCAATGGTCATAGGCTGACCAGAGTCATCCAGAGTACAGTCCGGTGAGTCGGCGATACCAATTATGTAGAGATGAGATCTCAAACAGTCATTCCCTGTCAAAAATTTTAAAAGAACTACAGCAGTTATTGTTTTATATTAAAAGCATGAAACATTCTTGTAAAATTAAACTTAAAGCATTCTGATTGTTCTTCGTTTTTTCCCTTTTGTATGGAAATGAAACAAGTAAATTTTGAATATCTGATGCTAAACTTTCCAGAGATGACCTTTGTACTTGCATTATTTATGTTAAAATCGCGGTTGAGTTACTTTAATGCTGTATAGCTTTATATATAGAAAGGAGCCAATGATTTTTTTATCAACGTCACACGCTTAAGGTATCCGACTTCGTTCGGAACCGTGATTTTAAAAAAGCGCATAAATGTATAATTGTCATGATATTTAGTGTGACTTAGATTAGAATACATGTATGAAATTGTTTTAAGAACACATTTTGACAAAAAATATTATTTAAATACAGTATTTCGGCAAAAAATTAACTTAGAATAACCTTTTTTTTTCAAAATGTTCTCCTTTTGTGAAAAATGCTTTTATTAAAATAATATTTTGCTTAGCTCAGACCTCTGTACAGAGGTTCAACTATGATTTTTGAAAAATTCACATTATTTTCAGAGTTACAACCCATTCAAATAATTATCGGGTTTTTTTTCTGAAAATGTCTCTCCTCTGTTGTCGTAAAACATGGATAAACCCACTTCTAAGTTATATATTTCAAAAATTCTAGTTGAGCCTCTGTACAGTCTGAGCTATATACAGGCAAAATATTATTATAATACAAGCATTTTTAACAAAAGGAGTATATTTTGAAAACTGGTCATTCTATGTTAATTTTTGTTAAAATATTGTACTTAAATAATTTTTTTTACAATACTATTCTTAAATCAGTTTTATATACATTTCCTAATCTAAGTGACACTAGATATCATAAATATTATCCATTTATACGCTTTTGCAAAATCACGGTTCCGAACGTAGTCGGATACCTTAAACATGAGGGCTATTTGTGAATGACCTCGTAGTTTTAAACTACAGGTGAGTCACGAGGACAAATTCTAAGTGGTCATTCTTCTCTCCTAACTCTACACTACACCAATGGGAGGATTTTGGACCTCGACAGCAGTCCATATACATAGCTGGTCTTAAGTGGCACTTCAATTCATGACTCGACAACGCCAACCACGAACATGACCACTTTGGCCATCTATATACAATAGGCTCTAATTTCATGCAGACCAAAATAATTTATTCAAAAAAAGCTCCTGTGCGATATAAGAAATTTATTTCAATAGAATTACATAAGGTTGAGGTGGGGAAATGAGATTCATTATTTTTACGCGAACTTCAAGACTGTATTTAGAATTTCCAGATAACCAATTTTGGTCAAATGGGCACCGTTTTACTCTATAATCTGTCGCCAGTTTAAATGTAGCCTCATAATCCCTCTCTCTTAGAAATCTTGGTCTCTATTAGCAAAAAATTCCAGTAATCGATTTTCAAAAATTTCGCTTGATGCCAATTTTTTATGACTAAAGAAGTTTGGAAGGCAACAAAACATGATAATCACTGGTGCCAGGTCCAGAGTATATGTTGGATGCATTCAAACTCCTGGGGTTCCTGGCAAGTTACAATATACATGTGTGGCCTGGCGTTGTTCTGATGGAACAAAACACCTCTCCTGTTGACCAATTTCGTATAAGTATAATAAATATATTTCAATTCAATTTGTGGAAATGAGAATAATTCTACATAAAAAACGTTTATGATATAAATGGGGAAAAGAGAATTTTTATAATCACTTAAGTTATGAATTAACTATTATAAGATGAAATAAACTAAAATAGTAATTATAATATGATTTTAAAATAGATTCGAACAACAATTATAGTTAACAAAAATCAAATAAAGATAATTGTAAATGATAATGTTTTTCTGTTTGTTTTTTCTTTTATGAAATAAATAAGAAAAAAAAAACACCACGCATAAAAAATCTTTTTTTAATAGTAGTACAATTTAAGTTAAACACTTGATTAAATTCCATCTATTACAATTCTGTATTAAACAATATAAGACTAATATTCTTGTGCAGTTAATGTTTATTTAATAATAATTCTAAAGTATTTATTAAATAAGGGAATCTTACGAAAAGTAAATCTTTTGTTAATTTTTTATTGAAAGAAAATGAAAAAAAAAAATGTTGAATTAAAATTACACATAATTTTAAACAAAAACAAAAGCTTAAAATTACAAAAGATTAAAATTAAAATAAGTTTTGTAATTTTTAGAAAGGTACAGTGGCTCGCAAAAATGGAAGTTAACGTAATTTTCTATGAAATTAAATGTTTCCGACTAATAAAAATTAATGTATCGGAATTGTAATTTTTCAATAATTTCTACAACTTGTTCTTATTTAAAAAATGCAATCAGTTTTTAAAGCATAGTATAACTCTTACTTAAAAAAATAATGATAAAAAACTACTAATATATTACGCCATAAGTCTTCGTATACTTTAAAAAATCTAGCTCTAAATACTGTATTTCTTTCTTATATTTGTATAATATATTATAGCGTCTATAACAACTTTCAAACGTCTTGGTATAAATTCCATCAGTTTCTTTTGTATCTATATATATAGTTTCTGTATCTCGCTGTTCCTTCATTCTTCTGTGATTATTGTTTTTACTTCACATTTTGTTTTTATATGTCATGATTTATTGCTTTATATTAAAATTCTCACCAAATATGCTCAACTGGGCTTAAATCAGGTGATTTAGAAAGTGTTTCAGAATTTGGGGGCAGTTATTTTTACACAGGCACCGTACTTTGAGAGCAGTGTGCTTGGGGTCATTATTTTGTTAAAAAAATAAATCGGCTCCAATTCCCAAATTTTGGGTGGGTTATTTCAAAAGTTATTCTTTAAAATATTTAATTAAAGCTCATTATTCTTAATACCATCAAATAATATCAAATTACATAATCCTGAAGCGGATTTACTTCCCCACACAAGAATACCTCTACCTCCGTGCTACACTGTTCTAACGAAATTCTTGGAATTAAGCTACAAAAAATTTAACACATTGATAGCAAATTGGTTTGAATTATAGCAATTTCAACAATTTTTGGCTCCAATGGGAGCATAACTGTTTGGAGCAGTAAAATATGAGGAATCCTCTTGAATTTAAATAAAAGCATTAAGAGTTATTTAAAAAAAGAAAAAGTTGCAGATGTTAGCAAAATACAGTTTCAGTATATTAATTTTTACTAGTCGAGTGAGTGAATATTAACGTCGCACTGTTCAGCTACACGAGGGCTTTTGGCGACGGACCACGTAATTTTGAACCATGGTCAAGTGACGTGAACGACACCTGAGCTGGCACCCCCTCTCCTAACTACCACATCACGGGAGGACATTTCAGCTATCGACAAATTTAACGTGCATCGCTGCCCTACATGGCAGGTCTTTAGCGGTACTGGGCTCGAACTCATGGCATGCCTGCCATGATCCGATACCTTGACCACTGGGCTATCGCAGCCCTTTTTATTAGTCGAAAACATTAAATTTTATAGAAAATTTTGTGTTCGAAAATTTTTGAGAGCCACTGTATATGGAAAAGATCTAACCTTTTCACGAAATGCTTTCATTTTGTTTGAATAGCAATTTTATTCTGTTTTTTTTTAAATTAACTGAATTTTATAACAGCATTCAAACTCTGCATAATGTGATAGCATCACGAACCAAGCATCAACAAAAATGCTGTCTTCGCCATATAACAGAGATTCTAAATTGAAAGTCCAGAATCAAGGGAGGTTTTTATACTTCTTCGATACATCATTAATACACACAAAACATAATTAGACGCTTTTTATATTGTTTCCCGGGTAATAATGATGAAAACAAAAATAATACGAAATAAAAAAAATTCAGTTACCATTTTTTTCGAATTATAAATTTTGATTCAGTGTAATTAAAATAAACTAGCAAGCAATCATACACCAATTTTTAGAAAAATAAAAATAAATCATGTTGAAAAAAGAGGGTTTTAATATTTAATTATCAGAATAAAAACAATTAAAAATTTCAATTATTTTTATCGAGCTTAAAAACGAAATAAATTATTTTTCAAACATGGACACTCAAGCTTTGAGATACACATGTCTAGCAAGTTAAAAAAAATAATATTAAGCTATGAGTTACTAAGATAGATGACAGTATAACAAACAATTAGAATTCAGTTTTTAATAATTGGTTTTTTAATTTCCTTTCAGTATTAAACACAATTAAAAAAACTTTATTTCATAGAACATGTAACTACATCATTATTTTAGAAAAGTCGACTTAAATTCTTATTTATATTTTAATTAGGATGATTTTTGGAATTTAAAGGAAAGTGTAGGAATGAGAGAGAGAAAAAAATACAGTTTTATCTCTCTCTCTCTCTTTTTCCTCAGTGAAAGAAATAATTGCAATGATGTAGATAAGTTCAATGGATGTAACGCGCTTTTTTATTTTAGTATTTTTAAGCAAATAAGACTGTCATATTAAATATTGTAATTCAAGCTTAACTCTTTTTTTTTGAACATACGTGTTTATATAAGTAAAATTTTAAAAATGGCGCATGATTATAAATATATTATGTAATTTATAGCAATTTTAGATTTTTAAAAGGATAAAAAAATGTTTCATTTCCATTCCTGTAACATTCGTACTTCGAAAAAAAAAAAAAGGAAAAAGACGATTTATCCTTTAACAGGTTTACCCCTACACCGTAGGAGCTACCAAAAGCTGGGTACAACATGTGTGCCCGTACGCTGTACAAGCACTAATATTTTCTTCTTTCTGTCTTTGATTTACATGCATTTTTAATTCTTATAATGAGTTTAAGATTATTAGTGCTATGTTTTTAAAAGACGTACTCACACAGTTTGTCCATGGTACTGTAATACTTCTCATCCGGGATTTTCTTTGTGGTGTAGGCGGAAATTTTTCATTGAAGGCAGTAATTTAGATTCATAAAGATATTCAATAAGGAACAGGGATTGGCAAGGCAATGTGCAACTTGTTGCTTGAGAAGAAATAACAATGGAAAGATAATCCAAAAATACCGATATTATTTATGTCCCCACAGCAATATAAGAATTAGTATTATACACCATGTTTCAAATTGTGTGTTCATGTATACACTGGTGTGCAAAAATTAAGGACGAGACGGTTTTTTCAATATAACTTTGTACAAAAGCTTTCCAAATCAACACATTTAATACCGTAAGATCCCCAATACGGAAGAAATCCAATCCCCAATATGTAAGCAACACTTACTAAAAGAGAAATCAGAGGGATAAAAAGATTTCTTTGCCGATGAACGGTTTTCCCAGTTTCTTGCCTAGTTAGTTGTATATAACTTTATATGTTGGAGTGAGTGATTGTGTAGTTTTATTGTGCATATATATATATATATATATATATTTAAAATACTATTGGATTAAACATTCTTTACATTTTTGGAAATTTTGCAAATGGATATTAATTTATGAGTCTTACATATACAACGAAATAATGAAAATTGTGTGTGATACTTTCAACAACACCACGCATTTTCAAATAATTTTATTAAAGTATTAATAGAAACTACAGATATTTTTGTATTAAAAATAAATTAGTTCCTATATACACTAATAAAGATTTACGTGAATTTCTGAATTTTCAGTGATTTAATTTTAATAGTATAATGGATTCATGATGGTCAAATGATAAAGAGGCAGTCGCCAGGGACGTCTTAAGGCTTAGGCCAACTGGGCCCGGACCCTGGGCCTCGGCCCCAATGGCGCGCCGTCAACTCGTTCTCAATTCAGCAAAAATAAGACCAGGATTCGGATAATTTCAACGGTCGAATGTTATTTCCAGTTGTATTCTCCGAAAAACTAGGAATTTCGGGCGATATGTAAACGCTATAAGTGATGACCGTCGTCCATGTACAGGTCTAGGCCTATCCCCATACACGACCATTACTCATTCAGTCAAAAGGCGGAAGTCTGTCCAGCCCGTTTGTGGTATTGTAAGTTATGCACATTTATTTGCTGGGGTTAAGGTTGTAAGGGCGCCGCCCCTCTCTGGTGCCCTTCTCCTTGATTATCAGCGTGAGCAAGAGGTGTAGGAATAAAGGAAGAACTAGGACGGTCATGATCTTAATATGACTTTATTAAGATCTTTAACTTAAACCTTTAACAAATTAGATAATAGCATATGTGAGAGCATCTACGGTGGCTAAATACACAATATATATAATACCGAAATAACGTAACCCGGACCACTATCAATAACTAACTCGCCTAAACTCAATTCCAATAATATCACAGATCCTAATATTAAATAGTTACTCCTACCGTAATGTCGATCGATCAATCCAATCCTACTGAAAGTTGCGGATTTACTGGAGTGCAATGGTATGCACCTAGACCTAAGGGCTCTCTATCATGTTCACCTTCTGTTGGCTGTCATCTAACCTTTCCAAAACTTCTTCACGCTTGAATCACGGATTATCATAACATTCCTCATATTGCCACACCGCTTAATCTAACTTCTGATATTTAAAAGCTTCCTAATTTGCATCTTTCCTTCAAGCTTCACTTCTTGGGTTTGGTTGGAAAAGAGTTGCCATTAATTCTGGCCCCAAAGAGCCCAAAGGACATGTTAATGAAAAGACGCGTGAGCCCGTCACAAGGTATCCGACTACGTTCGGAATCGTGTTTTTAAAAAAGTGCATAAATGGATAGTTTTCATGATATTTAGTGCCACTTAGATTAGAAAGCATATATAAAATTGTTTTAAGGACATTATAACAAAAATATTTATTGAAATACAATATTTTGGAAAAAAATTAGCTTAGAAAAATCATTTTTCAAAATGTTCTCTTTTTATAAAAAAATGCTTCTATAATAATAATATTTTACTTAGATAAAGTAAAAACTTCTCTCCAGAGAGTCTGAACTAGGAATTTTGAAAAATTCACATTATTTTCAGAGTTACCACCCAATTGAAATAACTATTGGTCTTTTTTTCTTAAAATTTCTCCCCTCTGTTTTCGCAAACTGTGGTTAAATCCACTTCTAAGTTATGTATTACAAAAATTCTAGTTGAGCCTCTGTACAGAGGTTTGAGTTATATACAGGCAAAATATTATTATAATAGAAGCATTTTTTATAAAAGGAGAATGTTTTGAAAATTGGTCATTCCGTTTACATTTTTTGTCAAAATATTGTACTGAAATAATTTTTTATTGTAATAGTATTCTTAAAACAATTTTATATACGTTTTCTAATATAAGTGACGCTAAATGTCATAAATATTAGCCATTTATACTCTTCTGCAGTATCAAGGTTTCTGAACGTAGTCGGATACCTCAACGTTTATACGAGTTTTTGACAACATATGCTGCACATTGTCTGCTTTTAAGGGTTATAGGTGGGGCCTACATTTGTGTAGGTACCCAGGGCCTATTTTGGCGTAGGGGCCGAGAACCTCAAGAAGTCTTAAGACGTTCCGTGTAATCATGTGTTCTCAATTGGATTCAAAACTTACATTAAACTTATATGCTTGTTGTTCTACTTGTAAAATTTAGATAAAATTTCAAATCGGATAATTGGGCAAAGATGTCTAAGTATTAAGATTCTTTAAAAAGATTTTCCAAATTTTTTAAAAAAAATTATATTTTATGTATATTTTTAAATTGTATGCTTTACTCTTATTTATGAGCGTGTGATATTAGTGTTGACAAATATGTACTTTTTAAAAGAAAGTTTCTGTATTAAGCAAACCATGGTAACATCAAAGCGTATGAACTGATAGGCTGCAAATACATGACTGTAGTAATCATGTGACTAGGACGTCACATGAATTTAGTTCATTATTCAGTATGTAAACTTAAGAAAATCTTTTATAGGGTCATACTTAATTATTTCAATTAAAAATGGAATGCGTTAAGGTATCCGACTACATTCGGAACCGTGATTTTGCAAAAGCGCATAAATGGATAATTCTCATGATATTTAGGGTCACTTAAATTAGAATACATGTATAAAATTGTTTTAAGGACATTTTGATAAAAAAAATTATTTAAATACAATATTTTGAAAAAAAATTAACTTAGAAAAATCTTTTTTCAAAATGTTCTCCTTTTGTGAAATATGCTTCTATTATAATGATGTTTTACCTGTATATAGCTCAGACCTCTCTACAGAGGCTCAACTAGAATTTTTGAAATATATAACTTAGAAGTGGGTTTATCTATATTTTACGACAACAGAGGGAAGCAATTTTAAGAAAAAAAACGCCGATAATTATTTCAATGGGTGGTAACTCTGAAAATAATGTGAATTTTTCAAAAATTCTAGTTGAGTCTCTGTAGAGAGCTTTGAGCTATATACAGGCAAAACATTATTATAATGGATGTGTTTTTCACGAATGGAGAACATTTGGAAAAAAAGATTATTCTAAGTTAATTGTTTGCCAAAATATTTTATTTAAATAATTTTTTGTCAAAATGTCCTTAAAACAATTTTATACATATATTCTAATCTAAATGACACTAAATATCATGAAAATTATCTATTTATGAGCTTTTTTAAAATCACGGTTCCGAACGTAGTCGAATACCTTAAAGATTTAACTATTAAAAATTACCATTTTAAAAACAATTTTTGTTTATTTACCCCATTTTCTTCAAATATTCTCAAATTTTTCTATTTCTTCATTACACTATACTACTTTACTAAAAAAAAAACGCTTTTAATCTTTTTTATGAGGAGGGGGACAACTTTCTTTAACCTGTAGTTTTTCATTTATAATTACAACAGAGTTTTGGACTTGATAAAACTTGACGAAATTCATTATTTCAGAAGGAAAAAAAAATATTCGTCGATGTAATTTAAATTCCGCAAAATATATTCAAAAATACTACTTTTTCTTCACTTCATAAAAATTTAAACTACAATCTCTTTTTAAAACTCCCTCCCACCTATTTTATTAATAACACGAACTTTTTTTTAATACTTCTTCCGGTATCAATATCGAAAACCTGCCTGTTCTTGTTAGATGTCGTGTCACACATTTTCAACTACTAATAAAAACTCTGTTAAGTATGAGCTAATTGGGGCATTATAGAACCTCCCCAATTGAATGATTATTAATTTTCCGTTCTCTCGTTCCATTTTTCTTTTAGAACTTTCCGCTTCCAATGTTAGATTTCGGCACGTGTCAAACCATTTTTGTTTTAACTTCTAATCCTCGGATTTACCAACTCGTGCAGCGAACTTCAGAGTGACAATATAATCCTTGTATTATTAATAGTTTTGACTCACCAGTATCATAAAACTTTTAAAACATTTTTCTGCAGGAGCTTTTTCGATCGAACTTATTACCGGTTAACAGTTAGCATCGTCTTCAATCTTCGTCCGGAGCGTCGATGACAGGGGAATAATTCAGTCTGATTTTTTAAATGTGTTTCCCTAAAAAATACTGGAATGTATTGATTTTGATTTACCATATGTATAAGAAAATAGCGTCATAATTATTCTTTATTGATGTTCGTTGTTGGGTACAGAATTTAGAACATTACGAATAAGATAGGTATTTTCGGTACGGTTCTTTCTTTATCGACATCAATATTTTCGTTTGACAAATTTTCAGAGTTCTCCATTGTCATTGATTAAAGTGATATTTTGAAACTGGATTCATAAAAAAGTTAACAAACACTCGAATTTAGACTGGGTTTCTTTATTGGTACAAAAAGTGTAGTATTATGGTTAAGGGGGCATGGTACGATTTATAAGGTAATTTTTTTGATTTAATGTGTAACGGGTTCTATTCGCGTACATGACTAATACTCTAGGGCAGTGTTTCTCAAACTGTGGAGCGTGCCTCCTAGAGGGGCGTGATAACCCTACGTGGGGAACACGAACCTATTGAAAAGTCGGAAACAAAAGTTTATTTAAAATAAGTATTAACTTACTGAAAGTGAACAAACAAATACATTCTGATATGATAAAAAATAAAATGCTCATTTACATTATAATACACTTATAAACATATCAGTACTGTACAATCTATTTTATAATTAATTGAACGGTACTAAGTTAAAGACAAGTTTAATAATTACCAGTGACTATAGATTTGTCATGTATAAAATTATATGCCAATATTAATTTAATAATTAATATTGGTTTAATTGGTTAGTTTATAATTAATCCCTTAAAAAACGGTTGAAAATTACGCGATTTGTTCCCCAATGCCCCCATTTAGCACGTAGGTAAGCGTATGGGGTGTATTGAGGGTGGGTGGTGGTAGAAAAGGAATAAATAAGTACATCCTCTGAAGTAAGTAAATTCTTTGCAAACACTGTCAAGGCCATTTTATTGCTTTCCAAAGCCTTCGGAATAATTTTATGGATAGCACTGCACAAAAAAGATAGTATTTCGGAAGGACGTATATATACGTCTGGAGCAATTAAAACACTGGCTGAGTGAGACGTTTATATACGCCAGGGGGACTTAAGGGGTTAAAGTCGTATTGTAGGTTTAACGTCAAAATATTGGGGAGGGGGGGGGTGCACGAACACGGAAAGTTTGAGAAGCAATGCTCTAGGGCAGTGATCCTCAACCTTTTTATCGCTGCGGACCGGTCAACGTTTGATTATTTTACCGCGGCCCGCTGAGGGTGGAACACGTTGATTGTTTATATTTTAGATTGTTTTCATTTAACAATTTTAATTTAGTACAAGTTTTTAGTTTTAATTTAGTATTTTAAATATGCCTTCAGAATAAAATGAAGTTACACCTAAAATGAATATAAGTGATTTAACGTAGAAATATAAAGTTATTTCGGTGAAAAGTTGAGCAAATTCGAGAGAAATGCACCACTTTAAATAAAATGGCAATAGTTTAATTTTCTTTAGGCGGCCCGGCAGCATTTGTTCCACGAACAGGTACCGGTCCGCGGACCGGGGGTTGCGGATTTCTGCTCTAGGGCAGTGGTCTTCAAACTGTGCTTTAAGAAAACCTGGGGTCCCACGAGTTACAGTACAAAAATTGAAAAGAAAATTATAAATGTGTACGCAAAATGAATTCATGTTTTCCATGAAGTTTGAATAATCACTACTATCTAAAGATCATCCTAGTCATTAAAAATGAAAAATTTAATAGCTTTATTTTGCAATATTTTTTTGAACTATTATTATCATAAAAGCATATTAAAAAGTTTTTTTACTTTATATAAACTACCTGTTAGATTATAAATATTTGATTGTGTTTACTGTCGTGGGTTCCACGAAATAATTTTATATTCTTTAGTACAACACGTTTTGCAAAATTAAATAGCTTTCTAATGAAAAATGCACATTTTTCTATATGAAAAAAACCCCACTTATTATAATTAAAAGCAGAAAATGAAATGCTACAGCAGATAATTTCAATAGATCTAGACTTCGACGGTTTGTGTGAAAAATTCAAACACATATATCCCAGTTACTAAATATTATGCACGGATAGGAGGATAACCAATTAATATTATTAATAATCAAATTATATTAAAAATTTTTAATAATAAAAGTAATGCTTTTTTAACTGCCCTTACATTAAGTACCTATAACATGTATATCTACTTTAAATAATTTTTTAAGATATAATCTTCTCTAAATGTGTGTATGAAATGGTTCCCCCCGAAACACCTTATAGTACTAAGGGTTCCCCGAAATCGATGAAGTTTGAAGACTACTGCTCTAGGACAGTGTTTCCCAAAGTGGTCTATATAGACCCCCAGGGGTGAACGAGGAACTCCAAGGTGACCATGCCAGCGAAAAAATATTTTGGGGGTCCATGAGGTGTAAATGGGGTCTACGATAGCGTCTCTCATTAAACCAGATTGGGATTTTAATTTTAAAAGGAAATTTAATGAAGTGGAAACCAGACTTACCTGTTTAATAGATTTATTTACTAAATTGAATGAGGTTAATTTGCAGTTTCAAGGTGACAGAATAATTTTTTTAAAAAAACAAGGACCACATTTCAGCTTTTCTTGTGTGTGCCAGAATTAAGCTAAAGGAGTATAATTTTGGACATTTCAAATTTTCCCAGTTTCACAATTGTCACGGACAATCTGCCAGGAAAAAGGCGACCTACGTTTAACATTTAAACGCCCTTTTGTTGGATTTTGAAACTAGGTTTGAAAATGTTTTGACCATCGTAATACCTCAATAGGCAATGAATTCATATGGTCACTTTGAAAAAATAAGTCAGATTACAAGAACTAGACACTAGGAATAGGCACTAACTAAAATCTTAAAGTTAAGTTTATAAACGGATGTCAACAGTTTTGGCTTTAAAAAGATATACCTGTTATTTATTCCACATTATGGAATATCTTGAGAAAGCTTTTAATTGTTTTTCATTGCTCTTGCCATTCTCCAAAACAAAAAAAAATGAAAGGAGAAAAGACTGGACACTATTAACCAAGGAGATATTTAGGGTTAAACCTGACAAAATTGATGCCAAATGTTGAAAATTTGTTATTACATTCCCGGATTCATCCCTCCCACTAAAAGCATTTATTTGTTGCTCAGTTATTCTATTTAACAGTTATTTTACGCATTAATTAAATTTTAATTTTATTAATGCATAAAATAGTGTTAAAAATAAAGAAAACACATGTTAATTATTTAATTAAATTTTAATTTAATTAGTTAACATGTGTTTTCGAAATTTTCAAACACCATATTTCACTACAGTTAAAAATTTAAATCTTTTTAAGGATGCAGCTCTATACCTGCTGTCAAAAACCCATTTAAGTTGATGAATTTGCAAAAATTTAATATTAGGTAAGTAGGGGTCTTCCCCAAACCGAAAAACCTGTCAAGGGGTCTATGAGGCAAGCAAGTTTGGGAACCTCTGCTCTAGGACAACGGTTCTTAAACTTTCGATCGCCGCAACCCCCTATATGTATCAGCTTGACATCGCGGGGCCTCAAGATTTAGAGCATTTCAACACATGACTGTGTGATTTAAAGGCTCCTCAATAAACATAATAAACCCTACGTCTATGTAAAACCTTTTATTACAATTTCTGTTTTTGTATGCTTCGGCTATAGCGATACATAAAGGGTCCATGTCTCTACAGTAGAGAACATTAACAATATCTATGTATAAATACTTTCGGCATTTAAGCTTAAGCTTTACTAAGAATGTAATTAATCTTCTAAATATAATAACAAAGAGAGGGTGAGATAAAGATAGCGAGAGAGAGAGCATGATAAAGTTTACAAATTAATTATAAAGAAATATACCCTCTTTTTTATTTATAAAAGCTTTAAGTTCTTTAGAATATTTAATGATTTTGCTCACTTCTGTCTTTCAACATTGTACTTTCCACAAAGAATAAATTTAAAATAACTTTTAATAATGTTGAGAATTTTAATTCAGCATTACGCTTAGAATAAATAGTGATCTCATATATTTCAATGGGGGTTTTTAAATACAAAAAAAATATGCATAGGTAAAGTGTGGAAAAAAAATTCTTGGTTCTCACTATTTTTTTAATCTAAAGTTTAGTGAGAGTTTGTTAATCTTTTTATTTTTAATAACAACATATTAAATATGGTGTTGGTGATTCTTAAAGTATTAAATATCAATAATTAATGCTTTGACCTAACATTTAAATTCGAAAGTTGAAATTCGTCTTTTTTATTTTCTAATTAAATTCTTTGAAATAATTGAAATTCGTTTAATTTTTAATCTGTGATAATATATACTTCATTTAAAGCTAATTAAGTCTATTTGAATTATTTTCTGTCTGAGATAGTTTGATAAACGTATTTCTTGTAATATATTTCGAATGTACTGAAATTACCTGAGTAAGTTGAAGGAAAGTTTCTGAAGATTATTATAAAAGTATATAGTAAAAAGTATTCTTTATTAAAATATTGCTAATTTGAAGTTAATTACGTTGAAATAAGGTCATTTTAAAAATATTATTTTTATAATGTTATGATCATTCATACAATGCAAATAGTTTAGAAACTTTAATTAAAAAAAATCTGAAACTTTATTATAAATTTTAAAAAATTATCCGAAGTAATACCATTATTCAAATGCATAAACTTTAAAATAGTCGGTTAAATAATACTCTCTAAAAATACATTTTACACATTACTTAAAATATTTCAACTTAATTTTCTTAATTATATTGAATGGTGATTTAAATTGAGGGAAACTCAAAAGTTTTTCAAAATAAGGAGATATTTTGAAATTTTTGTATCTTTTATCAGTTTTTATTTGCAATAAAATTATTTAATAAGATTTCTAGTGAATGATATGTTACTGTATTTAAACCACATAGTTTGAGGCGCACAGAACATAGACAAATATTTTATCGTATTTTAAAGTAATTATTATTTTTGCTAGACAAATCTAGATTTCGATTTACATCGCACTGTGAAGAATTACGATTACCTTTGGCAACGGGCCTTGTGTCTCACAGGTGACGAGGCCGATACCTGAGGTGACATCAACCTCACCAAACCTACACACTACGCCAGTGGGAGGATTTTGAGCCTCGACAGATTGAACATGCACCATCCCCTCTACATGGCAGCTCTTCAGTGGTATTAGGTTTCGAACTAGCGTCTTGACAGCGACGACCCTCGACACTTTGAAATTCTGATAATAAAACAGTGAAACCGATCTTTATACAATCCACGCACTTTTTTTTGGCATCAGTTTTTAGTAAGGTCAGACTCTTTCTCGAGTTCTAACTCACAGATTGCTTCTTTGATAATAATAATAATAAATTGTATGTGTGCTTATGACCAAAAAGATAGCAGTGAAAACTTCTGATTTATTTTGGGAAGAAAATCTAACTGTTCAAATGTACTACGTTTTCTTTTACAACATTCTCGAAAGCGTGATAAGTAGTTCTCCTTTTCATGCCCATTCATCGGTAGATTTGTTTATTTCATCCATTTTCCATAAAGGAAATCTTTAAATAATTAAGCATTATGTATTTTTATATGAATTTATACGATATCTATCTATCTATTTATATATATATTTATTTATAGCAGTAAATAAATTGAAAAGAAGACTAATAAATCCTAAAAACATCTTAAGAACAAACCAAAAGAACCAAAAATATGAAGCCATTCCAATCCTTTAAATACAGGATTCAGCAGCAATATTCACTGAGTAAATCCCCGAAGGTCTTCACACCTTCAACAGCAATCAAACACAATCATCAGTGTTTAAAAATGCACGTAAGTAAAAGGCTTTTCACAAGCACAGTCGAGCTAATCGCTAGTCAAAACAATGCTCACTATTCGCTGGTTTAATTAAGACTCACTCTCGTTCCAGCTAATATCTCTATTTATAGGAGCGGCAGAAACTTCCAGAAATATAACCGTTCGTGTCATAGAGTGTGGCGTTAATGGACCTCTCCACAAATTTCTAGAAGAATCCAGAGGGTTCCGAACTCGCCAACCTGGTCGCCAAAGTCACCAAATTGGCGGCCAACCTGGTCGTTAAATATGATGCAAACTTGACTCTATCGCCAAGATTTCGCCAAGTTCTCTTTGAATCGCCACTATAGCGTAAGGGACGGCATTTGCTTGTGAATATTACAATTTTAATATAAAATAAATATAACATAGAGTAATATAAATGGTTTACACATCCAGATACAAAGTATTTACACAAAATTCGAAACAATATAATATATATGTTCATATGATATTTACGTACTATCCCAACAATGCCAACGTTCAAGATAACAATCCAAGTTGGCTACCCTGATGTCTCTTGTGTCGTACGCACTGACTTGAAAAGTATGTGCTTCCTTTCATACAATGTGGCCAATATAGTTTCGATCACACGAAAGTACCGTTTATGTAACTTATATAACGCCATATACTACGTAAGGCTAGGAAAATGCATGCCCTAAGAGCCATTCACTTTTCTTAAAACTCTCCAAGCAAGCAAAAAGAGAACGTTCGTACTTTTCCACAATTAATGCTTTTATTTTCTCCTAATCTCTTAGCTGTCGTCACGAATATAAACCAAAATATTGGCAACTTACTCGCCTATTAACTTTATTAAAATTTCCGATTTTTAATTCTTTTGTCATATTTTTGTGCTTTAATGCTCTTTCTAATGAATCAAAAAATAGATATCGTGTTTCGTTTCTTCTTATCCTCGATTTCCAATAAAATCTCCTTTTTTTCAAGTATTTTTGCTTGCACTCCTCTTCAAGCGTTCAGTAACTGGAGTTGAGTGGAAGTGAACTGCATTACAGTAATATTTAAATAAAGAAAATAAAACTTCACGAGAAAAATTGTGCAAGAAATTTTTATTTAAGAAAAAACACGCATCTAAAAAGCTTTTTATTCAAAACTAAGGGAATGCGATTCAAAACCCGAGCATGATTGCCGACTTTTGCCGAGTAAATCCGATTGGCGTAACGCACCCGAACCTGGCGCTTAATTTTTATTCACTCTTCAGTAAAACACGCCTATTCAAAAATCAGGAACTTAAAACTATAAGAAGAAAAAAAAATGTAAAGAAAGATCAAATCTAGAGAAAAAAAATTAAAAATTAATGTTAAAATCTGTATTTATTACAATTAGTGGAAGACATTTTTATTGTAGTTGTTGAATAATGTGAGGGAAAGTTGAAATAATCATAATACTAAAAGACAATTAATTTTAAAATTCATTTCGATGAAACATGAAGCTATCAAGAGTTAATTACTGGAATAGTACAACAAGAGCCAATTACAATGAAGGAGAAATGGAAAAAGAAATGTCACTTTTAATTAACTAGATCGCTTCATCTTTCTTACTTCAAAGGAAAGAAATTATACTTTTTTTTGTGTAATACATTTGAATATTTTAAATAAAGTGCAATTTTGTAGAATGTTGAAAGTATTCTAAATGTGGCAGTCATGATTGGACATTCTACATCTTAATGAAAGCAAAAGGTAATTACTATTTTTACTAGTAATTAATACTAGTATTCAATACTAGTAATAATAGTACCTTATTTACTCGAATCTAAGCCACCGTCGATTTTAAGCCCCCCCTCACAATTTTACACACATTTTTGAGAAAAAATATATAAATAAAATATGTAAAATGTTTGCTAATATACGATAATTAAGAAATTTAAAAAAAAATTAATAATTCAATAAATGTGAAAATGATTCGTTACTCCCGATATCACAGCTGACTTCTGAATTGGTACCGGCGTCGCCATTTTCTCACACAATGTCATCTAATGCGCTTGTTATGCAACATTTTTTAAAAGAATGTGCTGTACAAGGAAGAAAAAGAATGATTAAAGACTGTTGAGCATTTACAAGAAAAAAATATATCATTTTGCTTACGCCATTGATGTGTATTTGTTTCATCCGAGTCAAATTTTCTGTGGCCGCTGCTTTGTTTCCCTTTTCTTTCTTTTTTTTTCTTTTGCTTATAGAATTGCCTCCCTTTTCATACTTCCGTCATAGGAACTCGTCTTGATGTTGTTACCGACATCTTTGTTGTTTAGGAAATTAAAAGAAAGCGTATGCAAAAGTTTTTTTTAAATAAGAGCAGACAACAATGTTTAGGATAGATTGAATAATGGAGATAAATTGTGGAATAGGATAAGTTATCTATGTGGCCACACAGAACGGACTCTTACATTTTTCCTTTTGAAAGGGGTAGAAACCCAAATTCTCTCATTCAACAAATACCACACAGATTTTCATTAGCGTTAAGGTATCCGACTACGTTCGGAACCATGATTTTAAAAAAGCGCATAAATGGATAACTTTCATGATAATTAATGTCACTTAGATTAGAATACATTTATAAAATTGTTTTAATGACATTTTGACAAAAAAAGTTATTTAAATACATTATTTTGGCAAAAAATTAACTTAGAATAACCTTTTTTCAAAAATGCTTCTTTATAATTATATTTTGCCTGTATACAGCTCAGACCTCTGTACAGAGGCTCAACTATAAATTTTGAAAAAAATTCACATTATTTTCAGAGTTACAACTAATTGAAACTATTATTGGCGTTTTTTTCTTAAAATTGTCGTTGTTGTTGCTCATGCCACTTTTCTGTCGTAAGATCGAGAGGCCCACGAAATTCATCGTGGCAAAGGGTTAAGTGTACGCATGTCGTCGGCATTAGCCTTGAGCACCATACAGGTGACAGGACGATTTAGCTCGGGGAAGTTCCCCGAAGGGACGATAGATGGCGACACCACCTACATCCACCTCCACAATTTAGGCATGGAACTGAATGGGAGGGAAATATTCTCCAGTTCCCTGCACTCGTGATTCAGCCCACAAGTCTTTCGGACCCACTGATTTAACGAGCACGTACTCCGAAAGTATTTGGTGGCATCGGGCATCGAACCCAGGCATTCCGGTCTTGAGTCTGATGCTCTAACCACTAGGGTACCCACGGCCAACTTAATCTTAAAATTTCTCACCTTTGTTGTCGTAAAGCATGGATAAACCAACTTCTAAGTTATATATTTCAAAAATTCCAGATGAGCCTCTGTACAGAGGTCTGTACTATATACAGGCAAAATATTATTATAATAGAAGTATTTTTCACAAAAGGAGACTATTTTGAAAATGGGTCATTCTATGTTCATTTTTTGTCACAATATTTTACTTAAACAATTTTTTATTGTAATACTATTCTTAAAACAATTTTATATATATTTTCTAATCTAAGTGACACTAAATATCAAAAATATTAACCATTTATTCGCTTTTGCATAATCACGGTTCCGAACGTAGTCGGATACCTTAACAGTGGAAAAATATTATGGCTTAGATTTGAGTAAATACGGTATTTACTACAAGTTTATTTTTTTATTTAAATCTTGCTAACAAATTAGGAGAAATAATAATACAATCACCTATTTCCTAAAGATAATCTATTACTTCCTTCAATATGTCTTTGAGTTACATTACTAAAATTACAGACATTTATATAATACAAAACACCTGCAGCAAAAAGAAACTCTTAACGAAATATGAACAGTTTGACTGTGCGAGATTTTAATAACTAAAATTTTCCTTGTATGTGTATTTATTTTAATCTTATGAACAATTTCTTTAAAAAAAACTGTCGGCAAAACTATAATGCTACCATTTATGTCTGTAGCACCAGTTATTCACACCATCAACTTACCTTCGAATTAACTAACAAAATTTACCGACATTCAAAAACACAAATCAATGGCAGCGAAACGAAACACAGTAAGTTTGACATAGCGAGATTTTTAGTTATTAAACGTTTTATACGAACGTTTTTAATTAACTATTATAAAAAGTTTCTTAAAAAATCTCAAGGTAAAACAATAATACTAGTATTTCCGTTCTTAACATCAGACATTCACTCCATCAACATTCATTTGTTACAAATGTATGTTAATAAGATGGTTTAGAAATTTACAAACATTCACATAACATGAAACCCCTACAAAAAAAAGAAAACACTTAATGGAAAACAAAATTTTGACCTCGCGAAATTTTTAATGATTAAACGTTCTATGCAAACGTTTTTAATAAAATCTTATTAACAATTTCGTTAAAAAAAACTAAGAAAAATAATAATACAAGCATTTCTGTAAATACCAGCCATTCGCCCCATCAATATCAAATTCAGGTACTCACGTGTTATCACAACATTCACCAAAGTTCAAGATAACTTGCCAAGTTGGCAACCCTAATTCTACACACGTCGTATGCACTAAATTTGCAATCATGTGCTTCGTTTCATATAATGTCACCAAAAGAGTTTGCAATAATACGTAAGAACCCAAATTTACAAAAATTTTCGACATTTACATAACGCAAAATACCGACAACAAAAAGAAGCATATAACCAAATACGAAAAATTTGACTCCCAAGATTTTAATAATTAAATACTTTTTTTTGTATGTGTTAAATCTTATTAGCAATTACTTAGAAAAAAACTTTAGGCAAAACAATGACACAATCTCTCTCCCGAATACCAGCCATTCGCTCCATCAACACACCTTCAAACTAGATTACAAAAATTGCCGACATTTGAAGCGATCACATTCACATAACATAAAACACGGGCAACAAAACGACACTTGACGGAACACGAGCAATTTTGACCGCGCGAGATCGCAATTCTTATTCATGATGCGCCCTCCCTCGTAAACAGGGGTCGGGGGGGGGCGCAAAAGCAAAAACAGAAAAAAGGGGCAACAAAACAACAACAAAACAAACAAAGAAGAAGAAGCAAGAGGTCGGATCGCGACGTCGTAATAACGTTAAAGGCCCGTTTAATCTACCGGAAAACGGCTGTCGCCGACTATAATGACTTCTGTCAGTTCGGTGTAAAAGGAATAAAAAAAAAAGAAGAAAGGAATGAAAGTGAGAGAAAGGAAGACGTCGAATAAAGTGGTGCAAAAGGCTTTTCAATAAGAGCAGTGTCGAAAAGCGCAGCTGGTTGGAGAGCAAGCGCAACAGAGGTGTCAAGCGAGGGGGTCGTGTATTATTGTGTGATGTAAACCCTTCAGACAGATCGCATGTTTTCAGGCTTGGATGAAGCCAGTTTGATTACGTTCGGGGAGGGACTTTTCGTAGCAAGTACACTCTTTGGATTTTTTTTTATCTTCTCTATCTTTTTCTTTTTTCTTCTTTTTGTTTTGTCTAGTCCCCTCTCTTCCTTAAGTTACAACTGTTGGGGTAGTATAAAAACGAATGGGAATATGACGTTGGAGATATTTTCAAATACAGATATTTTTTGAGGGAAATTAAAATTTGATTTTAAGGTATCCGACAATGTTTGGAACCGTGATTTTTCAAATGCGTACAAACGAATATTTTTTTTAATATTTAGGATCACTTAGATTAGAATACACGTATGAAATTGTTTTAAGACTATTATTGCATTTAAAAATGATTTAAATACGATATTTTTACAAAAAATGAACACAGAGAATTATTTATTCTCCAAATATTCTTCTCTTATAAAAAATGCTTCTGCAATAATAATAGTTTGCCTATAAATAGCTCAGACCTCTGTACAGAGCCTGACCTAGGATTTTTGAAATATATAATTTAGAAGGGGATTTATATCCATATTTGAATACATCAGAGTGGAGAAATTTAAACAGAAAAACACTGATAGCTATTTCAATTGGTAGTAACTTTGAAAATAATGTTAATTTTTCAAAAGTCTTAGTTCTCTCTCTCTCTCTCTCTTAGGCCCTCTAGAGAAGTCTTAGCAAAATATAAGTAAAGTATTATTAGTATAGAAGCATTTTTCATAAAAGGAGAATGTTTTGAAAAAAGGTTAATTTTTTACCAAAATATTGCATTTAAATAATTTTTTTACTGTAATAATATTCTCAAAAGAATATACAAGTGTATTCTAAGCTAAGTTACATTAAATATATATTTAAAAAATATTAGTTTGCTCGCTTTTGCAAAATCACGATTCCGAACGTAGTCCGATACCTTAAATATATAGTTGGATATAATTTTTACGGTGTTTGAAATAAGGTGTTTGACTATGTTCGGAAACGTGATTTTGAAAAGACGTATAAATGAATATTTAGTGTCACTTGAATTAAAATGTTCATACAGTAATATCCCGAACTTACGCTATAGTGGGATTGAGTGATAACCGCGTATGCGAGGGATATCAATTCGCATATAAATGCATATACATTATTTTTATTTAAGGCCAAAGCCGAAAGTAAATAATAATTGAGAAAAAAAAAAGTTTCATAAAAACTTCGATAATACAAGCCCAAAATCGCAAACTAAAGTTTTTTTATGTGGAACTTTACATAAAATCTTAACAAAGTTATCTGCTGTGTGGTTCAAAGACTTTTTTTTCCTCCCGCAAAATTTCCTCGTAGCATGCTAATACATTTTTTATTTCTTGTTTTGTTAAAAAATACAAAAATACGCTCATCACTGGAGTCTATATTTTATAAAATGTGTGTGTGTAACCCTTTTTCAATTAAACTGAGACCTTCTGTCAAATTCCCAACCGTCATTCGATGTTCTGATTGAACTATGTCTAAAAAGACTCAAGTTTTTCAATGCTTTGCTCTTGTTCATACATTTCTATGAGCTCATCCATTGTCAGCTCCTGATTGTGGGAATCCAGCAGTTCTAGAATGTCACCACTATCCACTTCTAAGTTTATTTGCCTGGCAAGATTAACAACTTCTTCATTCCCATTACCAATTTCACCAATTTTTACCAATTTTTTTCTCAAACAAAAGACGAATTGACGAGATCTGAAAATCGCATAAGTAGTGGTATTACTGTGCATAAAATGTGTTGTTGTTTCCAATCCCCTTGGGGCAGGAAAGTCTACACCAAAGTCCATTTGACCTTTCCGCGTAATAGTCTCACAGACCAGGCCTTGCTCTTCATACAACTGTCGCAGGGAAATTGCCCCAGCAGTCCTGAAGATGAGCAGGAGAAGCAGAGAGAGAGCAGGGGCAGGTAAAAAAAGACTTTACCCCCTGCACCAAAGTCATACTACGCAGGTGACCGCTTCTAAAGCGCGCCAAGGCCGTCTGATGTGAGCCCTGGAACTCCTACACTGTAGAGATAGGTCAGGACTCTTAGTTGCGTACCAGTGGTGAGCAAGACGGTTTCGCCAAGTCAAATTCATTTTATTTCTTTGGAAGGAATGGATTTCCGTATGGGTTAAGACAGTGGAACTGGGGTTAGGGAGATCACATCCCCTACCAGCCAGCTCATCAGCAGCTTCGTTCCCAGACGTACCCACATGGGATGGAATCTACTGGAGACATACTTGTTTCCTCTGACCAAGCCTAACTAATTTGGATAAAATATCTAGACCAGTACTATCTAAGAATATTCTAAGAATATATTAATGTTCTAAGAAATGATCTAAGATTATTATTATACATAAAAAATCCCAACAACAACAACATTTGAATGCTTTTTTTTTGTTGCAAAAACAAAGAGTGATACACTTTTAAAACATTTTCCTTTTCCTGAAAAAGTCTTACATGTTCGAAACCATTATTTTGAAATAAATTAAAATGTACATAGAAAAAAATTGTTTTAAGAATGTTATTACAAGTGTTTGTTATTACTCGTAATAATATCAAAATTGTTTAAATGCTGTTCTTTTTACAAAAAATTAAGAAGTAATGGCAGAAAACATTCTCCTATTGTGAAAAATGCTTCTATAATAGTAATATTTTGCATATATATAGATAGGACTTCTACATATAGAGCCTGAACCAAGGTTCTTGAAAAATTTACATTATTTCAAAATTACTGTTAATTGAAATTTGTTTAAATTTCTCTACACTGATGCATTAAAATATGAAATGAATTTCTAAATTATATCCCATTTCTAAATTTTATATTTCTAAAATCCTAGTTTAGGGTCTGTACAGGTTTTAAAAATATATACGTAAAATAATATTATAGAAGCATTTTTCATAGAAGAAAAATGTTTAAAAAATAAGTAATTCTCAATTTTTTGCAAAAAAAAAAAAATAATAATAAAATAAAATAAAATAAAAAAAATTCAAAAAAAAAAATTCAAATGAAAAATTTTTTTTTATAAAATTCGTAAAACTATGTTATACGTATATTTTAATTCAACTGGCACTAAATATAGTTTAATTATTTTAATTCATCAATCAGTTGAAAAGATTATGCTTTGTTTTTGCACTAAGGGGGTTATAACATATTTTTGAAAACTAAGTGCAATATTGGTAAAAGCAGGAATTTATGGAGTTGCCCCGTGTACAATACATTGGTAGCTAAAATAATAGAAATTTTATGGGTAAAAAAAAAATTAAGAAAATGAAAACATAGCAATCACGTTCGTTCAGTGCAGTTATATTTCAGACTGAAATTTACCTCTGATTTGAAGAGAGTTACGATAAGATTTACACAGAACTGTAGAAGTATCAAAGCAAAATCTTAATTACTTAACCTTTTCACTGCAGATTAAAATTTATGCGCTCTCCCCCAGTGCCAACGCTTTTTACATAGGCACTAAAATGCGGGGTATTGGGAGGGGAGAAAAGGCTCGAATAAGCAAATTTTTCTCTGAAATTAGTAAATCCTTCGCAAACACTCTCAAGGTCATTTTATTGCATTCTAAAGCCTTCAAATTAGTAGTTGCAATGGTAATAGAGAAAATAAAAGAATCGTATTGCCCCTAAAGACGTATATTTACGTCCGGGACATTTGAAATCCTGGTTGGGTAGTTAAAAGGGGTTAAAATGCCCAATAACTAGACTTAATGCAATCAATTATTACAGCAACATTACTTATTTATCAGAACGATTATTAAAAATAGTTTTTTACTTCATTGGTGAGTGACAAATATGCGGAAAATTTTAGAAGACATTTAGTAAATATGAACCATTAATTAGATAGAATTTAACAATTCAAATCTTGTTCAGAAATATTTTTTATTCCCTTCATTAAAATTTTCTATTTTATTCAGTAGGTAGGCACTTGTTTTGAAAATTTTGATATTAAATCGGATTAAATATTCTGCAAACAATGGTTTCACAAAATAAACAGCCTGTTATTTAACAAATGATTATTATTCGCCCATTTTATAGATAAATATGTGTGTAGTTCTGGAGTTTTTCCAACAATTTAATCAGGAATAGTTTTTAGGAGTATAGTACACTAAACACTATAAATAGTGGATAAATTAAGTCAGGGATGGCAAACCTTTGTGGGTCAATGTGCCATTTTTTATAAAGAAATATTTAATGAGGTACAGAGGTACCGTCAAATAATTTTGACCTCTGATTATTGGGAAAATAATAAAACTAATTACTAACAAATCAAAACTCTTTATTCACTACGAAAAAATACATTTACTGTACTGTATAGAAGTAAATGTTTTAGTTATACGTGTGACTTAAATTAAAGTAATATTAGTGTGACTTCTGTTGTTGTAGATTATATATAGATGGTAAATAACTTATAATAGAATCGTAAGATGTTAGTTTTAGTAGAACACCTGCTGAATTGGAGTCGGCTATAAAACGGTTACTAAGCGAGAGTGTAATATTATTCATCTCTGAAAATAATTACTAGCAGGCATAGGTAGATGAATATGTGGTTATAATAGCATAAGTCAGCTTCTTCAACGAGTTAAATGTGTCTGGAATCGAGTTCCATGTTTTCAAACACTTTCATTACTGGCATTTTTACTATATATCAATTCCAACTTTTTCCTCGTTTCAATAAATTCTTGAATCTATATACATTGAACTAGACTGGAAATCAATCAGTTGCATTTCAAATTCTTAAATTTCCAACCAGTCGAAATGGGACTAGTTTAGTTCATCAAATGAAATCACATCAGGGCACATAATAAACTTGAGAGTTTCCGATAATTACTTGAACTGAAAACATCCCGCTGAAAATTCCTTGATTGAAGAATCAATTACGGAAATAAATTCTTCTAAAACTTTTTCTTCATCTGGTTTCTCATGTGATATCTAAATCTTTGATATTTTTTCAATTTTTGATATTGCAGTTTTTTGTAATAATATCGTTTCTGAAAACATGCAGTGAAGCGTCAAAAGCTCGAATGAGATCCCTCATGACAATTACTTCATAGTGAACTTGGTTATTTTTAACCAAAATGCAAACCACTTTGATCAGTGGCGTGGTTCGCCATCCCTGAATTAAGGAATCTTCTCTTATCCCTTAGTAATATAATAAACGATAGAATGTAATTAACTGTAAAGTTAATTCCTTTAAATCTTCCACTGCATAAGTATTGAAATTGGGAAGAGCACGTTTTCTTGGAATCAATGGTAGAAACATTTATACCATGTCATTTAAGAAATTAAAAGGATCTGATAGTTTTAATTATCGAATCGAAACTAATTGACGAAAGCCTAACGATGAAGCAACTCTAAAGGTGGATGAGCATGGCACATTTTGCATGAAATTTTAAATTCATGAAAATTATATTAGGACGAGTAAATATAAACACGCAACTCTTTTTTAGTTTTTTTACTCTGTCTTTTTTTACACGATTTTGAAGTAACTCGGTACACGAATTTAACGATTTTATTTCTGTACGAATTTTTTGTTCTAGCACGAGTTCCAGAAAAAAAAATTTGAGGATTCGTGCCCTTCGGACGAGGATGGTTTGATAGAATTTATGACAGTTTATGATAGTAAAGAAGTATATCATGCAGTAGCGTACACAGAAGTTTTCCAAGGGGGGTCCAGGGTTGAAAGTCCACCATTCTTGTATCATGCTCCTTTTGATTTTGTCGACTTGGGGGAACAAAAAACAGTAAAAAAACTAATTATTGAATAAATAATTAGTATTAATTAATAAAATTAATTATTAAAAACAAACATTTAATTAAATTTTACGTATTATATACTTAAAATTATGATCAATCGGGAAAAAAAATCAAGGGCTTTGGGGTTGTCTGGACCCCTAAGACACCCTTCTTGTGGGCGTCACTGATATCATGACGAAGTCGAAGGTGAAGTTCAGCTATTAACAGCTAATTTAATTCGCGGGAACTTGAAATTTGCTACAAGAATAGAATCGCATTTTCTTACTCATGATCCAGACGTAGAACGTGGATTAAAATGTCAACGTAGTCATAAGTTTTATGGATGTAATTAATAATGTGTGTAAGAAACAAACTGCTTCCACTACACGTCTTATTAAGGATACATAACGGGTTATTGATGGTGATTTTTCATAATTTAAAGCCAAAGACAAATGAGTCAACTTATACCACTGTACATTGCCATTTTGAGATCCAAGAAGCATATAACTCATATTTAACATAGGAAAATTTATTATTCCGAAAGCGATGCGTAAATTCATGACAAACGTTTGATGTAAAAGGAAATTCAGTGGGTTTTTTCAAAATTCGAAACTACTGCTTGTGATTGCGGAGTCAAACAGTGATTTAAGACTATAACATCAGGTATTTTTTACATTCAATGTCGATTTCTCGTTTCCTAATCGGAGTCATTGCAGGCTTTGAAGTTCAGGAATTATATTTTGGGATTAGTAATGCGAATAATAGAATTCCATGATAAAATATTAATAAAATTATTAAATAAATATGAAATAATACGTCTTAGAAAAATCGAGAAATAAGCTATATTCATATTTTCTGGAACCTTCTTCAGTTTACGGGGACAAAAAAAATTCTGTCTTTAGAAAATTCTCGAAGAAATCTTTATTTAAGAGCCGACAGAGTTAGTCATTTTCTTCTAGGATTAATAATTGATGTAAGTATGGTTGATGCCTGGGTTATTGAACGTTTTTGTTCTATAATGAACGATGCTTTCATCAACCCCTTAAGTACCACCGACATATATTTATGTCTTACCTACCCGAACGTAATTGCCTCGGACGTATAGATACGTTCTTTCCAAGTACGATCTTTTCTTTGCGCTGCTAACAGTAAACTTATTCTGAGACCTTAAAATGATAAAAATGACCTTGACAGTGTTTGAAAAAGATTTGCTTATTTTAGAGAAATATTTGCTTATGTATTACTTTTCTCCCCTTCTCCCCCCTCCAATACATCGTGTACACTTACCTATGTGGAGCGCTATACACCGGGGTGCGAATCGCGTCAGTTTTAATCGGCAGTTAATGGGGTTGAATACCTACTAGTAGAGTAGTATCTCCAAGTGTGAGAAGTGGTGCAGTAAGCCCTATCCAAAAAATGAGTAAAAAGGTATTAATTTTCAATCAGTTTTTAAATTTTTTTGTTATGTTTATAGTTTATACTTTTATGTTATGCTGGTGCTATTTAATTATTTTTAACTAACATATAAATAAATATATATAGGTTAGCTTAGGAAGACACTTGGAGTTTCGACTTATGAAGTCTGAAAGCAAAAAATATAAAGAACTTTTGGTAAAAATTATCGAATGCTAACAATAAAGTATACTGTGATTTTAAGTTTTTAAAAAATAATTCTCTCATAAATATAATCCGAGGGAAATTATTATTTAAATCGCAGTTCTTGCTTTTTTTCCCTGTAAAACGTTCTTGAACTTACGATTGTTAAATAGTTGAGCTTTAAAATTTACTACACATTCCACTCTATTCAGCCTTGAAAATAAATTTTAAAATGAGAATACATCTTCTTTTGTCCATTTATAAAATTCTTATTAACTAACAGTTAAGAACGAATGCGCTTCGCATTCAGTGTTAATCCTAGCTATTTCAGATATTTTCAAATTAGTTCGTTTCTCCTTCTCTTTGCACTAAAATGAAAAGAATTTCTCTCAGTAATAAATCCATGCCGAAGGAAATGATTTGATAGCAAATTTTAATTTTCTCTAAAAGAGATTTTAAAGTTAATCCCGTAGTTCCATTAGCGAATAAGGAAAAAGCTTAGAGCTATTGTTTTAGGATTATTAATTGAACTTTAGATTAATATTCGACAAAACTAAAGATTCATTTTATGTATGTCTCTTGGCGGAAAGATTTACACAGTGAGTTATCTATAAATTTTCGAATTTATTGGAGTGAAAAATGGTTTTTTCTTACAGGAATAAAACTTTGTTTAATGAAATATAAACATGAATATTTTATACATAAAGTTTATTTTATTTAATAATTATACTTAATTTATAGCGTAAACTACGAATGAAGACTTTCTAATTCTTAATGCGTATTATCATGTTATTAAGGCTGTTTTCGCCGTATGCGCAAGAGTTTGAACTTAACGCGGAGCACATTTTCAGACAGTAAAAATGCCTCAATTTTTATAAAAATTTGTGACATTGTAACTCATGGTTTTGTTTAAAATGTAGTCTCTTAAAAATTTGAAAATATTTCATAAATGATTCGTTTTTCTTTTTAACATGTAGAGAGATAGTTCATTTAGCATTATGGTATAGGAGAAAAAATGCGAAACCCATTTTATAAAAGAAAAAAAAATGTTTCAACTCGGATAAAAATGAGTAGTATGATAAAATATATGATTCTCTACCGAGTAGTGAGGCCAAAATATATAATATTAAAGTTTGAGTACTTTTATATCTGAAAAATAATCCGAATTTGGGTCCTATTATTTATCATTAGCCGAAAACAGCCTTAAAGTTGAAGTTAGAGCTTTATTTCTCTTTCACTTTCACAATAATATCGAATTATAAATCCTATAAAATTATTTATACTGTATGTATTTACGACAAAAAAGTATAAAGTAATGTTTAAAAGGTAATTGCATAAGTTTAAATGGTAGGTTTATAAGGTAATGTTTAAAAATGCATCAAAATGAAAAGTTAAAAAAAATCGACTTTTTTCTATGTTTATTACTCTTAAATATTTAGAAAGATGAAATATGTTTCCATTATTAGAAACCTTTTATTATAAACAAATAGCGAAGATTTTTGCAATTGTAGAAAAAGTCTATAGTGTTCGAATTCATTTGACTCTAACCTCTTTTTCTTGTTTAAGTTGGTATATGATTACCAGGAGCCGTATCAGACGTATCAATGATACAGGGCCCCAAAGGTACAGGGGCCATAACATATGTAACTACAATCCCACAAAAAGGATTCCTATATCTAAAAGAGGGTCTCGAAGGAATTTTGATACAGGGCCTCCACAGAACTACCTACGCAAGTGATTACTTTTGATGACTCGAACCACTTTAAACCAATTATATTTATATCGACGTAGTGTGAAGGGACGACATTTAATGAAATTTACTTGTTTCATTGGTTTTAGTGCATGAGTAGCTCAGTTAGGAGCTTTTCAGTGCGGTAGCTAGTCGTTATAACTTTGCGTTTCGTGTAACACGAGTTAATATCGAATGTTAAAAAAAAGATTTTACTCCGAGGAAGCGTTCTAAAATAATCATTCTTAATGAATACACTTCTATGACTATGAGAGATACAGGTACACTGGTACTGCAATTGGTGTGGACTAATTAAGAGTTTCAAGAATTTTAACAACAATTCTAGATGCCAGTTCATCGTCTCCATAAAGAAAAGTGAAAAAGTGGGCACAGACGGGTAAAGTACTCCAATAACTTATAAAATTCTAAAAAAAATTAGAAAAATAAATTGAAGAAAGACAATCACAGACCTTCGAAAGGTTTTATTGGGTTATGGTGTTGAAATGTGTACCTCAACTGTACGGAAAAGGCTTATGAAAGTTGGCCGTGAGGCAACAAGACAGATGAAAGAACAATTTCTAACTGAAAAATGATGAAAAACCGTTTATCATGGACAAAAAAATGCCGATCATAGTCTGCTAACGATTAGAAGAAGATAATTTTCAGTCATGAAATAAATTAAATTGTCCAGCCATACAAATCAAGTATAGTTAAAAGAAGTGATGGTGAAACTCTGCTACCAGATCATATCCAATGGACTGTAAAACTCCTTTCTAAACAGTTGTTTTGGAATTTTTTCACAATAAATGTCACCTGAAAATTAGTTCCTCTTAAAGGAATGATGAATGCTGTCAAATACATAGAAATGTTACGCAGAAGATTGTTTCATTCATGGATACATTTGGCGGAACATTTCAACATGAATTTGCCCCTTGTCACACTTCGAATTTATTCCCTATTTTTAGCGAGAAAATAAAATAAAAGTGCTTGATTGGTCAGGTAATTGACCAGAACTAAATCCTATTGAGAACTTATGGCATATTCTCAAGAATTACTTAGATAATATGAATTGCACGACAACAGAACAAATTATAAAAAGTGTTATACAAATGTGCTTCCACAAGGATTAAATCAAGAGCATGTGCTCTACACTAGAGGAGTTAATGCCAAGATGTGTTGAAAAGGTCATTATAAATAACTAATACTTAATAAAATTTTTTCAAAATTCTTTTATTAAAAGGTAAGCACAAAATTATTACCAAATTTAATTTAAATATGTTGCTTGTTCTTTCAAATCTTTAACTATTCTTAGCAATTTTTCAAAAAATATATTTGCAATCAATTATAGTACCTTAAATAATTTACACACATTTACCAAGAGTTCGGAAATTTTCAAAACAATGATATCCATCTCCTTATTTGTGCATCGTCCGTAAAAATATTCCCCTTATCTATTGTCCATCTTAGCTAGTATTACAATATCTTAATTTTGCAACCAAACTTTATAAGAACATTTTAAGAAATCCGACCAATTATAGTGCTGAAAATAAACGTGCAGTAACTTTTTTCGATTAAAATAGCACAGAGATTCCTATTTCTTGTTATATTTTGAGCCTCATTAAAGTTATGAATGTTGGAAAAATTTACGAAGATAAATCTAAATATAAGCTTAATGTTACGATCTAAGTTTAATATAAAAGTAGTAAAGGACATTTTTAGTGGAAATGAAACAAAATACTTCATCAAAATTTGACATTCTTTTTCAAATTTATGAGCAGAAATATCCTAATAAATTAATTAGATTTAGAAAACTGGTAAAAACAATCCCAAAATAACTTCGGGATGACGTAGTCGTATTTTTATTTCCCAAATTTAGCTTGTAAACATGTATTTTCATTCAATATAACTTCTTAATCTTGTTCTAAAAATATGTGTATTCTATTTTACAAATGTCTTTGAGTGCCTACTTTTTCAGTATAATAATAAATAATTTCAATATATATACAGAGAGACTGTTGTTAATATTGCACCTAAAATACTTTTAAAACAATTTAATAATTTATGCATGCCTTTTTATTATTAGAACAGCTCTAAACATTTCTTTTTAATTAATTTTCTGTTTAATTAAAATGTAATTTAAAACATTTTGGATTAAAAATGTTTTTCCTAAAATATTTGTACAGTTTAGACAAAAAAAATCACACACAAATTCATTCGTTTTACTCTTAATTAAAAAAGTAAAAAAAAAGAATGCAAAATTAAAAAAGTATTAATTAGAAGATAATAATCATGAATAATTGAAAAGATTGTGTTTATCAAATTATTTTGAAAATTTAATATCGATGTAAAAATATTTTTAATAAGAAAATTTTAAACTGACTTCGGGAGTTAAGATCGGAAAAAATTCATTATAAAAACATAATTTGTCTAGAATTTGATGTTAAAAAAATTATAATTATATTTTTCTTTCAATGTTATAAGTTTTTGACATAATTTTCTTTTCATGTTATAGTATTTAATCGTTCACAAAAATGGCTTTAAAAATAACTTGCTGTTTATAAAAATTGCAACACCATGGTGGAATAAGGCAAATTAAACGAAAGTTTAAGAGGAAATATAAAATATGTTATGCAGCGTTTCTCAAACTGTGGGGCGCGCCCCATTGGGGGGCGTGATAACCTTACAAGGGGGCGCGAGCATATCAAAAAGTCAAAAATAAAACAAATATTTAAAAATTGCAAAGTTACTAAAAGAAGCAAAACAAAATACATTCTGACATAATTAAAAAGTAAAATGCACTTTTACATTGATATAATATACTTATAAATGCATCTGTACTGCATAATGTATTTGATAATTTATCAATACTAAGTTAAAAACAAGATAAATAATTACTAATGACTCCCCTGGGCTTGTCATAAACAAAATTTTACATGAAATTTAATACTTATCTTAATAATTTGTACGGTTTATAATTAACGTCAAATTGTAGCTTTAGCATGTAACTTTTATGCGTTAATTTTGAAATCAATGCATTGTTATTGTATGGAGGGGGGTGATGAAAATTATGATTGAAAATTGGGTTGCAAGTATTGATATCTTAAGAAGCACTGGGTTATGGTATTATTTGCAAAGTGAAGTGAACAGGCATGTCTCTGGATCGAGAAATACGTTTGAAATGTGTGTATTATCATTCGATGACTGTAAGTAATTCATTAGAAGTCAAACGCATAGTGTCATATGAAAAACCGGTTAGAGTTCGGCCATGACCACATGAACCATCTTCGTAATAATGACCTTTCACGTTATGAAATCTCTCGACGCATGAGACGTAATGCTCAATAGATTGTAGGGAATCAGTATCTAATTCAAGCAATGGGCATCACAAGACGGTGTTACTGCGGGACAACATAAATCTCATCTGCATGGCAATGTGGACCGTCATCAAGTTCGTTGGCACAACAATAGATCTCGATTGTTGGTGCATCATTGTGTTTATATTGCATCATGGACCAGTGGCACGCACAGGAATTTTTTAAAGGGGCTCCACACACCACCATTCTCGTATCGTACACCAATACGCCATCAAACATATTCTTTTGATTTTGTCGATTGTCGGGAACAAAAAAATAGTAAAAGATAAATTGTTGAACACATAATTAGCATTAATTAATAAAATGATTAATTAATAACAAGTACTTAATTAAACTTTAAGTACTATATACATAGGAAAGAAAAATCAAGGGTGATGGGGGAGTCCGGATCCATAAACCCCCTAACCCCTTGTGCGCGCCATTGGACTATAATCTAGGATTCCAGTGAGTAAGACGACAGACCTCGACGTCTCCGGCTACAATGAGCTCGCCAACACAGCCAATTGTGTGCCGATTGCCAAAATGCCAATTCTCAACGAGTCATCTTTGGAGAGTCCAGTTATTATTTGAACACGTACAAAACTGAACTTCAGTCGGAGCGATAAACTGGTAAGATATCTTAAGGGTCTGAGATGTTCTTAGACATCATGAATGATCTCATCTATTCCAAATTATGCAGACCCTGAATAGTTGGTACTACATCAGAAAAGTTGTGGAGCCGAGGTCCAACCTTACCGCAATGAGTTTCAGAATCTGTGTTTCAGCATTATAACACCCACTTTTATAGTGTTCGGAATATAAAAGCCTTCTTCAATGCACGAAAAGTTCCCTACTTTTGGGTTACATGGCTCATTAAACATGTCTTAGACCTAGGGTGTCAAACTCAAAGGCAACTTGAGCCAAATAAACAAGGTTTAATTTCAGGTGGGCCACAAATATTCATAGAAAGGTTGGTTTATTTCGAATAATACATTATAATAAATATATATAAAAGAACAAGAAAATTTAATATTTATATCTTGACATTTGACGTCTTCTCTGTTACAATATTTCCTATTTCGGGAGAAATTTTGATATTTTATTATATATTATTGTGTGCCAATATACTGAACAAACCCCAGAAATGCTCGTTGTAGCCGTTAGTTTGACACCCCTGTCTTAGACTATATTATAAGGCGACTTGCTCATATTTCTCTTCATGCAGAAAGCATTGATGATATTTCGCATCAGACAGAATCCTTTTGGAATGCTTTAACTGAGCATGATATTCAAAATGTGTAAGATTCAATACAATATCATAGACTATCATCACTACAAATGATGACTGCACATGATATGGATTTTTCAGCATTATATGCGTTTTACACTGCTCTATAAATATGTTTATTTTCTTAAAACGTTATAAGTAATAAATGGAATATACATTTCATTTACTTCTGATGATTCTTTTAGAGAGCCATCATTTTCTCAAACAGTAGTTTATTTGCAAGAAGAAAAATTTATGATCATACTCGTCGTTGAAAATTGCAATGAATTTTTATTTGGGTTATCGAAGAAAATTAATATTATTTAAGATATCCAACTACCCTAAAATCATGATTTTTTTAAAAATTTGACAAATCTTTTTGTGATTGAATTTTATAGGCCATCTTATTAGCTTTATAAAATATCAAGTTTTTTATTTTCCATTCACTAGAACAAAAATTACAAGTGTTTTAGTAAAAGCAGATGCCATAAATTTACATAAGATGTCAAACTTTAAATGCGTTTTACACGAAATGTGTTATTTTCGACAAGCTAAAACGGGGACCGCGATTGTTCGAAAAGTTTTGCAAATAATTAACTGAAACTTTTTGTGTATATCCTGTATAACATTAGAAGTGTTGTTACCATCAGATTTATCAATCCCTTTTTTATCGCAAAATTTACAGTTCTTTATATGAATATAATCACTATTTTTAAAGCAATTTCCTATAACAACTAGGGTAAAATTCTCTAGTTTTTGTGAAAATTAAAATAGCTCTTATCCTGAAAGTCATTTCAAAAAAGGAATAGCAAAGTAAGGCATCAAAATTGAGAAATTGAAAATTTGTTCATTTAATATTTGTACAAAGCGGTCCCGTTTATGTAATTTTTTTGTCAATTTTTACCCACTTTTTCTCGTTTTAGTAGTAATAATTTATTTCTCTCTTCTTAATTTTAGCCTTTTTTTCTTATAATGTGCTAAATAAATCTAAAAACCACAAAAAAAAATATCCATATCTCTATTTAAAAAAAAAACAGTTGTCGCAAGTAGTTGAATACCTTAAGAAGACTTGGTACCCTTTGAGCAAATTTCTTTATTTACGTATTTAAAAATTTTATTTTAGCATTTTATACAATGTTTCTATTCAAGAAAATGATACCAGATGTAAACTTTCATATATTATTCACACAATTTCAAAAATTAAAATTTTTTGAAGAAAATTGGGAAAATTTTAAAATCTTATTCCTTTTGTAAAAATTAATTTTTTGACCTAAAATTTTTTTATAATATTCTTATGGATGTTCTAAACAACTTTAGGGATCGATTTTAGAATAACTTTATTCGTTTTTGAGGAAAAAAAATAAAATGTTGATATACAGGCTAAAAATCAACAAAAAAGCCAACATGTCTTACATTTTATTTTTTTTTAAAAAAAAGTATTCAGTTTATAGCAAAACGGATCCCTAATTTTATTACATGCTTTATTTTTAACACACAGGAAAAAAATGGAAGTGATTGGTAAATAATCGTCGAAGGAGAAGCATTTTGAATGCACTAAGGTTTCGAAAAACACAAACTGAGAAAAACCACTTTAAAGTTTATAATTTTGAAAAAATAATTATTATAAGCTTAATTAAACTTAAAATACCGCTTTAAGATATTAATTATACATTTTTCTTTAAAATAATTGCATTTTCATATTTTTTTCAACTCACACATTTTTATAAATGATCAACTTTTAGAGAGTACCAATTGCACAAGAAAATTCAAGAAAAACGTTAAAAAAATTTTTTTTCTGTCACGACAGAAATTTTAGCTGTTTTTATTCTTATAATATTAAAGTATTACATTTGTAGGAAAAATATATCAGGAATAAGAACTGAAATTAGAGAAAATTATTAATATAAAATGCCTGAATTTAAAAATTTTACACGCATACATTTCACAAAGAAAAAAAATGATTGTATGTATTGCCTCGGAAATATTCTGCTTTATATATTGTACATGCTTTTTTAATATTATTATTTCTCTTTATAAATTAGATTTTTTTATCAAAATGTGTTTTTAGCTTTTTTTTCTAAAAAGAGGGCGTGGCTGAATTGCCTAATTTGTTTTCAAATGAATTTTTATTCAACTTCTAACTTTCCGACATGCACAAGTGATATATCAATCGAAAGATAATAATGCAAAGAATAAGATTAAATGAAAATAAAAAATACCGATAGGTTTGTGATTTTTGGGGTACCAAGTCCTCTTAAGCAAAGAATGTAGTGATCTATGTGTAAGAGTTCGTTGTAAAATACAGTTCTTAAAGAACTTTCTTTACGCAGATCTATTAATGTGTCTTAAAATCTAAAAAAAAACCCACTTCTTTATCCTTCCGTATGATTCTTCTTTTTATCATGTGAAGATCATCATTTTTGTTCAAATACGATAATTTTTATTTCTCTCTGAATCAACATCGTTTAATCTAATAAATTCTAAAAGCTTTACCTCGACATCCTCATTTCCTGAAATCTGCTTTCCTTTGAATTTTAAAATGCTTTTTCTTCAGATCTTTTATTAATTTAAGAAGTGTATAGCTTTCTTTCCTCCCTTCTTTCTTATTATGTTGCGAATATTGTTATTGTAAGACCATTCATGCTTCGTGTATATTTTAGGCCCCAGACGATGACTAGACATTCCATTAAATGCACTATTACCTTGCAACGCCTAATAACTCAAATCAAATTTCCAGCTTATCCTTTTTTTTCTTAGGAAATTTTGTGAAATTTAAAATCTAAGAGAATATCATTAGGACGAGCAGAGTATAGTGTTGATTTCATTATGTGCTACAAAAAAATCGATGGATACATTAAAATTGTTATTTGTAAGGTTATTTTTTTTCTAATGGGGCTGCGTATTGGTATTTCTATCTTGACAGACCTAGTACTTTCCCTTGGAGCTGGTATCACTTTTTTGTGCAGCACTATATAGGTAATACCATTTGCTTTTGTAAGGTTGTTATAAATTTTATTTTTTCCTGTTAGTGTGTACTTCTGTAAACTATATTACCCGAAAATATATGTAAGATTTGAAATATTTATAATGTGGAGGTTTTTTTAGTAAATCAGGTACATTGTAAGGTTATTATAAATTTTATCAGGCTTTTGTAAGGTTATTATAAATTTAAATTTTATCAGGCTTTTGTAAGGATATTATAAACTTTATCAGGCTTTTGTAAGGATATTATAAATTTTATCAGGCCTTTGTAAGGATATTATAAATTTTTTCAGGCTTTTGTAAGGATATTATAAATTTTATCAGGCTTTTGTAAGGATATTATAAATTTTATCTTTCTATTTTAGTCTGTATGCATGCAAACTATATCATCCGAAAAATACATGTAAGATTTACATGTAAGATAATACATGTAAGATGTAAGTATTTATAATGTGGAGTTTTTTTATTTTAGTAAATCAGGTACACATTGAGTCGCCCATCCAGTATAGTGATTGGCGACGCTGACTGCTGTGCCGTAGGGCCTGGGTTCGAATCCCGGTGAAGACATGGATGTTTGTAAATGTATAGTGGCTTCGCGGCATGGGGGTACTCTAAGCAACCGTCGAGTCTCAAGTCCTCTCGCGAGATTCGTGGAAGGGGATGAGAGGTGGGAGACCCCTGACCCTCCCCCAGGGTGCTCTCCCTTAAAATTGGGGTCGAAACGAGCCAAATCGTACTGTCACCTGCATAGTGCTCAATGCTACGGCTAACGACAGACGTACAATGTAGGCACTTGCCCTGATGAATTTCGTGGGCCTTGATCAGATGGGTGGTGGAATTAGCAACCACATATATATATATATGTTATACAAAATATTTGAATTTTTAATTAAAACAGTCTATATTTAAAAGTTTTTATTTGCAACTTTAAACTGCATTTAATCCAAAAGATTTGCATGGGTAAATCCTTAGCACGATAAATTTTTCAATAATGCTCTAACTTTATTGCAAAAAACGTGCAACTGAATAAATAAATACATTTTTGAAACTTAAATCCTACATACATATTATTTTACAAAAGAATTTCATTAAAAAATAAAATTTCGTCATAGTAATGAATTATGTTATAATAAATGTATACGCGAGACATTTTGTAATGTAAGATCTATTAAACACTTTTGAAAATGCATAGCACATATGATTGATTGAATTTAGTTTTAAGCATCCCTTAAAATTGGGATGGAACCGAGCTAAATCGTACTGTCACTAATATGGTGCTCAAGGCTACGGCCAACGACAGGCGTTTATCAAGCCCCTTGCGATGATGAATTTTGTGGGCCCGATCTGATTGCGTCAGACAAGTGGCATTAGCAACATCAACAACAGGTACATTGTAAGTGTGCCAAAATATCTATTTTTTTCACATGTAGAATTTTCATAGTTACTAAGAGTACATGTATTTATTTAGTTACATAGTCTTGAAAAAATGTACCACGCACACAGCATAATAACTACACGTAATAATACAGTAATACCCCGACTTACGCAAACCCGGAGTTACGCGATTTCCAAATCTCGTCGATTCGTCTTTTTTTTTTGAGAGAAAAATAGTGAAATTGGTAATGTGATTGAAGAAGTTGTCGATCTCGCAAGGCAAATCAATTTTGAAGTGAAAAGTGATGACGTTCAAGATCTGCTGGATTTACACAATCAGGAGCTGACAATTGGATGAGCTCATTGAAATGCACGAGCAAGAGCAAGACATTAAAAAACTTGAGTCTTTAGATACAGTTCAATCAGAAGATTGAATGATGTTTGGGAATTCAACGAGGTCGTGGTAGCCTAGTGGTCAAGGTAACGGACTCGTGTCATGAACTCGTGACCCGTACTACTGAAGACCCGCCTTGTAGGGGAGCGATGCATCTGTTGAGAACTCAAACCTCCTGCCATTGGTGTGGTAGTTAAGAGAGGGAAGTTCCAGTTCAGGTGCCATCCTCGTCACTTGAACATCATTCAAAGTTACAAGTTACAAATTTTAGAAAACATAGATTCCAATGATCAGCGAATTTTTTTCAACCAAAAAAAAGAAGAAACAAAGAATTATTAGCAAGCTACGAGGAAATATTGTGAATGAAAAAAAAATCTTCGAGCCTCCACACTACAAGTACTTTGTAAGATTTTATGAAACCTTCTTCAACAGTGTTCTCCAATCTTTTTAACGCAGTGGATCTGTCAACGTTTGATAATTTTATTGCGGCTCGCTGAGGGGAAGAGTTGCTTATAATTTAGATTGTTTTGATTTAATAATTTTAATTTAATTGTGTTTAAACATGCCTTCTCGGAATAAAATACAGTTACACCAAAAAATGAATAGAATGATTGAACATGGAATATAGCGTGGTTTCCATAAAAAGTCACACAGACCAGAAAGAAATATAACCACAGTAAATGAAAGGGAAATAATTTAATGTTCTTTGTGCGGTCCGGTACTAAAGGGTGTTTTTTTTAGAGGTATAGAACTTTAAATTGCAATAAAACAACGATGTATTATTTGATTGACATGAATTCTTTTTTATTCGAAAGATAATCTTGTGGCATTACATTTTAAATATGATTTCTGGCATTGGACTGCCACGGCTGGCTCGGATGTAGTCCAATCTGGAAGTCCAATTTTCGATAACTTCTTCCAACATTTGTGGCCGTATATCGGCAATAACACGGCGAATGTTGTCTTCCAAATGATCAAGCGTTTGTGGCTCATCCGCATAGACCAATGATTTTACATAGCCCCACAGAAAATAGTCTAGCGGTGTTAAATCACAAGATATTGGAGGCCAATTCATAGGTCCAAAACGTGAAATTAGGTGGTCACCAAACGTGTCTTTCAATAAATCGATTGTGGCACGAGCTGTATGACATGTTGCGCCATCATGTTGGAACCACAGCTCCTGGACATCATGATTGTTCAATTCACGAATGAAAAAGTTAGTAATCATGGCTCTATACCGATCACCATTGACTGTAACGTTGTGGCCTTCATCGTTTTTGAAGAAGGATTCCACCAGCCCATAAAGCGCACCAAACAGTCAGTTTTTCTGGATGTAACGGTGTTTCGACATACACTTGTGGATTAGCTTCACTCCAAATGCGGCAGTTTTGTTTGTTGACGTAGCCATTCAACCAGAAGTGCGCTTCATCGCTAAACAAAATTCGCTTATGAAAATCGGGAACAACGGCAATCTCGTTTTGGGCCCATTCGACGAATCTACGCCTTGCTTGATCATATTTAAAATGTAATGCCACAAGATTATCTTTCGAATAAAAAAATTCATGTCAATCGAATAATACATCGTTGTTTTATTGCAATTTAAAGTTCTATACCTCTAAAAAAACACCCTTTATTTGATCTACCGACTGGTAACTACCACCGACCGGGAGTTGGGGATTACCGTTCTACAACAGAAAAACTTGGGTTTGAAGTTATTTACATGTGTTATCTAAAATTCTATTAAACGTTTTTATTTTCTAAATTACAATTTTCTTTCATATCTGGCCTCAACTGAAGAAATTTATACGCATTTAAGTGATAAATCATACCCCGACTTTCACTGTTATCACTGAGTCCCACCTATCACTTAAGTTGGGGCTATTACAGTACGGGGGGGAATTAAGGAATGGAGTAGAAAGAAAGACTTTCGGCAAAGAGAGAGTTCTACTTTCAATCGAAACATAAATAAATCATTAGAATGGTACACATTTTTCAATAATTACAGAATTACTTCGAATTTGTAAACAATTGCCATTTTTATTTCACTTTCAGCAGTTCACGTTTCAATAATAGAGTAGAAGTTTATTTTTCTCATATTAGAATTTGAACATTGTTCTAGAATTTATATATAATTTTATCAATATGTTTCAAATACACGGGTATAATTTTTACGGGAATTGATTCTTAAACGAGGTTCTTGAGAAAATACTTCTCACAATACTGAAAAGTTCTTATGGGAACGAGGGAAAGAAGCATAATGTTTGAAATCAACTAACAAATTTTGTCTTACTTAAAAAGTTCTTTACAAACTTAAAAATAAAATGTAGTTACGAAATAAAAACTTTTATGTGTAAAGAATTCATAACTATTAGCTTGAAATGAATTAAATGCATAAAATATGGAAATAATTTATGAACATTTCCCTAAAGATAAGTATTTAAATAAAAAAAGGAAACGATCCTTACAGTAGTCGCATATGATGTGTAACATCTGAGATGTTATCGTGGTAAATACGCAATAGTAACTTAAATCCTGAAAGAAAGAAATCGAGTATGATTGAAAATAATTTTCTATCGAATAATTATATCTTTAATGAAAATTTATTTACTTAACACAAGGAGTAATGCAATTTTTTTATCAAAAATATTTATGCTTGTTCAATTTGGGGAAGAGTGGATACAATAGACTTGAAAATGGGTAAAGAGGGATTCCGGTGGCCATTTAGATTTCTCCGAATCAAACGGTTAAAAAAATTAAGGATTTCCTGCATTTTGTACTTTTACCGTATACCGAAGATGGTTCTACTCTTAAAAACAAACTATCACTCGCTTCCCATGATTTTGAGTGTGATTGAACTGAGTTTTGAAAAGAGTATGATTGGAAATAATTTTCTGTCGAATAATTATATCTTTAATGAAAATTTTATTTAGGAGTAATGCAATTTTTTTATCAAAAATATTTAATTATGTGCAAATTTTTTCAAATGTACTCCTCCAGTTTTTAATTTTTCTCTTCACGTTTTTTTTTTGCTTATTGTCCCTTCTCACAAAAATCACTCCTAAATATATTCGGTAAGCGAGAGGAATGATGTTACACATCAAGCGCTTAGGGATCCGAGTCTATCAGGGATAAGACTTGCTGGTATTTGCAAAGTGGAGTAAGAAAGCGTCGTAGAGTTTTAGAATTCGAATCTTTTGAAATGCTAACTTTAACAATATAAAAAAAAACTGCTAGAGTTGGATTTCGCTTATATTCTGTTCTGGATTTACACATCTCTGCAAATCACAAAATCAAGAAAATTTAATTAGCTTCGTAAATGTTCAATTTTCAATCGAGAAAACTTTTTAATCACAATTAAAAGTATTATGTTGGCAGCGACAGGAATTAACCTGAACGTATGAAAAAGATACGCACTAAAATATTTATTCGAATTATTCCATATTGCTTACTCGTATTTTATTAAGAATGTTAAACTTTGTCAGACGCTTAACAGTAAATATAATTATTAATAAGTAAGTTTATCCTGAGAATAAGAATTCGAATCTTGTAAAGACTGTAATCAAAGAATAATTTCAACGGTTAGCTCAGTTCAACTTTATTTCATGGATTTCAAATTCAAACTAAACAACATTAAAAAAACATCACAGTTGCAAATACATTAAAACAGTTAACAGTATCAAAAAAAATAACGAGAGGTTTGCGCGCGCTTCCTCACGCTCAAAATCATGGGAATCGAGTGATAGTTTGTTTTTACCTGAACCATCCAGATTGGCGTGGCATACGTTAAAATAGTCTGAGGAATAGTGTGCGCTCTCATTGGTCAAATAAATAGCGCACGCTTACGTAACTTCCTGTTACTGACTTCCGTCCCTTTTCACGAAATCACTCCATTAAATATCCAGCAAACGAGAGGAAAGATGTTGCACATAAAAAAAATCTCTAGATTAATGACCAGACGTTGGAACATTTTTGATTTTCAGTAAATCACTTTCATTTAAGTTATTGGATTGGAATGAAACTAATTAATAAACAAATGAATAGAAGACAAAGAGAGAGAAATGCTATCTCAAAATAAAATCAAATGATTTAAAGAGTTTCGCCCTGTAGACATTTGAAGATGAAATTAAAGCTTTAAAGAACTTTTTAATTATTGTCTTAAAAATTCTTGTTAAACTTGAACTTATCATTCTTCCTTTTGAAATTTTATATAAATAAGAACTAAGGCAGTGTGTCAATAGATAAGCTAAGAAATTTATACATTTTTGAAGTGATAACTTCTTTAGGCACGTTATGCTGGAGAGTGAACTTGAATGATGCGCTTTAAAAAGCGAAGCAATATTACGCCTGATTTTGTAACGCTCCTAACAATGGATCGGATTAACAAAGTAAAGTCCTCGAAGACTTATTTTAAGTATGAGAAAACACATTGGTAAATGTTGCGTTATCAAGAGCAACAACTTTTGAAGGACTTAACATTATCACGGAAAATTCCGATCCAAAATTCTTCCTTGGCCTAAGAGAATATACATCTCTCGGAGATCTACAAAATGAATTAAAAAGGTTATCACAGAACAAACTTCAAACAATCACGCGCGGATATCTTTACAAATCTAATTTCCACAAAAAAGGCAATATCAATATATTCCTTGCATTGTCAAAGTTTACGTGCATATGCTTTGGATCTAGATGCCAGTGTTACATAGCATGCAACTATATTACTTTTAACAGAAAATTGGTTAAATAATGAAGAAAACATAGATGTTCCAAATTTTCATTTATTGCTAAATTCCAAAGACACAATCACAGAGCTGATGGAGTTGCTATAGATAAAAATAAGAGAGATACGACAACTTATGTCACTTTACAAATGGATGTAGCATCGGATACTACTGAATCATTTGGGTTTAATGAGTCAGGTATTGGAGAAATTTGAGCAGCGAAATGTAGAGCAGAAAATGGACAAATAACTCTAATGGTTTCTGTTTATATTTCACCAAATCAAAGTGTAGAGAAAATTATCGAATTCATTCACAAAAATTTAGTTGCCTACACTGAAGCCGGAGCAACTCTTCTGGACAAATTGCCTATTATTTTAAGTGGGGAATTTAATGTAGATTTTTCAAAAGACAAAACAAAGCCTTTAGTAGATTTTTTAAAAAATCAAAATTAAATTTAATTATGTCAAATGATCCAAGTGTGCGCACGACAAAGTATGAACAATGCTTGATGGGATGTTTTTTTAGATATTTAAATAATTTTGAATCTAAAATATTTATAACCTATTTCAGCTACCATAAACTTATTGTTTCCTTCTTGGAATGCAATTAATTTTCAAATAGAATTGTATATTTCGCAAAAAATATTACTTTATGAGTACAGACATATGAATAAGTAATTTTTATGACAATACTTATATCCTCTTGTTTTTTATTCACCTAACTAATTTCTGAAACACACTTTAACATTATAAATTTTGAAATTATCACTTCTATTTTGTGGTCATAAGCACACTTTGAACTAATGAAGAGTTATTCTTATCCTTCATATTGACAACACAAAATATTCCTTTTTAATGTTTAAAATATCTTGCTTAGAAGAATCCTTTTTGACAAATCATAGACGAAAAACAATTATCATTGATTACGTGTCTTTAATTCTCTCTCTTCCATTTTCTCACTTTAAAAATATTTTCTCTGAGTAATAAAAGAAGATAACTCAATATTTTAATATTCTGGATTTTTTTTACAAATTTTGACATTTTGCAGCGTTTTCTAGGACGATAAAATAAAAAAAAAATTAAATTATAGTTATTTACATAGATATTAGTACTTATATTAATATTTCTTCAATTCCTACTATTAGTTCTCACTCTCTCTCTATATATTCCTATATTTTGTTCAAATTTTCAATCGTTAATCAAATTCTTTTTATTCATCCACTCAAGTTCTAATACATTTTTAAACTTGTAGTGGATTGACACTTAATGTTAATACAGTTTTTTCAAATATTAATTTATCAATTAAATTAAATTTATTAATTTTGTTTTTGAGATATATTTCAGTCAAAATTATTCCTCTAGATGGCAGTTCTGTTGGATAAAACAGATTTTGTTAAATTTGTGATGAAATTTAACTTAACCTAAATAATTATATGCTAGTTCGAGATGTCAGCATTCCTTCTACACTAGTTTTAAGATAAATTCTTACCTATTTTTTCAACTTTTATTAAAAAATGTAGTTACAAATTTAATGTGGTTAAAAAGTTTTTACTGTAAATTTAAAAGGTGTTTTTACCACTTAAAATATTGCGATTCTGTCATATGTATATACATATTTATAATAATTGTATTTATTTAACAAAAAGTAAAATTAAAATAAAATTTTGCTTCGTTGACTTAAGTAGGGGTGGGGGAATGGAGTTTATATATATATATATATATTACTTGTTTTTTACATTAAAACAGGTTATGTAATGTCTATCACAAATGTAATAATAGGCATTCTAGACTTTCCTTTGCTTTTATCATCGAAACTTGAATTATAAATATCTTATGTTACCTTATAGTTACATATCTTTATATATAAAAATCTTCTGTGCGTGTGTTTGTCACGAAACTCCTCCTAAGCGGCTGGACCGATTTTGATGAAAGTTTTTGTCTGTTCCAGGGGACTCAAGAAAGGTTTAGATTTATAATTCGGTTTAGAAATGTTTATTTAATTAATTTTTTATTTATAAATTGTTGATCTTGGAATGTTTTACATTGGATCCGGCAGACTGTGCTAAGATCGCGGTATCGGATATTCAAAAACCTTTTATTATAAATTCAAGTTGGTCCCGACAGTTGGTGCCGTGATCATTTTAGGAAAATATTTTGTCACTTCGTGTTATTATTTTGTTGAAATAAATCGTGTGTTAATTAAGTTATTACATTCAGATGTAATTACTGTTTGAAGAGTTTTGAAGTGTGCATAAAAAACCATACATTTTATGTACAATTTAATAAATAACCTGTTACAAAATAGTTTGAGTCTCAACTTTTTCACTTTTAATTAAAACAAGTTTAAGTTTTTATTCACACAGCCTTTACATTTAACTTTGCTCATAATATACACATACTCACACGCTATCGATTGATTGAATTGTGATAACCTTACATGTAATGACGTTATACATTGTGATAACTTTTAATACAAATTTTTACTCAAAACGGTCCAGATTGTTAAAGCTTATTCATAAAAATTTGGAATTTTTGAATTTAAGATGTGTGTACAGGACAACGTCTGTCGGGTCCTCTAGTAATCTTATAAATATATTAAAGCTGAAGTTTCATAACGGAGTTGAATAGTGAAGGATTTCAGTAGGTTGTACTACACAACCTATGTTATACTTACAAGGTTTATTTTCATAAAGAATTCTATATGGTGCAGTTTATTTTATACAGTCACGTTTTGGTCCTCCGTACGATATACTTCAAAACAAAAACTTTATATGGGCATATCAGATCCAAGTAGGCCATTGAAAGGACTGGGTTTTATCAAATAATATCATATAAAGGCTTCTATATATTTGTGTAGATTTTCAGTTTGAATAGGACAAAAAAGTTGCTATTTGTTTGGGGAATTTGACATAAGGGGCTAAGGGGCATAGACAGATGCGATTTAAAAAATTCATCGGGACCCAACATTTTGTTCATTATATATAATTAAGAGTTAAAACAAATTATTACTATTATTTTTGCATTTACCTTTAGGAGATTCAGTAAACAACTAAATAAAAAAATATACATTTCAAATTTTAAAATACTGACTATTAAAGGTTTGAAAATCTTTTTTATTCCAGAAAATTATTCAATTCCTTCTATTAGCTCACACTCTCTAAATATTTATCTTGTTCAAATTTTCAATCGTTAATAAGATACATTTTAAAGCGCTGAAATTTTCTATGCACGATTATTTTGAATGAAAATACGGTAATTTAATTTTAATTAATAAAAATAAATTGATTAAAACTAATTATTCAAAGAATCACAAATGCAGCCACGTTGGCATCATTTTTTACGACTTGTGACAAAACTTTAAAAAAAAATTTTCTCACATTTTAAAGCACTCATTTGTGCTGAAATTTTATTTACACGATTGTTTTGGTGAAAATACGGTAATTTAATTTTAATTAATTAAAAGTAATTATTTAAAACTAATTATTCAAAGAATTACAAATACAGCAATTTCGGTATCATTTTTGGCGACTTAGTGATCGTTTTGGCGACTTGGGGTCAAAACTTTACAAGTTCTCACGTTTGAAAACATTCAGTTGAACTGAAATTTTATATACACGAGATTGTTTTGGATGACAATACTATACTTTAATGATTTTTAATAGAATTTAATTACCATTTAATTTTGTAATTCTGTAATATGTATGTGCATATTTATATTAATTGTAATTATTTGATAAAAATTAAATTTTTTTAATATTATTTTTTGATTTTATGCAGAGAAGAAAATGGCACATCGTTTAAATCCTTCTGCATTAGGAATGTTTTCACAGTTTCCAAACAATGTAAAACATTAGAAAAGTGGAACAGTTTTGATAGAAGTTTCATTATCAATTTCTGCGTTAGAATCGCTATTCATTGGCTTCGACAAATCAACAATTTTTTCAACTTCAGTTGCACAGATAGGCAGTCCGTCATCAATTGTATCAAAATCGCTTTAATCTTAAAATATCCCCTGCGTTGTGGATTGGAACAATATAAGAAAGGAATTTCCTGTACTACTCAAGACTCACACGATAGTTTACATTCATGATTCATCTACACCTGTAAAACCTAATAATGGCTTTCACCTTTCCGTTGAAATTTGCTGGAGATAAGAAAAGACTTTTTCAGTTATGGACAAAAAAATGTGTCACTTAAAAAAAAATCTAATGTTTCCTCATACAAACTAATAAAAAAAATTCCATCCGCTGAAATAATTCGTTAATTTGGAGTTTATTATTCGCTGAATAGAGGTTCTTCTCTTCATTGTAATGGGGATAGAGAAAAATCCGTTAAATCGCGAAATTCGTTAAATAGAGGTTCGTTAAATCGAAGCCCGACTGTATCATAAATTTCAAAATTGATTCAGTGTTTTAGATCAATAAAACCTTTTAATAATTATTTACATTGTATTATTAAATTAATATTGCATACAACATCATTTGTGATAAATTTATAAATATCTAAAATTGTACTTATGAAAAAAAGAACGGGAGAAATAATATAAATTTATAGAAGCACAATTTATACGCATAAGATAAGACAATATATTTAAAAAAATATATTAAACCCAGAAAGAGAATCTATATGTTTACTTAAAAGAAAAAAATTTCCATTTTTACTTACAATTAATGATGTGTCATTAATGGATTTTTCCACATTATATGAATCATAAATAAATGATTGTTATTTTTAATTAAAACAAATACTGAATCATTAAAATCATGTAATGATGTCAGAGTAAGAGTTTCATGTGTGTGCGTATTTTGAATGATTTTAATAAAATTAAAATATAAATGATTCAAACTAAAACTGTGCCTCATTTGATCATTTTATGTAAATTAAATTCTGAATAAAAATATAAATTTCAATATATTTAAAATAAAATGTACGCATATACTATCTAATCAACTATGTATTAATTTTGCAAGGAAAAATATTTATTAATTAAAGACTATCAGAGATCTTTTTAAATTTTTAAAAATATGTGTACTGGGAATTAAAATTAATTTTGGGTTATTTCTAATTAATACAAAAACACTTTTAAAGTCTATAATGTTTAAGCAATTAAAACAATTTGTTTTTTATATGCCATAATTATTTATAACAAACATCTCAGGCAAGAAGTGTACCTTGATATTTAATTTTTGGAGATAATTAAATATCGAAGAGCAAAACAAATATGTTAATTAATTTGAAATGGGGCTTTGTGACACTTAAAAAATTACATGATACTGTATGTTTAGTATAATTTTAACAATGCGTACATACAGCTTATTTGAGCTAGCTGCTAAAAAACAAAAAAAAATGATACATTTATTTTATCTCTGAATTTGCTGTCCTAAACTTGAAAGTAAAACTTAAAGGCCATTTGAAATTTTCTCAAATATTTAACTTATTAAAAATATTAAAATTAAAAAATATTATTAAACTTATGTATAGCATTACTTATTTGAAAAGTAGTAAAAGTAATAAAGATGAAAAATATTATGATTTATATATGTATATTACATTTCATTTTAATTCTAATGTAAACATTTTAAAAAATATTTGCTGAATTAGATATAAGATTTATATGTGTTTCAATACGAATTGGTTATACCTACACTAACGAAATTGGAGAAAATTTTATTGTGTTCACAAGAACTGCTTATAATTGATTACGAATTGTTAAATTATTCACTGATGATGCTTTTAACCATCTTATTTATTCTGAGATATAGCAAGGCCGTTTTTAACCTCCGTGGTTCCCTAGACATTTTAAAATGTTACGCCCCTCCCCCCACTATTTCCAGAGTGTAATTCTTAGCTTGCCAGTTTAGGTGCGAGAGAGTTTTCCCCTTAACTCACTCACTCTTTTTTCTTTCTTTGATTTTGCTCTTTGGACAGTCTGTCGTATGGATCCATCGTGTCCCGAACTGGCAACCGGTATCGTAAGGAAAGGATAGTGGTATGGTTTGGCCACACTTGCTCATTTATTACATTACGGCATCACAGACCACCCACCAATTTTTGAATTAGTGCAGTAAGTTAATGAAATCGTTTTCAATTCTATTACAGAGTATACATTATTGAATGAAATGTTATCAACTTGTTAATTATCCTAGCCTATCACTATACTATCTTTTACTTTTAGACATCCTTATTTCTGCTGAGTCATTGCACTTGTCCAATAAAATTATTTTCGAGTTTTGATCATTTCAAAATCATTCATGACATCATAATAATAAATTAACGTTGTAATATCATTTTGAGTGCATGGCAACATCAAAATGTTAAGGTATCCGACTACGTTCGGAACCGGGATTTTCAAAAGCGCATAAATGGATAGCTTTCATGATATTTAGTGTCACTTAGATTAGAATACATGCATAAAATTGTTTTAAGGACATTTTGACAAAAAAAATTTATTTAAATATATTTTGGCAAAAAATTAACTTAGAATAATCTTTTTTCAAAATTTTCTCCTTTTGTGAAAAATAGTTTTATTATAATAATATTTTGCCTGTATATAGCTCAGATCTCTGTTCAGAGGCTCAACTAGAATTTTTGAAATATATAACTTAGAAGTGGGTTTATTCATAATTTACGACAACAGAGGGGATCAATTTAAAGAAAAAAAACACACCAATAATTATTTCAATTGGTGGTAACTCTGAAAATAATGTGAATTTTCAAAAATTCTAATTGAGCCTCAGTAGAGAGGTCTGAGCTATATACAGGCAAAATATTATTATAATAGAAGCATTTTTCACAAAAGGAGAACATTTGGAAAAAAAAGATTATTCTAAGTTAATTTTTTGCCAAAATATTATATTTAAATAAATATTTTTTTGTCAAAATCTCCTTAAAACAATTTTATGCGTGTTTTCTAATCTGAGTGACACTAAATATCATGAAAATTATCCATTTATGCACTTTTTTAAAATCACGCTTCCGAACGTAGTCGGATACCTTAAGCTTTTCTCATTTTACATAGTAGATATTTTTCCAAGTTCCATACACACAACGCATTTATGATTCTCTAGGCGGGGGTCGTTCGTTATAATTTAAATTTTTTTCTCTTTTGGTACCCTAGGCACGCACTTAAGACGAAACGCGGCCCTGAGATATTATTTCTAATTAAATAAACGGATACATTTTTCGCATGAATAAGTGAATTTTTATTGGATTGAGTTTTGTTAAATATAGTTTGAGAAATTTTCGTCATAGTTACTCATGTTTTGTAAAATTGTCAAATAAGAGACACCAAATTTCCAAAGTATTCAAGAGAAGGATGCGTAAACACGTGATAAGTTGCTTTACGAGGTCTACATGAGGATTCAAAAGAGCAACGTGGCCAACGTTCTTGTCAAACTTGTAATACATATTCATACCATGCATTTAATACTTAAGAACTCAATTTTAAGCAAACTACAGAATTTATAGAATGCATAATATTTTCAATACATTTTCGAAGAAAATAACAATTTGAAGGAAATGAACCACACATACACATGCTTAAAATAACAGAAATCATTCAAATATTACAATTGCAGGAAATTAAATTTTGCGATGCATTCAATTGATTATTTCACTGATATTCGAACTCTAAAGGTTTTTTGGGATTACGAGAGGAAATTAATTGAAAGAAAACGTAAATTGACAACATTTACCATACGAATATGATACTCTTCTCAAGCCATTTTAAAAGTTCAGTGTTTTAAAAACGCTACTCAGAAGAAAATTGGGGTAATAAACTGTTCTTGATTGCCTCGAGTTGGAATTTCATGTCCCGTTCATAAGATTTGTACTCCAATGCAAAATATGGCTTGAATTGGTGATATTTTACGATAATGTTATTAAATTTTGCTTTTCTTTAAAATTATTCTTTTCATTTTCCACTATTAGTTAACAATCTCCCTATATACACTCGGTTCAAATTTTCAATCGTAATAAAATGCATTTTAAAGCGCTCAATTGAGCAGAAATTTTATATACACGATTATTTTGGATGACAATATGGTATAATTTAATTATAATTTATAAAAAAACTAATTTATTAAAACAAATTATTAAAAGAACTACAGATACAGCCACGTTGGCATCATTTTTGGCGACTTGCGTCAAAATTTTAGAAGGTTTTTTCCTCCCGTTTTAAAGCGCTCATTTTAGTTTAAATATTTTATACACTATTGTTTTGGGTGACAATACGATAATTTAATTATAATTAATTAAAATTAATCGACTGAAACTCATTATTTAAAGAATTACAAATACAGCCATTTGGCTTCAAAACTTTAAAGGATTTTTTTCTCACGCTATAAAGCATTCAGTTGAGCTGAAATTTTATATACACGATTGTTTTAGATGACAATACGATACTTCAATCATAATGAATAAAAATTATTGCCACTTAATATTGTGATTCTGTCCTATGTATATACATATTTATATTAATTGTAATTATTTGATAAAAAGCAATTAAAATAAAATTTTCCTCGTTGACCTAAATAGAAATTGACTTAAACTTTTTTTTTTATATTACTTGTTTAAAAGCAATTAATGTTTACTTGTCTAACTTTTTAGTCTGGCAATCCCAATGTTTCAACAAAGAAGACACATAAAGCATTACATATGAATAGGAACACGTCTTATTAGAGATGTACTAATCACAAGACTTATTTATTTTGAATCACCTGTTTTGAATGCGATATTAAACTGATCATGAAAGCGAGTTAAACATCTAATGGTAAATTTTCAAGCAATAATTGTTAAGAGGAGTTGGAAACCTCTCTCTTTCTCTATACTGACAATGTTAAATTGGCTGTTTTCGATGTACCTTTTCTCAAATTCTGTTTTATGTACATGCTTGAAATTTTTCATACTGTTAAAGTAGACCTCTCTCATTATACTACAATGAGCTTTTAACTAATTTTGAATTTTTTAAATAAATTATGAAATATTTTATCAAACATTGCGAAATTTGACCCATTTTTTACTTAAAAAATTTGTAAAAATTTACAAAAAGCTCATTTTAGTATATATTAGACATCAACATAAATAATTCATAAAAAATTTACATACCTGTGAACAGTAGTTTCTCAGAAAAGGTACATCGCACATTAAAATTTACATTTTGAGATAAATTGATTTTAATGTATACAGTGAGACTTCTAATCGACTAGGAAATAAAAAAATAAAAGGCTCGATTTAAAATAAAATATACATGTTTTGGTTTATATCAGTCGTTACACTTTTAAGCAAAAACAAAGTAATTTATTTACAATTTTCGCCATTAAAACGGGCGTGGCACAAATTCAATGATTATTTAAAAATACGTTTTAAGGGCTTCTAAATACCCTAGAGGTTAAAGTAAGGTATTTTTAGAAAAGTTAAAATCTGTACAATTTGAAAATGTAAAAACCTCAAATTGTCAAAAAAATAAGATTTTAGCTTTCCAACACCCCTTAAAATAAATTCAAGAGCTTATTTTTGAGCCATTACCAAAATAGTGCATTTGGAAAAGCATATATGGTAAAGTTTGCAATTACTTTACTCTTATGAACCGGGACAAAATACGTAAGAAATATGCAACTCATAAATAGGGTGTTTTATTTCATGCAAAATGAGCACAAATTATTTACAGGTAAACACTAATAACTTGCAAGATATGAGAAATAGGGCCCATACACATCACTGTCAGTGCACATTGTGACAATGGTAACATAATACAACACCATTCATTAATGTGATTGACTACTATATGAGCCAAATTTATAATATTTAATAGAATATCATAAATTTTATGTACATCTTAATACACAGTAAGAAGGAATGATCTAGTATTATACAGAGTGAGAAGAAAGTCTCCTTAACCTGAAACTATTTGCAAAAAAAAAGAGAGCTACAGCCATGTAAGTAGGGACATGGCATTGTAAATTGACTACCCCTGAACTAATGCAAACTACAGCAGCACCCTAGTAGATAAATGTGGAAGACAGGTATTGAAAATCGTAAACTTAAGGTATCCGACTACCCTTATATTGTGAATTCTCCCCCCCCCCAAATGGCATTTTTTATGATTTCATTTTATAGGTCATCTTATTAGTTTTATAAAAATACCAAGTTTATTATATTTTTCGTTCACTAGAATAAAAACTACAAGTGTTTCAGTAAAAGTAGATACCATTACTTAAAGCAAGATGTCATACTTCAAAATGCTTTTTACTCGAAATGTGTTTTCTTTTTTTTTTTGAAAATGTTCAAACGGGGACAGCAATTGCTCAAAAGATTTTGAAAATAATTAACTAAAATTTTTTGTGTATGTTCTGTATAATAGTAGAAGTGTTTTAACCTTCAGATTTAACAATTCTGTTTTATAACAAAATTTTCAGTCCCTTATGTGAATATAATCTCTGTTTTTTAAGCAATTTCGTATAATTGGTACGATAAAATGCTCTAGTTTTTGTAAAAATTAAAATATCTCTTATCCTGATGGTCATTTCAAAAATGAATAACATAGCAACACACCAGAATTGAAAATTTGTTCATAAACTTTTGGTACAAAATGGGCCCCGTTTATATAATTTTTTACCCATTTTTTCCAATTTAGTAATAATAATTTCTTTTTCTTAAAATATACTAAACAAATCTAAAAACCACGAAAAAATCCCCGTATCTCCATTATTTTTCAAAAAAAAGTTGTTGCAGTAGTTGAATAACTTAAAGAACTGGATCAAAATTTCCAAATAGAAAGATTTACAGCATCAATTAATTAGTACGAAACGACATTTGGTTCTCACAAATAATATAAATTGTCACCTATATACTCCAAAATGTCCGATCTCAATGGACTCCATTTGGTGTAAACGTTTAAAGGGAATAGATGGAATATTATATATGATGGAAAAAGCACAATTTTTATATATATTACACAAGATACGTACTTACGTCAATACAGTTTGATGACATCAAACAAAAACACAATTTTAAATCTTTAATCTTTTAAATAATCAATGAGGTTTAAATAAACTTCCAGAAGGGATCATCGTACACTTTTGCACCTTAAAAATATCATGTGTGTAATTTATCTCTTGAGATTTATTTAACTTTTAGTTCAAACAAATAGTTCGCTTTTGAGGATTTTTGGAAGAAAAAAATAGAAACCATTTCAAATAGAGGCTTTGCAGTGTTTAGAAAAGTATGATTGTGTGTGTGTGTTCACAGCTTTAAAAAAAAAGTCTTTCTCCCCGGTTTTTGTTCTCCATTATTTTCGACAACACTGAAACGCCCACTTCTTTAGTTTTTCTCAACCCGCTACCAGTTTCTAGAACTTATTTTTCTAACCTTCAATTCATTTAACATCAAAAGGCTTCTTCACTTAAATTGTTAAGAGGAGCGTGTTACAGAAATATCTTTTTTTGCTATTCTTTAACTTTTACTTGTCGACAGGCTTGACTAACAAAGACTGTGTTTCATTCGGAGAAAATGGAGAATGTGTTTCCTTCTAAATTCGTTGATTATTAAATCTTTGGAACGTTTTATAGTTTAAAAATAAGTAACAAATGTCTCCTAGAAATTTCTGAATAGCTGCTCAGGTTATGTGATTATATAAACAACACATGCTTGAATCACGTAAGAAATGTTCGAATTATAAATTAACTATGAAATTACAAAATTGTTCTTATCTGAATAATTTATTTACAGATAAATTAAAGAATACATAGGGAATAATTAGGTCTTATTTTTTTATTCAGAAAGATTTTTATTATATGTAGCATTCTCATTCTATATAAAAAAAATTCGTGATGCTGTGATAAATTTATTTATATGTACGGTATAGATAATAAAAGCAACAATATTCAGCATCCAATGAGAGTTTGAATTGAATCAAATTCAAAAGTCACAATTTGGTAATGGAAGTCACTACTAGACGGTGTCACCAATGAAATGTCTTCCACTCTTGGGGACTTTCTGTGTTCTGCAAATGGCTTAGCAGCCAAAATGCAGCTCATTAAAAATAAACAAAACAAGTAAACAATAAAAACAACCACATCTTTACGACAAACAAATTTTGAGACAAATTAACACTTATGGCGATGGTGAGTCTTTGTATGAACGTGCAATATTTACAACCAATATTGAATAAAAATCCATATGCAGAAAAATGTAGAACTTTGTATGAACTGTATGAACTATGTATGATCCTTTAAGGTGCAGAAGTAAAGACGGAATAAAAATTCTGTGCAATTTAAATCAAAAGATGATTAGGAACATTTTATTTTTTGAAGAAGCACTAAATTGAAATGAAAAATAAAATGCGTAGATGAAAATTCGAAATTTATTTTTTTCCTGATTACAATACATTGAAAAAAAGAACTATATAATACATGTAAATTACAGTTTTAGAATTTGAACAATGAATATGAACAGCTGTTTAATTTTTTCAATGGGCGGGGAGAAGGGGGTCACCATTAGGCGGAAAGGAAGTATACCCCTCTAGTTTTCTCTTAAAATAAATAATTAGATAATCTTTCAAAATAAACTTTCAATCGATCTTTTTAGAAAATAAAATACCGTAAAATCCGGCGTATAACACGCCCTTTAAACACACACACACACACAAAAATCGAAATTTACGGGGCACGCGTTATACTCCGGATAAAATAATGATAGCTTTATGAAATTATAACAAGTAATATAAAAAAAAATTTTTAAGTCAATTCCTACTTAGATCAACAAAGAAAAATTTTATTTTAGCTAGTTTTTATTAAATAGTTACAATTAATATAAATATAAAAATATACATATGACAGAATCACAACATTCAGTGGTAAATAATTTTTATTAATTATCATTAAAGTATCGTATTGTCATCCAAAACAATCGTGTATATAAAATTTCAGTTCAACTGAATGCTTTAAAACGTGAAAAAAAAACACCTTTTGTAGTTTAGACACAAGTCGCCAAAAGGGTCACTAAATCGCCAAAAATGATGGCAACGTAGCTGTATTTGTAATTCTTTAGATAGTTAGTTTTAATCAAAATTAATTTTTGTTAATTATGATTAAATTATTGTATTGTCATCGAAAATAATCATGTATATAAAATTTCAGCTCAAATGAGCGCTTTAAAATGTATTTTATAAACGATTGAAAATTCCACCAAGAGAAATAAATAAATAGAGAGTGTGAGCTAATAGTAGGAATTGAAAAAGAGATGAGCATAAAAAGATTCAAAATGCTGTTTCTTTAAAAGAAATGACATTCCTTACGAACTTAAAGAGTTGCAGTTCTAGAAGAATGCTGTTTCTTGAAAATCTTGGATAATACCTCGTATAAATGACTTGAAAACATGTTGCGCTCTTTCATTTCAGATCTCTTCGTCAAAACTGGGGATGCGCATTATACGGTGAATGTACCTTAAAATTGAAAATTGCAGCCTGGAAGTAGAGGTTTGCGCTTTTACGCCGGATTTTACGGTAATAAAAGCACTCGACGATTTTATTTAAATTAAAACATTTTAGCGGAACAATTTTTGTCCGGTTGCAGTTTAACGTAGCTCTACATTTTATTGAAGACCACACATAAAGCGGACAAAGCAGCACTAATGCACGCGGACATAAGACAGCAAACCAATGCGTTCTTTGTTCGTTTTGGAGATTTCAGCTTTTATAGTTCCCTCCACCAGAGGGTTTTAGAATCATATGATTTACGTTAATGAATAACCATGATTGATCAGAATAACTGGATGATGCAATATTGCATCATCTTATTTTTAAATGTGCCGATGTGGCAGTTCAAACTGATAAAGTTGTAGTCAAAAGATATTCCCCATTAGGCAGGTAAACTAAAGAAATTAATTATCACACGATGTCTGGGAGTGTAAATTAAATAAAATCCATCGACAGAAAATTTAGGCATTGAATTACTACATACATTAAAACATTTTCTTCTTTTAATTTCATATTTTACTTGAATGTTTAGTGGTAACCGCGTTGTCGAGATTATATAAAGTAAAGCCCATGGTTGCGCAATTCGGCACATTCGACACATATGAAATCAGGGTTTCCGATTTGGTAAGTTATTTTGAACGTTGGCATTCTTGCGATAGTACGTAAGCACCCTAGTTAATTTGTAAATTCTTTTGATAATTTTAAGTAATATTACTAATTATTGGTGTAATATCCACGAAATTGTGATTTGAATAAAATAATTCTAAATAAACTTTTTTAGGAATAATAAAATATTTTAGGGTTTTTTTCCTTCTTTTTTTAAGTAATCAAGAACCTATAAGGAATTCTTATTAGTTTTTATAAAAACATATTGATCTTCATTAATTGTATAACACATAATTATATCAAAAAATATATAATTACAACAAACTCTTCATTAAAGTTAATAAAAAAATATAGAATAAATGAGAAAAACTAAGTTTTTTTTATTTTCCACGTCCAAGTTTCGTCTATAGACAATAAAATATTAAGACAAATTAATCATAACTTACTTTATAGAACATTTGTTATTCTACTATACATTTTATATATTTGATCACAGCTAAAATCAAAATTTAGAATGAGTTATAGTTTACTTAACATGATATTAATCTTTAAAATACGATAACATTTATTCATCTATTGAAATTTTAATTTAGTTATTTTCAAATACCTTAAAGTATTGATTTTCTTGATAATAAATTGCATTATATATGGACTAAAATAGTTAGTGAGCTGAAAGTTCGTACAATATAGATATTTCACAATAGGAGCTTAACCTTACTTTTTTATAACCTATTCAAAAAGTTGAAGTTTTGGGCAGGGTGCCAACTTATTCTTATAAACTAGACAAACGATTTTCCTTTAGAATAATCAATGCGCCTTAAGATAGTGAATTGCATATATTTTTATTGCACTTTTAGCACTCGCAAAAGAAATAGAACATTAACATTCTGATAAACGAAATAGACTATCAGACGATATTTTTGCCATAAATTTAACTGGATTTTTATTGGTTAAAAATAATAAAGAAATAAAGGATAAATTTACACCAGACTCGTAGTTACGATAATTAGTATAATTATGCAATGATTTTCAACTTAAGTAAAAAGCATTAATTTTGAGCATGACAGATTTTTGTAGAAGGATAAGAAAAGAAAATAGTAACTTCTACTTCTTAAAAAGTTCTTTTAGAACTTTCAAAGCAGCATAAATCACGATATTATGTACCTTATGTCGAATGTAATTCTTTACGACATAAGAAAATCTTCTAAAATAAGTATACGCGTATACATTTTTTACTTCTTGGAATGTTTTCAGATTTTCAAAATAAGCACGCTAACTTAATTCGACATTTAATTTGAGGTATGGAAAAATACTAGTGAGCTAGCAGAAAGACCATAAAAAGAATGAAAAAAAACAAACTTCTATTTTTAATTCTAGGAAAAGTAGAACAAATTTGGAATGTAAGCTAAGTTATTAATGCACTGTCTGAACAGTATTATAACAATGTGCAGACAATAATGTAATGTGATATTGATAATGAAAATAAAAATAAGGAATTATATAAGTATGAGAGTATTTTATAACGATTATTCAGTGTAACAAAATCTTGAGTTAATTTCCTTTCAATTTCACAAATCAAAATCACAATCATATTGGCGAGTTTATACGAAATGAAGAACATGGTTGTCAAAATTCAGTACATACAACACATGCGAAATCGTGGTTGCCTACTTGATGAGCTATCTACAAAGTTGACAGTGTTACGATAAATAGCACGTAAATACCAATAAATATATTGATTGCTATTAAAACAAACGAATAAATATTTAATAAACATGACAATGCTTTTTAAATGAAGTTTGAAATGAGAATGTAATAACCAAGTATGAAACCAAAAAAGTTGCTTAGATGTTGTGATATTAAATAAATATTCAATACTAAGCGTATACTCAAAAGTACTTTATTTAATGTATTCTTAAAGGTGAAAAATTTAATAATTTTATTTTAAAATAATTAGAATTATTATAAATTATAAAAGTTATAATAAAATTATAGTTATTTATAATAGATAATTATAAAACTTATATCTAAAAATACATTGTTTTTTCCTTGTAATTGAAACAAAAGACTTGTATAGACACTTTTAAAACTAAGTTAATTTGAATTAAGCGTTATTGCGAAACATTTACATGTTACATTTAATAGAAATCATTTAATAATATAAAGAAATAGTTATTACAGCAATGAAAGAGGAAATATATATATTTTAATAAAAAAAGGTGAATATAATTTTTTATTTAACAATAAATATGTAATAGTTAACATAAGGTTGAAAAAGAAAAAAAATTGTTTCATTAAAGATATTGTTAAGGTATCAGACTACGCTCAGAACAGAGATTTTAAAAAAGCGCATAAATGGATAGTTTTCAGGATATTTAGTGTCACTTAGATTAGAATACATGTATAAAATTGTTTTAAGGTCATTTTGACAAAAAAAAATTTAATAGAATATTTCGGCAAAAAATTAACTTAGAGAATAACCTTTCTTTATAAAATGTTCTCCTTTTGTGAAACACGCTTCTATTATAATAATATTTTGCTTGTATATAGCTCAGACCTCTGTACAGAGGCTCAACTATGAATTTTGAAAAATTCACATTATTTTCAGAGTTACAACCCATTGAAAGAATTATCGACGTTTTTTTCTTAAAATTTCTCCCCTCTGTTGTCGTAAAACATGGATAAACACACTTCTAAGTTATATATTTCAAAAATTCTAGTTGAGCCTCTGTACAGAGGTCTGAGCTATATACAGGCAAAATATTATTACAATAGAAGCATTTTTCACAAAGGGAAAATAATTTGAAAATGGGTATTTTCATTTTTTGTCAAAATATTGTACTTAAATAATTTTTTTTTGTAAAGGGTGTTTTTTTAGAGGTATAGAACTTTAAATTGCAATAAAACAACGATGTATTATTCGATTGACATGAATTTTTTTTATTCGAAAGATAATCTTGTGGCATTACATTTTAAATATGATCAAGCAAGGCGTAGATTCGTCGAATGGGCCCCAAACGAGATTGCCGTTATTCCCGATTTTCATAAGCGAATTTTGTTTAGCGATGAAGCGCACTTCTGGGTGAATGGCTACGTCAACAAACAAAACTGCCGCATTTGGAGTGAAGCTAATCCACAAGTGTATGTCGAAACACCGTTACATCCCGAAAAACTGACTGTTTGGTGCGCTTTATAGACTGGTGGAATCATTGGTCCGTACTTCTTCAAAAACGATGAAGGCCACAACGTTACAGTCAATGGGAATCGGTATAGAGCCATGAGGACTAACTTTTTCATTCCTGAATTGAACAATCATGATGTCCAGGAGCTGTGGTTCCAACAAAACGGCGCAACATGTCACACAGCTCGTGCCACAATCGATTTATTGAAAGACACGTTTGGTGACCGCCTAATTCCCCGTTTTGGACCTGTGAATTGGCCTCCAAGATCTTGTGATTTAACACCGCTAGACTATTTTCTGTGGGGCTATGTAAAGTCATTGGTCTATGCGGATAAGCCACAAACGTTTCACCATTTGGAAGACAACATTCGCCGTGTTATTGCCGATATACGGCCACAAATGTTGGAAAAAGTCATCGAAAATTGGACATCCAGATTGGAATACGTTTGAGCCAGTCGTGGCAGTCCTATGCCAGAAATCATATTTAAAATGTAATGCCACAATATTATCTTTCGAATAAAAAAAATTCATGTCAATCGAATAATAGATCGTTGTTTTATTGCAATTTAAATATCTATACCTCTAAAAAAACACCCTTTAGTTAAATATTTTTTTATTGTAATATTATTCTTAAAACAATTTTATATACATTTTCTAATCTAAGTGACACTAAATATCATAAATATTATCCATTTACTCGCTTTTGCAAAATCACGGTTCTGAACTTAATCGGATACCTTAAAACTCGATTTCATGCTTTGTGATTTTAGCATACCAAGAATGCGTGAGTTAGGGAGTTAATGTTTATTAATGACACACTTAAAGCAACATTAAGGCTATTGTCGTAGCAGCACAAAATTTTGAATCACGGTGAAGTGACGTGGATGACACCACAGCCGACGTCTCCCTCTCCCCACTTCCCTAACATTCCAACTTCAGGACTTTGAACCATGACAGATTAAATATGCTTCTTCCTCTCTGCTTGGCGAGTCTTCACTGACTCAAGACTCGAACCCGTGACTTGCACCAACCTTGTGTCCGTGATAATTGCCACTTGGAAAAGTGCCAAGAAAGTAACAAAGTGGAAAAAAATGGTTTTAGAAGCAAAGGTTTTTAAAATTGTTCTTAAAGAAACGTTTATTAAACTTTACTATATTTTCGGTAATTTTTTAGATTTCTTTTAAAATAAATTTATTAACTTACAAGCTACAAATATTTAAGTGTTAACTTTACAAAAATGCAAAAGCCGAAATCTAAAAAAATTAGCCAAATCTAAAAAAGAATTTTATTTTTAAGCAACTATTTTGTGTCTCTAAACATCATATCATATTTTTTGTTACTTCTAATCGTTTCATACCTTACTAAGCTGATTAAAAACAAGTAATAAAAAATTTAAGTCAATTCCTACTTAGGTCAACAAAGAATATATATATATATAAATATTCCTTTTTATTAAATTCTTACAATTAATATAAATATGTATGCACATATGATAGAATCACGCTGTTAAGTGAGAAAATAGAAAGTGAATTTCCTTTCAATTTTCCATTTTTCTTTTTATGTATGGAGTTGGACTATTTGTTTTGTTTGTTACTAATTATTCATTAATTAAATTTAATTATTTTAATAAAATAGTATTGTAATCAAGAAAAAACATTGTCAGAAATTAGGCCATCCAGGAGAGATTCGAATCTACGACATTTGTATTAGAGGTCCAAAGCGCTACCCATTGCACTACAGGACCACAACGAACGATTTTCCTTTTTAAATACGCTGTTGGACTGTTATTTTTATTTGTTACTATTTATTCATTTTTTAATCCGATCAATGAATTAACACTTAGAAAAACTGTATTAGCATCAAGTGTCGTCGACTATAAGTTTAAAAAATGTATTTGAACTTTAAAATGGATGAATAGAAAGCATTTTATTAACGATTGAAAATTTGAGCAAGATATATAAATATAGGGAGAGAGGGAACTAATAGTAGGAATTGAAAGAAAAAAATATAAACTCCACTTTTTAAGGAATTAAAAAATCAAAATATTAAAAACAGTTTTTCCCCCGAAAAATGTTACAAGATACTTTGTGTTTACTTTATACATGTTTTGGCTTTCTTTGCAAATTTTCGTTAAAAATGGAACAGCATTTCATGATAAATTTCACAAATTATTCTATACAGATAAATGATGATAAAAGAAATCGTTTGCTATTTTAATGTATACGAGTAATATTAATTCAAACTTTTCATATCCTTTTTATTATACAAACAGGAAAAAATGTTCCATTGCACCATTTTCATTGTTTCGAATTTAAACATATATTTAATACAAACACGACGACAACTGGACATTTCATCGAAACAAAAAACAACTAAACTTTACTCCGACTCCTCAAGCATACTTTTTAAAGTGAATTCTCGAAACTCCAGCAGCTGAACCAGAAGCAAGACAATATGATTACGAATAGATAGTCCCTCTGAAAGGTCACCCGGACGCTTCTTTCTACCATATGTCACAATCTTTTTGATTTCGAGATCTAGTCAACCGTGTGATGGACAATGTGTTATTTCTGTTTGGACACCCAAGAAAAATTGTTTCAATAGACTTCTCATACTTACTTGCCCATCCACATCAAACTCGTAGGGATTCTTTTAGATTAAGAAATGGTAGAAAGAAATACTGATATGAGAATGATAAATCTTTCTGGTTATGAGCGTTCTTTTTTCTAGTTTGCATTTTTTAATTTCTTTTATTATACTATTCTGTGTCGGATTCTTTTTCTTTTTTTAGTCTGCCAGCTTTTCTCATAATAAAACTATTTTTTGGGATCCGTTTTTTTTTCTTCGGAGAAAGTTAAACGTTACATTTTGATTCCTGAAAAGGAAAAACTTAACTGAAGATTTATATCTGAATTGCTATCTTACAAAAAATGTTTTTGAAATCCAGAATATGTAATAAAGGGATTACGAAAAAAAAAGATTTGTAACTTAAATATGCAGTAAAAGTGTTTTGTTATTGTTATCAAAATATATATAATAATAATACTTTTATTGCTTTATTATAAAAAAGAAATTAAATAAATATATAATAGAGAAAGAAGAGGGGCATTTGGAAGGGGAAAAATCTTCATTTTTATGATTAATCTTGATGTTAAAATTAAACAATAAAACATTTTTTTTTCAAACGAGCTGCATTTTGACAAACAAGCCTTTAAAGTCACGGTAAGTCTCCAAGTGTGAGAGATGTTTCAGTGGTGGCACCATGTAGTGGCGGCTCTCGCTACTAAATTTTTGATGCTAGAATTAACTTTAATTCAAGATCTTGTTTGATGCTGAATATTGCCGTGATTTAATTTTACTGATAGTATACATAATCATGTGACATGCATGCATACTATTTTCGCATCTAGAAAATCTATCGACTCTAGCCGGAACCCAACCCACAACCTTGATCTCGCCATGTTGGCATGCTACCTCTAAGTTACTGAGTGGACAAAATAAAGCATGAACTTATATATTTATAGAAAAGGAGTTACTTAAGGGTGATTTATCGTAAACTGTAAAATTTGTTATATAAAACGATAACAATTAAACATAAACTAAGGAAACTTCTTATAACAATTGAAATTTATCGAGGGAGTGAGTGAATAATAACGTCACACTATTGAGCTACTAGAGAGCTTTTGGCGAAGGACCTCGTAATTTTGAATCATGGCTCCCTCTTCTAACTTCCATACCATACCAACGGGAAGCCGTTTGAGCTTCGACAGATTTAACGTGCCGGAGGGCCTGGGTTCGAATCCCGGTGAAGACATGGATGTTTGTAAATGTATAGTGCCTTCGCGGCATGGGGTACTCTAAGCAACCGTCGAGTCTCAAGTCCTCTTGCGAGGTTCGTGGAAGGGGATGAGAGGTGGGAGACCCCTGATCCTCCCCCAGGGTGCTCTCTCTTAAAATTGGGGTGAAAACGAGCCAAATCGTACTGTCACCTGCATAGTGCTCAATGCTACGGCTAACGACAGACGTACAATGTAGGCACTTGCCCTGATGAATTTCGTGGGCCTTGATCAGATGGGTGGTGGCATTAGCAACCACATATATATATGTTATACAAAATATTTGAATTTTTAATTAAAACAGTCTATATTTAAAAGTTTTTATTTGCAATTTTAAACTGCATTTAATCCAAAATATTTGCATGGGTAAATCCTTAGCACGATAAATTTTTCAATAATGCCCTAACTTTATTGCAAAAAACGTGCAACTGAGTAAATAAATACATTTTTGAAACTTAAATCCTATATACATATTATTTTACAAAAGAATTTCATTAAAAAATTAAAATTTCAGCATAGTAATGAATTATGTTATAATAAATGTATACGCGAGACATTTTGTAATGTAAGATCTATAAAACACTTTTCAAAATGCATAGCACACATGATTGAATGAATTTAGTTTTAAGCATACATATTAGAATTCAAAAGAACCATTTATTTCTTCTTCTGTAATTATAAAAGAGCATTGGTTTTCTTTCTATTTCGGAAGCTCTGACAGTAATCTTTTTATAAGAAAAATAAGTAGCATTACATAAAATACAAAAACTAGGATTCAAGCATTTGTTCTTTTAAAGAGAATAATGGCAACAGTTATATGATACACTAGGTATTTCAAATTGGTGTCTAGCGTAATTTAGAAAATTAAAAGCTGTCGAGTTGCGTCACAATGTAAATTAATGCGAACATTAATAATTTAGCTAGTGTGAATTACAAAGGTGACAGAAAATAATAACTTCAATGAAAACAATGAAAGTGTTAAAGCACTAAGAGCTATAAAGTATGCAGAGAAGTATGTAATTAACACACTTTGGCCCCAATATAGTAATTAAATTTATCTTTCGTTATATTTTTCAACACTGATAAATTTAATTAACTTTTGATCTCCATTCATGAGCATTTGAAATCAAATGTACATGCAATCAATTATGGATATTGTAAACAATGTTGACAAGATAATGCTCAAGATCAGTGGCTCCCAAACTCCTTGTGTTTATAGACCCCTTCTATACTAAAAACTGGGCCATGAAACCCCAAGTGACATAACTCTGTTTCAATGCATAATAGGGAAACTATAAACTTGATATACTGAATGGTAAATGTTGGTATAAAAAACAGTAATATAAAATAATAAAGTCGATTCCTATTTAGGATAACAACGAAAAACTTTATTTTAGTTAATTAAATTTAGTTAATGATTTAATACTTGAGAAATCTGTTTTTACATCAAGTGTCATCCAATACAAGTTTAAAAAATGTATTTAGGCTTCGTGGATGAAAAAGAAAATAAGTATTTAATATAAAAAAATCGTTAGAAAAACCTACTGGCGCCATCTGTTTCAGTGAGTTAGAACTTTGTCAGAAGTAACACAGAATAACCTTAAGATTTAAAAAATAAAATTTAGTTAATGATTTAATATTTGAAAAAATTGTGTCAGTATCGCGTCATCCAATACAAGTTAAAAAAACAAGTTCAAGTATTTGAACTTGGATGGATAAATGAAAAGTCTTTTATTAAAGATAGAAAATTTGAACAAGATATATATATATATATATATATATCTTGCAATATATACCTGCAATCTTGGTTCCTAAGGCCAGGAGTTTGTGATATATATATATATATGTATATATCTTGCAATATATGTATAATCATTTCCTGAGAAATATATAGATAAGAAATATTTCTTAAAAATATTTTTAAACTCGTAAATGCACAAATCCACCACACAACATTAGGTCCACAAAGTCAGCTTGTTAGTGGTCCAGCTGTGAAGAATTTGTGCATTCCACACACATGTTACATTTTAATATACATTCCACACACAGGTTACATTTTAATATACATTTTAATACACACACAATTAAAACAATATTTACACGACTATATATACACTTTAAAATTATTTATTACCAGTTAAACATTTATGTCCAATCAGACATTTATGACCAATCAATCAAGCAAGTCTTTTGCATGTGATATGGTTTGCATCTGATGACAAGTGGTCATACTCTGGTGTTGGATCAAGAATCGATTGGATTGACATGGTTGGATGTTATGAACAAAATATGTGTATTTGATATATTAAAAATGAAATGTCGTGCAATAAGAAATGGATCATATTCTTGATAGGATACTGTTTGGTGAGTCTTTAATGATTTACTCTATTCATTTGTGAATATACTGTGTTTTTAATGTGAACAATCGGTTTTTAGAAATTTTTAGTTTGAACTTTCAGATTTTTTAACTTGAACTTTCGGATTTTTTAACTTGAACTTTCGGATTTTTTAACTTGAACTTTCGGATTTTTAACTTGAACTTTCGGATTTTTTAACTTGAACTTTCGGATTTTTTAACTTGAACTTTCGGATTTTTTAACTTGAACTTTCGGATTTTTTAACTTGAACTTTCGGATTATTTAACTTGAACTTTCGGATTATTTAACTTGAATTTTCGGATTATTTAACTTGAACTTTCGGATTATTTAACTTGAATTTTCGGATTATTTAACTTGAACTTTCGGATTATTTAACTTGAACTTTCGGATTATTTAACTTGAACTTTCGGATTATTTAACTTGAACTTTCGGATTATTTAACTTGAACTTTCGGATTATTTAACTTGAACTTTCGGATTATTTAACTTGAACTTTCGGATTATTTAACTTGAACTTTCGGATTATTTAACTTGAACTTTCGGATTATTTAACTTGAACTTTCGGATTATTTAACTTGAACTTTCGGATTATTTAACTTGAACTTTCGGATTATTTAACTTGAACTTTCGGATTATTTAACTTGAACTTTCGGATTATTTAACTTGAACTTTCGGATTATTTAACTTGAACTTTCGGATTATTTAACTTGAACTTTCGGATTATTTAACTTGAACTTTCGGATTATTTAACTTGAACTTTCGGATTATTTAACTTGAACTTTCGGATTATTTAACTTGAACTTTCGGATTTTTAACTTGAACTTTCGGATTTTTTAACTTGAACTTTCGGATTTTTTAACTTGAACTTTCGGATTTTTTAACTTGAACTTTCGGATTTTTTAACTTGAACTTTCGGATTTTTTAACTTGAACTTTCGGATTTTTAACTTGAACTTTCGGATTTTTAACTTGAACTTTCGGATTTTTTAACTTGAACTTTCGGATTTTTAACTTGAACTTTCGGATTTTTAACTTGAACTTTCGGATTTTTAACTTGAACTTTCGGATTTTTAACTTGAACTTTCGGATTTTTAACTTGAACTTTCGTTTTTTTTAACTTGAACTTTCGGATTTTTTAACTTGAACTTTCGGATTTTTTAACTTGAACTTTCGGATTTTTTAACTTGAACTTTCGGATTTTTTAACTTGAACTTTCGGATTTTTTAACTTGAACTTTCGGATTTTTTAACTTGAACTTTTTGATTTTTTAGATAATTTTTGATTTGAACTTTCGGATCTCAAATATTTTTTGATTTGAACTTTCGGATCAGGAATTTATTTTTTCTACCTTTACAACTATTTTAAAGATGTGTGCATCATCTTGAAGTTTGAGGGTTCACTTATATTATGTACTAAATTGTTTTTAAATTTTAATATTGCAATATCTTTCGGAATGTGATGGCGAATAGTTTTATTTTTCAAGTATAATGATTTAATTTTTAACTTTTTAATTTTTTTTTTTTTTTTTTCTGAAATTTGAAAATTTTCCAATTAAATTACCAAGTTGCAATAGGGGAAGGTTGGCGCCATCAAACTAGTTTAACCCCACTTATCGGTCCTAAGTCCGAGATTGCACTTGGATATTTTATAAATTTTTTATTTTATTTTATAATTTTTAATTTTGTTTGAAAATGATGGAACATTATATTTTATATTCGCCATTGATATTCTGAAGTGTTTTGGTATTTTGGGATTCATATATTTCAATTTTTAAATTGATAATTGTGATTGTTTTTATATATTTAAATATATATGTATATGTATATATATATATATATATATATATATATATATATATATATATCTTATATATAAAAATCTTCTGTGCGTGTGTATGTCACTAAACTCCTCCTAAACGGATGGACCGATTTCGAGGAAATTTTTTGTGAGGGTTCAAGTAAATTCGAGAATGGTATAGTTTCACAATTCGTTCCGATATCGCAATTAGTTAAAAAGATATTAATTAAAAACATTCAAAAAATACAACTCAACATTCACCTGTATTGTAACAACGCTATTGTTATAAAATAAAATTTCCTTTCAACTGAATGCTTTAACACGTGAGAAAAAAACCTTTTCAAATTTTGACATAAGTCGCCAAAAGGGTTGCTAAGTCGCCAACGTGGCTGTATTTGTAATTTTTTAAACAATTAGTTTTAATCAAATAATTTTTATTAATTATAATTAAATTATTGTATTGTCATCCAAAATAATTATGTACATTACATTTCAGCTCAAGTGCTGTCGTGGAACTTCTATTACACGAAAACGTTTTCGTGGAACCCAATTCCATAAACACACACACACATACTTCGAAGAATATATCTCAAAATAATATTTAAAGTAGACAACATGTTATAACCACTTTATGCAAAGGCAATTAAAAGAAATAATGCGTTTTTTTTAAAAAAAAATCTAGTCTAATTTTTTTAAATATAACTTACTCATTAAAAATATTATTTCGTCATTCCAATGTCACCTATCCATGCATTATATTAACTAGGATATGTATTTTTTTTATCACGAACTGTCGAAATCTAGGTCTATTGAGATTAAATGCAATCGCGTTAATTTTCTGAGTTTAATTTGTTTTTATACTTTGTTTTTGTAGCCACTTAAGATGAGAAACATATTTCACTTAAATACACTATTCTGAATGACATTAAAATATTTATAGCTGTGTCAGAAATCCCGTGTATTTTGCATGAATTTTCAACCTCAAATTTGAATGCCTTTCTTGCTTAAATTTAGATTTTAACATCAACTCTGTTAATATGTTGCTCCCTTTTCTTCATTATAGGTGTTGTCTCTCGCAAATGTCAAAAGGTACATTTTCCATTAGAAAACTATTTAATTTTGAAAGACATTGAGCTAACTAACGAGTATAAACTTATTTCGTGGAACCCGAGATAGTAAATAGATTATTCACAATTTAGTAGGAAGTATATTTTTTAAGTTAAAACACGTTTTAATATTATCTTTTATTATATTATAATAAAACTTTAAAAAGTGTTGGAAAATAAAGTTACATATAAATAAAAGTTTCAGTTTTATTGAATAGAATGAGCTTTAGATACTTGTAACTATATCAACTTCATAGAGAACGTGAATCTATATATATATATATTGCATGCATTTTTATTTCTTTTTGATTTTTTTATTGTGACTCGTAGAATCCCAGGGTTCCGTGAAACACAGTTTGAAGACCACTCCGCTAAGTATACCAAAAAAAGTATTTTAATAAATTTTGAAGCATGCCGAATTATTTAATTTGGTACATTTTTAAAACATTGAAAATACAACAGTAGAATTTATTGTCATATTCTCTCTTTTATTGTATATATATATATTCCCTTTATTTGGTTATTTTATCTTTTATTTGTTTATTTTTGTCGTTCATAAATCATTTTATATGCTCTCAGTACATTTATATTCTTATGTATGTAAAATATTTTTCTCAACTCAATATCTTCAGGTACATAAAAGGGTTTTTGTTGGCCGACGGAATGTTTCCTTTCAAAAATGTAAAGCTTAAATAAAACTCAAATTTATTGAATTTATTTCGCTGCCTGTAAGATTTAAAGTGTGCTGTTTTATTAAGGAATCGGAAATATGGATTGAAAAACACATTTAGGGAGATATCCTGATTCCATTTTTTTAATATAAAACATTTTAATTTTTCTTTTCAATGGAGGGTTTACTTCTCAGAAATTGTTTCAATTTATAACGGGAGGGGAGGGGGCTTTCCCCTAGGTTTCTCTCTTAAAGCTAACGTGGGGTTTTCCTTTAACGTTTTTGAAAAATTTTGCAACCATTTTCATTTAGATGCGCAGTCTATATAAAACGATTTAAAATGGAACCAGATAATAATAATAATTCTCCTGTCGGACAATATTGCTGATCAAGTTTCTATTGCTTCCATTTTGCCAATTTGAAAAAGAAATTTCCAAATTGTATGTCACGGGTTCGAGTCCTGGTGCCACTGATGACTTTCAGTGTAGTGTATGGCAGTCTATTTTTGAGCATTTGGACTGATACTCAGTCCTCAATCCCATATCAGAAAGTCTGTGGTATGGGGCTTGAAGTTCGTTGAATTTCACAGTCTGCGGAGTAGCATGCCCGCTATTGGTTGCGACGATGGGATCCGAGGGGTGGGGCTTATGGTGGTCTTCGTGGCTTGGCAGAGAATTTGGCATTGTTAAGAGCTGAATGGATGCTCTCTGATTGGTTGAAGGTATAAGTGAATATTGCAGTGCAGAGGGAGCTGATGCACGTTAAATCTCAAAGTCCTGCCGTTGGCTTGGATTGATATTTTAGACAGATGGGGGGGCAGCTGAGGAGTCATCATTGTCACTTGACCGATGCTCAAAATTACGAGGTCCGTCAACCGGTAGCCTTTGCGTTACTTTTTGTGTGACCTTAACATAACTCTTGCTCAATCATTCTGGCTATATTAGATAATTTATGCTAAATTATTTGCATTAAATCGTGATAGTCGATTTTCCTATCAAGGACTAATTGTTTAGTAAATATTTGTGTGTGTGTTGTGTTTATATGATTAATTGAATGACTTCTATACCTTCTTATGCCTCGAGGGTCAGAGTCAAAGCCTTAGGAGTACATATTTAGGCAGATTTTGGTGGTTCTTCATATGTTATTCTTAGTTAACTAATGCTTTACCAAATAATACTATAAGTTAAAAACAAGAATACATTGATAGTATAAAAAATTTTCGGTTAAAATGTGAAATGTATAGTTTATAGAAATTATAAAGATAAACATTAAAATCTTTGAAGTTATTATAATATGACGAAATATTTAAAATACAATCTAATGACTGGAATTTCAGTTTAATATACTACAGAAATAAGAAGAAAGTAACCTTTGGGTTTAAGAACGCGCGCGCTTTGTTAGAAAGACTCGTATTTATTAGTTATAGATTAGTTTAGGGATTTACATTTCGAGTTGTCGCCAACTCGAATATTGGCGATATTATCAATCTACAATTGTTTCTGGGTTGAAATGTATCAGCCGTTGACACCTCGATACAGAAGAAAGTTCATTGGCCTACAAGTTATAAAAAGCGTAAAGCTTTTGTAAAGGGAATCTCATATCCGGAGAACTAATTCATCACACGAACACCAATCAGTAGTCAGACAGCCAATGACGTTACACCTCCAGCGGCACTTCTTACATTCTTCTATACCCATGGCTTGACCGTTTGGTCAAGAAAACTGTCGAAACAAATTTTTCTCCCGATGAAAATAAAAAAGCTTTTTTTTGTCTTCGTTCCTCGACAGTTCCAGATTTTCACCATTGTAACAAAATGGTAGAAAAATCTAGCTAAAATTATATAACAGCAAGAAAATGAGCTACTTATTAACGTCATCACAACCAAATTTGCGCCACGCGAATCGCACCAATTTTCGAACAAAACCTGTGTGTGACTAATTTTTTTCCCCTAATAAGTCACTTAAGGTGTTTGACTACTTGCGATAACTTTTTTTTTTTTTAAAAAAAGTGGAGATATGGGGAATTTTTTTGTGGCTTTTAGATTTATTTTGTAAGTTTTAAGAAAAATTAATTTTTTACAAAAATTAGAGCACTTTATCTTTGTTATTACATGAAATTGCTTTAAAAATAGTGTTTATATTCACATAAGGGACTGTAAATTTTGTTATAAAACAGTGATTGATAAATCTGAAGTTTAAAACACTTCTATTATACAGAACATACAAACAAGTTTCAGTTAAAAATTTTCAAAACTTTTTGAGCAATCACTGTCCCCGTTTGAGCATTTAAAAAAATTACGCATTTTGAGTAAAACACATTTTAAAATATGACATTTTGCTTAAAGTAATGTGGCATCTGTTTTTACTAAGACCCTTGTAACTTTATTTCTAATGAGTGGAAATTAATGAACTTGGTATTTTTTATAAAGCTAATAAGATAGCCTATAAAATAAAGTAATCTATATAAAAAAAAGTTGTCAATTTTTTTGGCAAAATTCATAATTTTAGGATAGTCGAATACCTTAAAATTCTTTTTGTTGCTTTGATATCATGACATAATTCGCTTGGCACAAATTTTGTTGCGGTAACGATAATATCTAAGCACTGAAAAAGAACACTAAATTCAAACGAACTTCTATGAACAGATTGAAGATATTTAAAAAAAGCACCTTTTAACGTACGCAACCGGTAGGAGACATATTTTGGTGGGTTTTCTACGTGTTGGGTTCAAGCTCTCTCTAATAAACAAGTATTTAGAGAGATACTGATTATAATAAAAATTAGCGTCCCATGTTTTATAAATAACATTATTTTGTGTTATACACACATTTGATTTTCTTAAATTAAGAATCAAATCAATTGCTCGCAATAAAATTCAAATAGCAAAATTAAAATTAAATTATTTTATGGATGTCACCATATGAATTAAAAAAATTTGTGTTAAATACAATGTAAAGCAAGACATTTTTAAATTGAAACTCCCCCAGTTGTCACAAATAGGATATAATGAATTAGAAATATCGTATTGACATGATAGGTTGTACAGAAAGAGAGGGGAGACATATATCAGCAAGCTACTCCAAGTAAATTTCAAGTCTTTAGGGTCTATTAGTAAAAACAACGCAAATTTTTTACTGAATAAACCCTTCAGCAATCCCACTTTTCCGTCTTTTAGAGTCAATTTCCACATAACCTGTTCTTCGAAACATGTCTGTCTAATTCAAAGTCTATAGATTCTATAGCTATAAAAGTGAGAATTTTCGTCTGTCACGTTCCGCACCCCTTTGGGATTCGACTTTTACAAAACTTGTTCTTAGTTAATCTCTACTCAACAAAAGAAACATACCTGAGAAATAAAGTCTTCAGGTTAAATAGTTCCAGATATCTCGTGATGAGTGAGTCGCACCACAAAAAAATCAAGAGATCCTGATAGTTGACAAAAATATTGTAGGTTCCAGACACCACCCTCCAAACTCCCCGTTTCCTCAAAATGAAACGGATTGATTTCTAGTGGATGTTTTAATGTATTTTTTAAAGCAAATCTGGCAATTTTTTTATCCTGTTCCAATTTATGTAAATTGTGTGTTTTGTTTCTAATGAAAACGTTAAACATTTTTCAAAATTTTATTTTTGTTTCTAATGGGCTGCGGATTAGTGTTTTACCATTGCAGACCTAGTACATTCCATGGAAGCTTGTATATCTGTTTAGTGCGGCACCATATAGGTAGATACCAATCGCCACAGGTAATTTTGACGTCACCTGAGCTCTGACGATACAAACCTGTTTAAGGATTTAATTTTGCCGAGAACATCCAAGCCAAACAGACACTCTAGGGATCTTTTACATGCCGTGTAATCATACGACATGGCCGCTGTATCATGAAAATCCACCGACTTGGGCTGGGATTGAACCCGCAGCCTTGGATGCAGAAGGCCAGCAACAAACTAACCTTGCCACCCAGCCGGCCCATCAAACGTTTACTGTATTATTAATAAAATGGATTCAGGGGGTAGCTTTACATTTGTACTCAAACTGAAGAATAGCAATCGTAAATTCTTGAAACCTAATATACACTCTATAATAATAAAAAAAAGAACTACGTACCAAGAAAGAGTTGCCCGATTGTAATAAAATTTCGTATGCAAAGACACTTCAACCGACCATGCAAATGATTAAAATTTGGTGTCCAACGAATGAATAGCGGGAGCTACAGCGCATCGGAACTGCGCACTCAGCAGGTGTCTATAAAAAACGATTCTCAATGTAATGGAGAAAATTTCTTTTGCAATGAGATTTAGGATACCTTTGAACAACTGAAAAAATGCATCGCCGTAGGGTTCGAGCGCATCACGAGCAAATGTCAGAGTTCGAAAGAGGTCGTATCATTGAACTGAAAGAGGGAGGTTGAACAAATCGGAGAATCACTCGTCATATGGGTCGAAGCGATGCGGTCATTAGAAGATGCTGGCAAGAATGGCAAATTTCATCATCATGATGGTAGCGGTCGACCTATGGCCACAGAAGATCATGAGCACAGATTGATTGTCAGATCAGCTACCACAGCGCCTGATTCATCGTTATCAACTATCAGATGTGTGACCCGCACACGAGTGTCCACTATGACCATTCACAGACGGCTAACAGAGCGAAATTTATGCTCGTACCGACCGCTGCGTAAAGTGCGAATCACGCCTGCATACTGTCAAGTCAGATTACAGTGGTACTTGAGTGTAACAGGTTGGAATCATGCTGACTGGGGACGTATAGGGTTTAGCAACGAATTCAGCTTCCAACTGTGTCCTGACAAACATCGAAGACGTATCTGGAGACGGCCAGGGCAGCGCGCCGATCCTGCTTCCACAATTTCAGGCTTCCAGGCCCCACAGGCCCTCAACATGGGGTTATAGTCTAGGGTGTCAGTTCTTTTGAAGCCATACTCCTTTGGTTGTCATTAGAGGCACACTTACAGCACATCGGTACGTCAATGGCCTTCTGAGAACTGTTTTAGTACCGTTACTTTTGCAGTACCCTGACCTTATTTTTCAGCAAGATAATGCCAAACCACATACCACACTTGTTTTGAAATGAACTGTCTTATAGCTTATCAAACATTTCCTTGGCCAGCCATATCTCCAGATCTCTCTCCAATCGAGCATGTCTGGGATATGATGGGAAGGTGACTGCATCTACCGGGGAATGTTGATGACCTGGCCTGACAATTGGAGCAAATTTAGCAATAAGTATCGCAGGAGACCATCAGGGTGCTTTATCACTCTATGTCATGTCACGTGGCAGCTAGCATCCAGGCTAGAAGATGGCCAACTCCTTATTGAGCTCTTTACTTTGTAACTCTGAAAAAAATCATTCAATTTTTCTGAAATTTTAATCCTTTATTATTCTGTACGTAATCTTTCTACCCACTAATTTTTGTTTCTATCGGACAACTCGTTCTTGGTACGTCGTTTTTTTGTTATAGAGTGTATATTAAATTTATATAATAGTTTTGAGAACAACAATATCTCAAGTGTGTCAATTATTTCAAAGGGAGTAAAAGTTAATTCCAAAAATAAATGCAAAGGCATAATACAATTATTGTCAATATTTATATTTTATACATTCCGTTTAAAGGAAAATTTTATATTTAGACTTCAAAGCTATTCCTAGTAAATAGAAAAATACTAGACTTTTGATAAAAGCGCTCTAGACATTCATATTCATGTCAGATACTGACTGCAGAATCTGTAAACAAAGTATTTATGTTAGTGTTTCCCGGAAGTTAAAATCTTTCTTTTGCAGGGGAAACCGAAGTATCTTTCGGTTAAAACTACACAAAATTCTGAAAATAGCTTTTTATTATAAAAAAAAAAAGAAGTAAATATTATTCAGGGGAAAAAAGAATTTGATATATGTCTCAATGCAGTTTCTCTCTCTCTCTTCTCTCTTTTTTTTTACGGTTTAGTATTTCATTGAATTCATTCAAACAAACACTGTAAAATTCAAGAATTCATCTATTTATTTCGAAATACTTAGCATAGTAGCATTGTAACATAGTTTCATTGTATTTATATTGTTGCATAGATCCGGATTCGTGAATTCTATGTTACCAATCCCAAAGAACAAAACAGTTCTTCAACAGCGATGCAATTTGTTGTCGAAAACAATGTTTAAAATACAGGATACAGCAGTAGAATTCGCACCATAAATTCCAGAAGATTTTCATACCTTCTACAGCGCTCTGATACAACTATCAATGTCTAAAAAATACAGGTACCAAATCTTAAAGATTATAACCGCAAGCAATCTCTCAGTCGTAGGCATGTGAACACTTCAAAAAAAATTCAAGTAATACTGACTCAGTTTAGGTACACGACAGCTATTTGTAGTCTACGTGGCTACCTTCCAGTGCTTTCTCGAAAAATTCATTTACGATTTAAATCATAACGTTATAAATCTTTCCAGTATTTACGCCAAGCATCCATATGGTCACCAACATGATCACCAAGTCACCAAATTTGATCACCAAAACTGATGCCAATGTGACTGTATCTACAATGCTTCGCCAAGTTTCTATTGAAACGCCATTTTAACATAAGGGACGGTGTTGCTTGCTAATATTACACTTTTATCATAAAATAAATGCAACAGATAGTAAAATTAATTTATCACTCAAGCAGATTTAAATTATTTATACTATATTAAGATAAAACTAAACAGTTACACAAAATTCGTAAAAATATCATCACACTAAATAGTGGAATTCTTCGTACAAATATAACTTCAAAATTGTAGCTTAATTTTCATTACATTTATCGAAGAACGCTGATAAAAACTATTTTAAGGCAAGTTATTTTTCCTACATAGTGAGCTTAGCGCAAGTTTCGGATAATCTTATAATTTAAGAACTAAATTGAAATTTTGCAGTATAATTTTAAGAAAAATGAAATTAATTAAAAAATTTTAAAAACAATATTACATATAATTAAATTAACTATTGGCGAAGTTTAAAATCAGTTTTATTAAGAAAATTCCTAGTCATATATTTAAAAATGTATTTTTTATTTAATTTACAAAATTGTATGAGATATTTCTGAGTATTGTTTTAACATTTAATCATTATTAAAACTGATCAATTTAATTTTTTGAAAATTTTAAAATTAAATATTCAACAGAGTGCGTATTATTGACTTAAGAGGGCTGCGGTAGACCAGTGGTCAAGGTATCGGATCGTGGCAGGAATGTCATGAGTTCGTTAATATTAATTAACATAGTGCGACGTTAATATTCACTCACTCACTCACTCGTTATTAACTTAAACCTGAAAAATGTTTAGTTTTCTCAGGTAAGGACATTATTTCAGCTACAGCTATTCTACCCTGCTGGCTGAGTGGCTTGGTTAGTTTGTCGCTGGCCTTCTGCACCCAAGGTTGCTGGTTCGACCCCGATGCAAGTCGGTGGACTTCCATGATGCAGAAAATCGACAGTGGTCATGTCGTATGATTATATGGCATGTAAAGGATCCCTAAAGTGCCTGTTAGCTTGCGTGCTCTCGGCAAAATTAAATCCTAGTACAAATTCGCATCGTCAGTGCTCAGGTGCCTCCTTCTAGAGAGGAAACTGGGCGTCAAAATTAACTGCGGGGATTGGTTTCCACCTATTTGGTGCCGCTCTAAAAAGAGATACCAGCCTCCGGGAAATGTACTAGGTTTGCAATGGTAAAACTCTAATCCGCAGCCCATTAAAAACTATTCAATTCTTCAGTAACTGTTCAAAACTGCACACTACATTATGCGATGATTTTGAAAAATAATTGAATGCAATGTAGAAGACATTTCGTTACGGAGACTTAAACCTGTGATTTTCAAGACGTTAAGGGGTGTTGGAAAGCTAAAATCATATTTTTTTTGACAAATTGAGATTTTTACATTTTCAAACTGTATAGATTTTAACCTTTCTAAAAATATCTTATTTTAACCTCTAGGGTAATTAGAAGCCCTTAAACCTATTTTTAAATAATCGTTGAAACTGGACCACGCCCATTTGAATGGCGAAAAATGTAAACAAAGTACTTCGTTTTCGTTTAAAAGTTGAATGTCTGATATAAACCAAAACATGTATCTTTGATTGTAATTTTTTTTTTATTTCCTAGCCGACTAGAAGTTTCACTGAATACATTAAAATGAATTTATCTCAAAGTGTCAATTTTGACGTACGATGTACCTTTTCTGAAAAACTACTGTCCACAGGTATGTAAATGTTTTATGATATATTTATAATGATGGCTAATACATAGTGAAATGAGCCTTTTGTAAAAAAACTCAAAAATTTATTTTTTACAAATTTTTTATATGAAAAATGGATCAAGTTTCGCGATGTTTGATAAAATATTTCATAAATTACTAAAAAATTCAAAATTAGCTAAAAGCTCATTTCAGTACAATGAGAAAGGTGTACTTTAATGTTATGAAAAATTTCAAGCATGTACACATAACAGATTTTGAGAAAATGTACATCGAAAACAGCCAAATTAACATTGTCAGTATATATAGAGAGAAAGGTTTCCAAATCCCCTTAAGCGGAATATTTTTAAAACTTTTTACTCAATTTTCTAGAGAGTGAGAGTTTTTTTAACGTCGCACTATAGAGCTGAACCAGGACTATTGGCGAAGGACCTCGTTTAATGCGCTTAATCCATGGCTGCCACTTGATAAATATGATCATGAATTCAAAACTGACATTAGACTTATACCTGTCTAAAGTCACTTTTGTAAAGCATAGGTACAACTTCAAATTTGATAACTGAGTAAATATGTTCATGTATTAAAAGATTCTTCACACAAATTCTTTTTTCAAAAATTAAATAAACAAGTAATATAAAAAAATTTTTAAGTCAATTCCTACTTCGATCAACAAAGAAAAGTTTTATTTTAGCTACTTTTTATGAAATAGTTACAACTAATATAAATATGTATACACATGTGACAGAAACACAGCATTAAGTGGTAATTAATTTTTTAATTATCATTAAAGTATCGTATTGTCATCCAAAATAATCATGTGTATAAAATTTCAGTTAAACTGAATGCATGTGAAAAAAAAAAACCTTTTCAAGTTTTGACACAAGTCGCCAGCGTTATTATTAGTGTATTTGTAATTCTTTAAATAATTAGTTTTAATCAATTAATTTTTATTAATTATATTTAAATTATTGTATTGTCATCCAAAATAATCATGTATATACAACTTCAGCTCAATTGAACGCTTTAAAATGTATTTTATTAACGATTGAAAATTCCACCAAGATAAATAAACAAACAAACAAATAAATATATACAGAGTGTGATCTAACAGTAGGAATTGAAGAATATTCTTACATTCACGCGTACTTTTAAATCAGTTGCATTTTGGGTACTAACGTACAATCGCAACAATGCCAACGTTCAAGATAACTCGCCAAATTGGCAACCCCGATTTTGCATGTGTCGTATGCACTGAAATGTCAACCAGGGGCTTCGTTTCCTATAATGTTGTCCAAACAGTTAAGATAGTACGTAAATACCACATGTTGTATACCTATGTGCGTTTTTATTCTTGACAAATATGCATATTTAAAAGAAAGTTTTTGTAAAAAGCAGACGCGCGTTCGCGCGTTGGCAAGTGTGAAATACATGAACTGATAAGCGGAATACACGTGATTGCATTTATTATATGATTATGGCTGTGCATGGTAGAGAGAGAGTTTTTCGTATTTTAAGCCACTGTCAAGTAAAGATAGTGACACCCCACTTTCTATACTTTCACACCACACCCACGTGAGGATTTTAGACCTCGACGGATTTAACATACTTTAAACCCATGTATACGGGACGGATCTTTAACCCCTTAACTGGTTTGCCCATACACTGCACGGGCACTGATATTTCCTTCTATCTATCTTTGATTTGCACATAATTTTAATTTTTATAGTAAGATAATGTTAGTGCTAGTGTTTTTGAAAGATGCAGTTTGTCCATTGTGTTAAGAAGTCTCAGAGGTGTTACATTTCTCTAAAGGTCTGAAAATATAAACAATTTTCAAACAGATATAATTCTTTTAAATTTAAATTAAATCATTCGAATATTTTGCACATTATTTGTAAAGGAATGGGACTTCATGAAAATTATAAAATGTTTAAAATATAATCAAAATTTTAAAAACTATAAGCATATGAAAATAAGAAACTTTTCTATAAGAAATATTTATTAAGTTTTACGTCGCGCATGCTAATTTCTAAAATAGTAGCTTTAATTACTAGCTATAAGTTGATTTATAAAGATAAATGTATTCTTTTTACACTGTAGCTACTTTTATATAAATAGAATAATAACTTACAGATTTTAATAAATTAAAAAATACATTTTAAAAAAATAGTTAAAAAATTGCAATATTTTACAAATATTTTGAAATACAAAAGATATATAATACTAAAACTAGGTAGGGTTTAAAGAGTATGATGCATTGTATAATTCTGTTAAGTATACATAAGAGGCTACTATTTTAGAAAATAGCGTGCGCAACGCAAAAAAATACTTAGTATTTATTATAAAATTTTTATATACTTATGATTTTTTAAATTATTGTTATATTTTAAACATTTTATGCTTTTCTGAAGCCCCATTTTTTTTTATAAATAACGTGTAAAAGATTCGAATCATTTAATTTAAATTTAAAAGAATTATACCTGTTTGAAAATCGTTTATATTTTCAGACCTCTAGAGAAATTTAACACTTCTGAGACCCCTTTTAAAATACTTCTCATTCGGGATTTTCTTTGTGGTGAAGGCGGAAATTTTTCATTAACGGCTGGAATTTAGATTCTTGAAAATATTCGATAAAGAACAGGGATTGGCAAGGCAATGTGCAAATGAAAATGGAAAGATTATACAAAAAACCGACATTATCTCTGTCCTCATTGCAATCTAAGTATTACACCATGCTTCAAATAGTACGTACGTATATACTACGGTGACCAGATTTTATCAATGGCAAAGCTAGACGCGTTTCATATCAAGGTAGGGTCATGATTAAAAATTTGGTCTATACGGAGCAGCAAAAATTTTCATAGATTGTAAAAATTGTATTATATTTTTTAACTCCAACGAAAGTATAATTTGCAAACATAATACATTAAAAAATATATATAGTTACTATACAAAGAATAAAATATTACTATATAAAGAGTGTTTTTTTTCCAGGTATAGAAGTTTAAGTTGGCATTACTTTCCAAGATGGCGACCGATTTAACAGCTGTCAAGTGATTTATTCTCAGTTTGGTTTGGCAATTCATCAAAACGATCATCAAGCAAGGCGTAAATTCGTCGAATGGGCCCAAAACGAGATTGCCGTTGTTCCCGATTTTCATACGCGAATTTTGTTTAGAGATGAAGCGCACTTCAGGTTGAATGGCTACGTCAACAAACAAAACTGCCGCATTTAGAGTGAAGCTAATCCACAAGTGTATGTCAAAACACCGTTACATCCAGAAAAACTGACTGTTTGGTGCGCTTTATGGGCTGGTGGAATCATTGGTCCGTACTTCTTCGAAAACGATGAAGGCCACAACGTTACAGTCAATGGTGATCGGTATAGAGCCATGATTACTAACTTTTTCTTTCCTGAATTGAACAATCATGATGTCCAGGAGCTGTGGTTCCAACAAGACGGCGCAACATGTCACAGAGCTCGTGCCACAATCGATTTATTGAAAGACACGTTTGGTGACCTCCTAATTTCACGTTTTGGACCTGTGAATTGGCCTCCAAGATGTTGTGATTTAACACCGCTAGACTATTTTCTGTGGGCGTATGTTAAGTCATTGGTCTATGCGGATATGCCACAAATGCTTGACCATTTGGAAGATAACATTCGCCGTGTTATTGCCGATATACGGCCACAAATGTTGGAAAAAGTCATCGAAAATTGGACACCCAGATTGGACTACATTTGAGCCAGTCGTGGCAGTCCTATGCCAGAAATCATATTTAAAATGTAATGCCACAATATTATCTTTCGAATAAAAAAAAATTCATGTCAATCGAATAATACATCGTTATTTTATTGCAATTTAAAGTAATTTAAAGCAATGTAAAGTTTAAGCAATTTAAAGTTTAAAGTTGCAATTTAAAGTTGCTCTAAAAAAACACCCTTTACTATACTATTTTTTTATTCTTAGTTAAATTTTACATTTGAGTTATTTCTTTCAGTAGATTGCTGTCGTTGCTTAGGACGTCCGGAAATTTTTCACAGGAATTTGTTAAATAATATTTCACATACAAAATTGCTTTAATAGTCTCAACACATAATTTGGATTTTTCTGATGTCCATACTAGTTACTACAGAAAAAAACGTGTTTAGTCGCAGCATTAGGTCTTGTTAAGGAGAGCGCATATTCAATAATTTTCAGTTTTTTTATTGTATGGAAAAGGGTTTGTTTCAAAATGATGAAGTATTTCTAATTATTTATTCTCTTGTGTGAGTTTTGCTGATGCCCAAGATTTTTTTCTTTATTAAAATATATTTTTGATAAAAAATATCTCATTAAAAAGATCATTTTTGGATATATTACTATATGGAAAATTTTGAATAATGTGATCGAAGGATTTTTTTCGCATCATTCCAATTTATCTCTTGTTTTAATGTAACCCAATGAAAATGTTCCATATATCATTGTATTGTACCATCCACTCTTTTGAATAATCTATCTCTGGTCGACTTTTTCTACATGTATGCACACACACACACATGATCCTCAGACGCATGAAAATGTAGTATAAACATGAAATATTTTTGTAAGTATGAGAGAAATACTTTTAAGATGTATGAGACATTCTTCATAGTATGCAGAATGCATTTATAAAAAGCAAATATTTAGGGGTTTTTTTTGTGTGTGTTCTACAATTATAAAATAAAAAATTATGTGAAAACTTCAAAATTGAAAATTAAAATAAAATTAATCCATCTTCGCATCCTATTAAATTTTATGCATAGTTATATGAAATAAAAAATATGTCATTTTTGGAACATTTTGAGCAAAAGAATTGACCACTTTAGGGTTTAATGGTGCAGAAACTGGAACACACCTAACAAAAGTAGATTGCCCACACAAGTTCATGAGTATGGTGACTCAGGTCCTGCGGTCATATTAACGATAAATCTGTCGAGAGCTCAAACGTCCTCCCGATGGTGTGGTGTGGTAGTTAGGAGAGGGAGGTGCTAGCTCGGGTGTCGTCCTCGTCTCTTGACCATGGTTCAAAATTACGAGGTCCGTCGCCAAAAGCCCTGGTGTAGCTGAACAAGGCGACGTTAATATTCACTCACTCACGCGGTCACATTAAATTTTAGAAAATTTTAAACGAGTACAAAGACCCATATATCGATCTATTTCAAGCATATTTTACATTTTTGATTAATGTACTTTTTAAATTCAAAAAGCAGTGTTTCCTTCTATTTTTCTTTTAATTCCACGATAATCTTTCATTCTGTAAATGCATAAATCTTTTTTCTTCTCTTAGCATTTTATCGCAGAGTACGGCTTATTGATATATGTTTGAAAATAATATTCAAACAAAGACCATGTTTTTATAGCGAAACCAGCCTTTTCTCATGTATTCTTTCAAGCATGGCAACGTTAATAGATATTGATGAATCTTAAAAGACTGTTTTCGAAGCCTCTTTTCTTTGTTAATATTCGTTGTTTGAGATGGTAGAAATAAATGGTTTTTATTATATCAAATGTAAAAATGATGTTTGCTGCGAGCTATGATGTACGATTAGATAGGAGTAATTAATTTCTAGATTTTTATTTTAGTTTTATTTTATTTTAAATTGGAAGCGAATTTTTTGAAAAGAATGAAAATATTACAGGAAGATAAAACTGTTGCCTGATTTTTGAAATGGCTGTATTTCTGTAAATTTTACGACAGATTTGAATTTCAAAACACTTATTCGCTACTTAAAGCGTTGATGCTAAACAAGTAATATATATATATATATATATGTATATATATATACATATATATACAGTAGCGCACAAAGGAATTTTTTAAGGGGGGAGGTCTGGGGTCGAAAGTTCACCATTCTTGTATCATGCTCCTTTTTATTTTGTCGATTTTCTGGAACAAAACACAGTAAAAAACTGATTATTGAATAAATAATTAGCATTAATTAATAAAATTAATAATTAATATCAAATACTTAATTAAATTTTACGTATTATATACTTAGAACTATAACCAATCGGGGAAAAAATCAAGGGTTTTGGGAGGTCTGGACCCCCAGGACTTCCCCTTGTGTGTGCGCCACTATATATATATATATATATATTAAAGTCAGTTCCTACTTAAGTCAACAAAGGAAATTTTATTTCAGTTAATTAAGTTTAATGAATGAATATTTGACAAATCTGTATTAACTTCAAGTTTTATCCACTACAAAATTAAAAAAATGCATTTGAACTTAGGCGTGGATGAATAAAAAGTATCAATATAAATGATCATATCATGAATGAATCATCATGATTGAGAAAATTATCAATATAAATGAATCTTGTTATATAAACACGCTTATACAAAAAACATTTGAACCATTCCTAAATGAGAAAGTTCATCAATTTTAGGACACCAAGAGTTCTCTTGTATCATAAATTTTCCCCCATTGACTATTATCTGTCACATACATATATATAAGTTCAGTTGGCGATTATATTTCAGAAATAAATTTCAGATCTTCCAACAAGTAAGTATTTAAAGCCAAGAAAAAATTCTCGTTATAAAAACTTACTGGCTCAGTCTCTGTTGCATCTAATTCAACGTCATCAGAAATAACTCAGAATAAATATAAAATTGAAAAATAAAATTTAATTACTCAATTAATATTTGAAAAAACTGTATTGATATCAAGTGTCATCCACTACAAGTTTAAAAAATGTATTTTAACTTGAGTGGATGAATAAAAAGTATATTATTAACGATTGAAAATTTAAACAACATATATATATATCGGGAGAGAGTAAATTAATAGAAGGAATTGAAAAATACCAATTTCTAGTGAATAGTATTTTTCAGAAATAAGCGGGATATACTAAAGGTAAATATCTTAATCACCGAATTTAACATCCTTTATAATCTTATTTTTACACATAATAAAGTTAAAATAAATAAACTTGCATTCAAAAAATAAATTGGACAAATTAACATTTAAAAAATAACAAATAATTTAAACTCTCTATTTTAAGGTATCTGCCTACGTTTCTAAATCAATGTTTGACTGAAATTCAGAATTTTGTTTTTATATTTGTCATTTTGTGTAGGGAAAAATCAAGCAACCAGAAAGGAGAAATTTAGTAAGATAGAGAACGAGGAAGGTTTATGCTTATATAAAAGTGGTGAATTTTAAGTATTTGTGTGTGATATTAAGCACTATTTTAGTAAAATAAGAATCAAAACTTTAAATGCCTTTTTTTAAGAAAGTATTTTTTTTGTCAAAGTACGTTACTTAAAACTTGATACCTCAAAAACTTATCGATGTATTTTTTCCATATCTTTTTATATATTATTTAATGTATGATAAAGACAATGAACTAAAGATTTAGTTCTAACACCAATAATTTTTGTTTAACTGTTTATTGTGTGTGTGTTCCAAACAACATACATTTTATAAAATTTTCTGTTTGAAATTTTGCGATGAGCCATAACTTTCTGTAGTCAATATATTTTAGATTTTATTTCGTTTACTTCATAACTGTATTAAATATGCTGCGTTAAAATAACTTAAATATATGGCTTGGTACTCCATACAAAATGTTTTAAATTTCGATAAAATTTTACCTCAAATGCATCAATTCAATCAATGTAAATTGCCCTATAATTTCTTGATTGGTGTTTTTCATTAATCTACGTCATAAGCACTAACAGAATAACGTAAAATCATTCATGGCATAGCATTTTAGAAAACTTATCTCCGTAAACCTCAGATTGTATAACTAATTCTTCTTTTAAAATTTTAAAATTACATACACAAAATGATTATACGACAATAACTTTGTTCATATTTTATTGCATTTATTTTCTAAATAAATCAAATTGAACTTTATTTTTTTTAAAATAAAATCATTTTTATAAATGTAGAAATTGGTTGCAAATATATTTAACTCCTTTCTATTTTCATGATTTCTTAAGGTATCCGAACACGTTGAAAATGATGAAATTCGGTCAAGGCACATATTTTTGTTTTCCCTTTTGTTGAATAGAGCCATCTTTTGGCTTTACAAAACATATTTTGTTTTGTTTCTACTCTACCTAGAGACCAAGCTACAATCAATTTTATTAAGTTAGAAAAACCGGAAGTGGGTCATTGATCTACCGGAAGTGGGCACTTAAATTACTCGGAATCTATCATGGCGTGTCTAATTAATCAAAATATTACATATGTATTTCTATAAAACTTTTTGAACCTGATATTTATGCTATTTTCTAGAGAATGTACTAAAATATTGCTAATTGTATGAATATTTTTGAGTTAGGGCTTGTTATTTAAATAATGGTCTCATAAAGAATGTGATTTTTCTTGTAATGTTTACTCAATCAACTCTAAAATTTTCAAATTTTAATAAAACATTAAAAGTTTAGTACATTCTTTAGATATATGCATCTAGATTGTTTTGGTAATATTTTTACTAATATAAATTTAGTACTTTTTTCTTTAATTGCTTTGATGTTTTACAAAAGTGTTGCTAAAATTTCACTTATAATTGTGATTTCTGTGAAATTTAGGCAATTTATTTGAAATATTGTTCGCATTTCGGTGCTGTATATTGTAACAGTTAATATAGAGCACCCACGCGTTTACCCCAATAACATTAATTTCATCGTTGATCACTTATTCTTATAATAAGAATTATTTATTTTTATTTTTTAGTTCGATTCACACTATAAAAGCGTGTTTTTAGTTGTTTTTTTAATCTATATTCTAAAATCTTTTTAGAATAAAAATTATTACTTTTTATTTAAAGTAATTCTAATTCTTATGTTACGAAGTAAATTATATATTGATCCCTTGTATAGTGGGGAACGTTAAAGATTCAACCAAATGTAGCAAATTTGGGTAGCGTAACATTCCTTTAGTGCAGTCAGCGGTCGGCAAACTTATTAACCAAAGTGCCAAATATGAATATTACAACAATTTTTTAAAAAATTGGGAGCCAAATCTGCTTGTTTGGTAAACTTTTTTATTGCACTAAATAAGTAGTACACTAAATTAAACTAAATTTCCTACTTAATAAATATTTATTAATGCGAACAATGTGCTTGCATCTCCTTGGAAAGTTTGAATCAGGTTTGTATGTTGTTGTTTTTAATTTTAGGCATGATTCCAAGATCTCATCAATAAGACTACTTCTCAGTTTACTCTTGATAATATTCATGCTTGAAAAAGATTGTTCGCATATATATATAGAACCGAAAAGGGAAAGAACAGCAAACGCGAGCTTTTTCAGCTGATCGTAAGAGTCAGGAATACTATTCCAAGCGTTGAAATTGATCATGTCTTCCTTCTCCAGGTCATTCAAAGCAGACCACTTGTGTTGTTAACTAAGATCACATTTTTCTTCTCCAATATTTCTAATTCAGCACAAAGACGTTTGAATTTAGAGCTCTCCATCTCCTTGCTTTTTTAAATCCTGCAATTGTATTTCAAAGCTACTAACGTCAATTTCAAAAGGAGAAAATTTCAACTCTGCTGTTTTTAAATTCTTGAAACCTGCTTAGAAATGCTTCCCTCCTATTTAAAATTATTGTTTTAAAATGGTGTTTATCAATAGAGGAATTATTTTCTTGGCAATGCTTCAGCAGGCTCGGAAAGTGAAACAATGTTTCCCTTTCAAAATTCTGAGCAAAAACGGATTTGTTTTCGAATGTTATTACTTCTTCTAACATCGAAAAAATTAAGTTTCCTTTCCCTTGTAGTTAACGATTAAGTTGATTTAGATGAGACGCAACGTCTACCATGAAATAAAAGTTTTGGATCCACTGATCGTCTGTTAGTTCTGGATAGTGAACGCCCTTCTCAAGGAGAAATGCTTTAATTTCCAAAAAAAGGGACGAGAAACGTTTTAAAACGTTCCTTCTTGATAACCAACGTACCTTGTTATGATGCAGAAGATCAGCGTACTCACTCTCCATTTCAAATAAAAATTCTTTGAATTGACGATGATTTAGAGCTTTAGCTAAAATGGAGTTGGTAATGGTAATCACTATTTCCATAACTTTACAAATTTCATCCGGAAATGTCTGTGCGCAAAGCGCTTCTTGGTGAATGATACAATGGTAAACAAGTATTTCGTGATATATTTTTTTCTTTCATAATAGCAACGAACCCTTTTCTTATGCCGTTTAAACTTTTGGCCCCATCTGTTGAAATCGACACAATTTTATCGAGGGGTATATGATGTTTATCCACACACTCAATTACAGCATTTTCGATATCTTCTCTACGCGTCTGATCTTTGAGTGGCAATAATCCTAAAAGTTCTTAAGGGCCTGAATGAGACATAAATCTCATAAAAAGGGAAACTTACGCTGTATCATTTATGTCACAAGACTCGTCAATGCTATTGATAAAGACGAAGCCAATTTCAGATCTTCGATATGCTGGTTGATTTTATTCGAACACATTTTAATTGTTCTATCTTTAATGGTTTTGGCAGACAATGGTAACTCTTTAATTCTTTTCAGAATATCTGCTTTGTTCTTAAAATCCCTAAATAGCTCTTCGGATGCATTTGTAAAACCATTTTTATGTATTCGCCGTCTGTGTACGGTTCCCCTCTCTTAGCTAAAAACAAAACTTGCTATATTAATATTGCTGGAAGATTGCATCCAGTTATTAAACACAGATGTTGACGACTCGTGACTCTTCTGATGTTCTTCAACTGCTTTCTTCGTTGCATCACCGGTAGGATATATAGTGCTAAATGACGCGTGCTTTCTTGTAAAGTGTCTCTCTAAATTTGACTTCTTGTTATGCGTGAATTTCTTCTTACAAATAAGACATGTCGGAAGTCCATTCAAGTTTTGAATAAACGCAAAATTCTCGGTCCACTCAACTTTAAATTCACGCTTTTCATCTTCCGTTTTTCTTTAAGTTTTTTTGGTAGCCATGTTAATTGGGGTGTCTATAAAAATATTCCGAATATATTTTTTTCTAAAGCCACCAGTACAAAATTATTATCATTATTAAATTGATGAAAATAAAAATTTAAAAAAAAATCTTTTTAAAAAATATATAATTTTATTAATATATGTAGCTGCACTAAAAAGAAGAAACAAATTGTCCATCATCAGAATAACAAAACTTTTAATATGACCAAAAATGGAAGAAAATTTCCAACATTTGGATAAATAGAAGTTATCGAAAAATCGATTACAAACTTTGTACCACAATCACAAACATATATAGCAGGTGTAACAAAATCGTATAAAAATACCTGTAAGATGTGCAGCTAGACTGAAAAATACAACAACTTTTTAATAAGACAGGAAAACGGCAGACATGGTAGATAAGACAAAACTGTTCACACTGCAACTGCTGGTCTGTGATGCCAATTCGTACCCAACTACTTAAGAAAAAGTATGCGCGCGCATGCTTGTGGTACCTTTGTATCACACCGGAGTACGTCGAAAACATACGAACAATTTCAGCCGGTAGCTTGTACATGGTTTATGTTTACGTTTACGAAAACTAATAAGATTAAACTCGATGTTCGTTACGTATTTTTACAACAATACAAAATTTTAATTACCTATCTATCTTTTAACTTAAACAAAAAAATTATCCATTTTCTCGATTTATAGAAGAATTTTAATTTATCAAAATAAGATGTAATTTTTTTCTTACCAAGTTTTTTTAAATAAAAATATTATTGCGCCTTCCGTGGATATTTGTGCCAAAGCCGCGCTTAAGGAGCGAGCCACATGCGGCTCCGGAGCCGCACTTTGCCGACCACTGCTTGAGAGTAAAATTTATTATGTTTGTTTTAAGCTAAGTTACATAATTAACAAAAATAATGGTTTGAGAACATGGAGAGTTTTTTCATAACGACCACATTCTGTCCACACTTAGTCTCTATTGAACATATGTGGTTGTGATAGGGTACTTCTGCAGCTTGGAACAGTCAGTTACAGTTTTTATAACCTTGAAAACCCTTTAGCCCTTGGTGTATACCCTTGAAGTGTTAGATTTTTAGTAAAAAATGCAGTAATAAAACAATTGATTCTAATATTTTTTTTTACATTGTGTGCATTCTAAAGATTAATTCTTGATTTTCATTGCAATTTATTAATTTAAAACTAATTTTCCTTTTCATCCATTATTTTAAAGCAAGAATGTTTTTAGACATTTTAATAAAAATTGTTATTTAATCTTATTTCAAACAAAAAAAATGTCAAATTTAAGAGCTTAAAAGCATAAAAAATTAATTATTTTCATTAAATTTTGAATAATTAAATAGCTTTTGTTTGTTTGAATCGGATTTCGTAAAAGTACTAATAAAAAAAAACTCTCAAAAATAATAAAGGATATCTTTATTTCCAGATAAATATTTCCTCCGTTAATGAATTTTAAGAAAACGAAAAAAAAAAATAAATAAATTTGTTGATAGAAATGTCAAAAAGTATCAGCAGTTCTCAGTTCTTAAAATTTCACTGCAAAGGAAATAATTTCTTTTCTTCGTGAAAAATCCCCATTTCGTTGCAAAAACTTATTTCGTTTTTAAGGGGGAAAAATTCCAGTAATCCACCTTACTATGGTAAAGATTACGTATCTTAATGTATTTTTTATTTGCAAAGTATTTATTAATAAGAACTTAAAATTCATCTCAAATTATAAGAAGATACGAGTATTGATTTATAAAACTGAAATAAATTGATACCACCAAAGCTTCTTATCTTTTTTTCCCTATTAAATAGCCCCCATTTCTTTTTCCTTTAGTTATCTAATTTCATTTTTTTATTTCCCCTAATTAAATTTTCCCATGTTTTCCTTCTTTTTAATTGAACATCATAAATTCTAAACAACTTTGAAGTTAATAATAAACTTTTTGGATGGCGAAAAAAAAAACTCGACACAGGCTGTTTTCAACATTTTATTTAATTTCTTTGACTTGCTTTTATCATACATTAATTAGAAAACTTTTTTAATTTAAGAAACTCTGCTGATACTTTTTAAGATTTAAATCTTAACAATCGTAACAATGCTTTTATACGCGTATAATGCATTTAGTTTTGAGATTATTTCCTTCTACATTATTCCGAGCGTAAGTTAATAGATGAATATTACAAACTGACAAATACAATTTTAATTTCAACTTGCAATATTAAAGTTTTATTCAACAATAATGAGCTAAAGTTTTAAAAACAGAAGAATAAAGAAGTTGTTGATGTCCATTTAATTTGCATTGTCGTACTTAATAATTCATTAAAAAATTCTTCTTTAATTTAGCTAAATGCAAAGCTTTTAGAACTATTATTTTAAAAAATGTTATCTAGATAATCGAGGCAAATTGCAACCTGTATGCATTTTTAAACAGAGGAAAAGTCATTCAACAAGTTACATATATACACCGTATATAGCGATGTAAAAAAGCCTATCAGATCTGAAATACGCAGATACATTACGAATTTTTTGTTAAAACTCAAAGTCATTACTAAAGGGTGTTTTTTAGAGGTATAGAACTTTAAATTGCAATAAAACAACTATGTATTTTTCGATTGACATGGATTTTTTTTTATTCGAAAGATAAACTTGTGGCATTACATTTTAAATATGATCAAGCAAGGCGGAGATTCGTCGAATGGGCCCAAAACGAGATTGCCGTTGTTCCCGATTTTCATAAGCGAATTTTGTTTAGCGATGAAGCGCACTTCTGGTTGAATGTCTACGTCAACAAACAAAACTGCCGCATTTGGAGTGAAGCTAATCCACAAGTGTATGTCGAAACGCCGTTACATCCAGAAAAATTGACTGTTTGGTGCGCTTTATGGGCTGGTGGAATCCTTCTACAAAAACGATGAAGGCCACAACGTTACAGTCAATGGTGATCGGTAGAGAGCCATGATTACTAACTTTTTCATTCCTGAATTGAACAATCATGATGTCCAGGAGCTGTGGTTCCAACAAGACGGCGCAACATGTCACAGAGCTCGTGCCACAATCGATTTATTGAAAGACACGTTTGGTGACCTCCTAATTTCACGTTTTGGACCTGTGAATTGGCCTCCAAGATCTTGTGATTTAACACTGCTAGACTATTTTCTGTGGGGCTATGTAAAGTCATTGGTCTATGCAGATAAGCCACAAACGCTTGACCATTTTGAAGACAACATTCACCGTGTTAATGCCGATATACGGCCACAAATGTTGGAAAAAGTCATCGAAAATTGGACGTCCAGATTGGACTACATGCAAGCCAGCCGTGGCAGTCATATGCCAGAAATCATATTTAAAATGTAATGCCACAAGATTATCTTTCGAATAAAAAAATTCCTGTCAATCGAATAATACATCGTTGTTTTATTGTAATTTAAAGTTCTATACCTCTAAAAAATCACCCTTTTATAATAGAAGAAAGTCTTTAGTTATTCTACGAAACATTTCATCGACCAAAAGTTTTATTTCAACGGTATTTTATTGCAAACATTATCTGTAATAAATTTTTATGTACAGAATTTCAAATATTTAACGTTGAGTGAGTGGTTATTAACGACCCACTGTAAAGCAAGGGTCGGTAACCAATGGCACGCGTGCCACATGTGGCACGTGGTAAAATTCTTAGCGGCACTTTGCACTTTTCTACAAACTCCTTAATTTTTGCTGGTTGAAAGTCGATAAATTTGTAATAGACCTTATTTAACAAACATCTTCAGAGTCATGAACATTTACGAAGTAATCTGAAAGATAACTGAAGATAGATTTACAGCTGTTTTGTAAATAATTCACAATGTCATTGCAGGAGAAATTTAACAGTTTGAAAAGAGAACATTGCATGTACATCGCTTTTGGTAATACAAATCTAAGTAAAAAACCTTTTTTCATATGAAAAATATTTCGAGTTCGCGAAGAAATTGCTTTACAACGGAATGTTCAAAACCGTGTCAAATTCAAAGTGAAACATTGCACACTTATTTTGCGATATGAAAGGTGAGAGGTGCAAACACTAGGTTCCCATTAAATTTTATTTATCTTTTTATTTAACTACTAGCCGTTACCCACCCGCTTCACTGGGTATTTCACGATGTTGTATATATGTATACTGTTTACATATATATTAATTATTGATATCTAGCATTAAGAATTCGATTGTGTCGAAAAATATATTTATAGCTGTAACACTCTCGCCCCTTGATATAAAAAGAACATAAATTATAATATCTAATTTCTATTTATATCAAAAATAGAAGTAGAAAGATTTTTTTCACTCACTTAACCTAATAATCAAGTGGATTTCCACCAAAGCAATTTTCAGTGCATCTCTACTCCATAAAATAAACATGCGTGCTAAATTTCAAGTCTAAATCTAACAGAGAAAAAACGAAATTTTTATCATCAATACCTCGTTGACAGCATTCTTAGCGGATTCCAATTCAACAAAAAAAGCATGTAAACCAAATTTTATTATTATAGTCTTAGCAGTTCAAAAACGGGAATTTGGTCTATCAATACGCCCCAATAACTCTCCCCGCTTCCCCCTGGGGTTGACTTCCGTAAAATCTATTCTTAGTGGAACTCTATTCAACTAAAGAAAAGTTCTCAACAAATTTCAAGAAAATGAGTTAAATTCAAAAACAGGAGTTTTTCTATAACACGCCTTAATCCCTCGCAACCACACTCCTTTGGGGGTCCGTTTTCGTAAAAATCTTTGTAAAAGGAACTTTATTCCATGAACGGAACATACCTTCTAATTTTCAAGCAGGTGGTTCTATTAGTTGAAAAGCGGAAATATTTATCTATTACGCCCCTTAATCCCCCTCAGTGACCCTTGGGGATCAATTTTCCCCAAAACTATTTTTTGGCGGATCTCTACACCATGAAAGGGATTCGCTTACCAAATTTTAAGACTGTACGTCTAATAGTTTAAAAATGGAAATAATTATTTATAACGCCCCTTAAGCCCCCGCAATGCCACTTAGGAAACAATTTTCACAAAACCCATCTTATGACAGATCACTCTTCCACTAATGATATGTTTACCTCTATTGGAACTTCTTCCCCAATCATACCCACTTCCTCGTCCCACTCCGTTATTCAACCACCCTCTGCATCTAATATACAGGATACCAAGAAAATCTCAAAAGTCCGAGCGAGAAAACGAAAAAAAGAAATACTGAAAAAAATGAAGGACACAGTATTTGAGATTAAGATGGCTCAACATAGACCCAGAAAGCCAGCTTCTGTGGAATATACAACAGACGAGGAAGACACCATTGTATACGACATGGGAGAAGAGATAGAATCTCCGAAAAATGGCAGTACTGTAGGAGAATCAAAAAAGGATATTGCGAAATATACATGTATATCCCCTACGAAATATAAAAAGTGACTATATTTTTATTGACATGAACTGTTTCAACTTTTTTAAAATAAAATTTTTACTGATTTTTTTTAATACTTTTGTTTTTAGATCTTGTCTGACTTGTTTGCTTTTCTTATTTGAAAACAAGTCATACGTGATTTGAACTTTTACCGTTTTTTCAGTCTTTTTACACATTTTATTAAACATTTTAATATTTTAACGAATGTTTGGCGCAGTATAGCCAGGTTTGGCTCTTGCGCCATTAACCCCTAAATTCACTCACTCACTCACTCACTCATGACAGATCACTACTCAGTGAATGGAATCTGCCTACTCAATTTCAAGATTTTACGTCTAATAGTTTAAAAAAGGAGTTAATTGCCTATAACGCCCCTTAATTCTCCACAACGCTACTTGGGGTCGATTTTCACAAAACCCATTCTGTAGGGGATCTGTACTCTATAAAAGAGATCCGCTTATCAAATTTCAAGACTGTACGTCTAACAGTTTAAAAATAAAAATAATTATCTATAACGCCCCTTAAGCCCCCGCAACGCCACTTAGGAAACGATTTTCACAAAACCCATCATATAGCGGATCTCTAATTAATGAATGGAATAAGCTTACTAAATTTCGAGATTTTACGTCTAATAGTTTAAAAAAGGAGTTTGTGAAGGTCTCCTTGGACCTCACTTTGAGAACGAGAATAAATAGGAGCCATGTAAGAACCAGAAGCCATTTTTATAAACAACTTTCTTTATTTGGTTATCTTATCCAAATAGAATCAAAGACTTATTAACAAATATATCTAACTAGTATTATGAGGTTTTAAAGGTAATATCCTTTAAATTAACTTAATTAATGATCCAATTAATTAACAATTAAATAACGATCACGCAGAGATTACCACGATAAGAGATCCCAGAATTATATTTAATAATGTTCCTATTGAACATTTAACTTTAATCTCACTCTTAAAACTTTAATGAGACTTTAATTATAAATCAATAATTACCAACGGAATCTCAACTCTTCTTGAGGTTAAATATTACCAATGGAATCTCAACTCTTCTTGAGGTTAAATTATCTCCAACAAGAAATCTTCAATTTAACTTCACTATAACTTTCTGCTTCAATCTCTATCTCCTACTGCTCTAACTTTACTATTCCGTTTGACTTAAATACTTTATCTAATCTGCATATATAACAAGGAATCCTGTCCGCTTTTTGGAGTTGATTGGAAATAGGTAGGGAATTAAATTTCCCTAAAAAGGACGACTCAGAAGGTTAGTGATAAAGTTCCGTATAGATTTGTCACAAGTCAATTGCCTATAACGCCACTTAATTATCTACAACGCCACTTGTGAGTCGATTTTGTCAAAACCCATTCTGTAGGGGATCTGTACTCTGTGAAAGGAATCCGCTTACCAAATTTCAAGACTGTACGTCTAATAGTTTAAAAATGGAAATAATTATGTATAACGCCCCTTTTAAGCGCCCTCAACGCCCCTTGAAGGTCGATTTTTGTAAAAATCATTATGTAGGGAATCTCTACTTTACGAAAGAAATCTGTGTACCAAGTTTTTCACAACTGTACATCTAATAGTTTAGTAAAGGAAATAATTATCTATAACGCCCCTTGGGGTTCGAACTTTGCAAAATCCGTTCTTAGCTGACGTCTCCTCCATGAAGGGAACCTACCTACCAAATTTCAAGTCTGTAGGTTTAATAGTTCCGGAGATATCGTGATTAGTCAGTGAGTCACTCAGTGAGTGAGTGAGTCGCTTTTTTCCTTTATATATATAGATAATGAAGGGAAATAGTTATATTTTATGTTGCAAATTTCTTTTATTTTAATAAATATATTTTAAGATGTATAATATATGAGCAGTTTTAATTATTTTTTTTATTTTTGTTGAAGTAGTTATGTTTTACGCTTTGTGTTTATTTTCTTGTGAATAAATATCTTTAAATGATGCAAAAAGTTAACATATAATAAAACTATAAATCTATATCATATCGGCCTCTATTATATAACTCTGCATGCATTATCGTGAAAATCGAATTGCTTCAAAAATTTCCTACTGTGTGGCACGCTGAATTATATTGGTAGATTGATTAGGCACACCACAGCTAAAAGGTTGCCGTTCCCCTTGCTGTTAAGCGAGTGAGTGAGTGAATATTAACGTCACAATGTTCAGTTGCACGAGGGCTTTCGGCGACGGACCACGTAATCCTGAACCATGGTCAAGTGACGGGGGAGACACCTGAGCTGGCCCTACTATATAAATAGCAACGCGAAGTCTATTTGGGGTGGACTTCGGAATTTGGAGCCATGGTCAAGTGACAAGGACTACACCTTAGCAGTCCCCCGTCTCTAAGCTTCTATACCACCCCAAAGGGTGCCCTTTGAGCCTTGACAAATTTAACGGGCATCAACCCCTCTACCCTGTTGGTCTTCAGTGGTACTTGGGTTCGATCTCATGACGCGCCAAGCTGGAGTCCATATTTTGATAATGGGCCAATTAGATGAAAATAGAAGGATATAATCACACACACTTTCAACATCAACATATGTGACCGCTTTTAATTTCCCTGTGCTGTGACCATAAAGTATCCGAACACTTTCGACAGCCTTTTTTTTTTATAAAAGTCAAGTGATACGGGGATTTATATTTGTGGTTTTCAAATTTATTTAGTACATTTTAAGAAAAGAATTCTAAAATTAAGAAGAGAAAAAAAAGAAATTATTATTACTAAAATGAGTAAAAATTTACAAAAAATTACATAAACGGGTCCCATTCTGTACATAAAGCTTATGAACAAATTTTCAATTTTGATGTGTTGCTTTTCTATTCATTTTTCAAATGGTTTTCAAGATAAGAGATATTTTAATTTGTACAAAAAATATAGACACGCTTTTTCTTATTATATGAAATTGCTTAAAAAAAACAGGGATTACATTCACTTAAGGGACTGTACATTTTGTTATTAAACAGAGATTAAAAAATTTGAAAGTTAAAATGCTTTTACTATTATACAGAACATGCAAAAAGAATTTCAGTTAATTAGTTTCAAAAAATTTTGAGCAATCACTGTCCCGTTTCAGCATTTCGAGTAAAACGCATTTCAAAGTACAACAACTTGCTTAAAGTAGTGGCATTTGCTTTTACTAAAATACTTGTAGTTTTTGTTCTAGTGAATGGAAAATAACAAATTTAATATTTTTATAAAGCTAATAAAATGATCTATAAAATAAAATCATAAAAAATTGTCAATTTAGGGTAAACTTTCAATATTTACGAACCAATTTCCAGTCACAATTTTCATTGCACCTCCATACAACAACTATGTGTTGAATGCAATAATTATGTACCTCAACGCTGAAGCTATAATGCGACTTTAATTATAAGTTGCACAGATTATTAAGATGAGTATTATGTAAGATGAGTATGAGTATTAAGTATTATGTTTTGCATGAAACCCCATGTAAGTCTCTAGTACAGAGTGTTTTTTTTTCCAGATTTAGAAGTTTAAGTTGGCATTACTTTCCAAGATGGCGACCAATTTAGCAGCTGTCAAGGGATTTATTCTCAGTTTGGTTTGGCAATTCATCATGAATGGACTCACGCCTGAACAACGCTTTCAAATTGTGCAATTTTATTTCGAAAATAATGGTCGATTTCCATAAGCGAATTTTGTTTAGCGATGAAGCGCACTTCTGGTTGAATGGCTACGTCAACAAACAAAACTGCCGCATTTGGAGTGAAGCTTATCCACAAGTGTATGTCGAAACATCGTTACATCCAGAAAAACTGACTGTTTGGTGCGCTTTAAGGGCTGGTGGAATCCTTCTTCAAAAACGATGAAGGCCACAGCATTACAGTCAATGGTGATCGGTATAGAGCCATGATTACTAACTTTTTATTCCTGAATTGAACAATCATGATGTCCAGGAGCTGTGGTTCCAACAAGACGGCGCAACATGTCACACAGCTTGTGCCACAATCGATTTATTGAAAGACACGTTTGGTGACCGTCTAATTCCACGTTTTGGACCTGTGAATTGGCCTCCAAGATCTTGTGATTTAACACCGCTAGACTATTTTCTGTGGGGCTATGTAAAGTCATTGGTCTATGCGGATAAGCCACAAAAGCTTGACGATTTGGAAGACAACATCATTCGCCGTGTTATTGCCGATATTCGGCCACAAATGTTGGAAAAAGTGATCGAAAATTGTGTGACAAATCTATACGGAACGTTATCACTAACCTTCTGAGTCATCCTTTTTAGGGAAATTTAATTCCCTACCTATTTCCAATCAACTCCAAAAAGCGGACAGGATTCCTTGTTATATGCAGATTAGATAAAGTATTTAAGTCAAACGGAATAGTAAAGTTAGAGCAGTAGGAGATAGAGATTGAAGCAGAAAGTTATAGTGAAGTTAAATTGAAGATTTCTTGTTGGAAGATTTAATCTCAGATAAAAGCTGAGCTGAGCTGAGCTGAATTGCAGTGTGGTAAATATTAGTCTTATTATTGCGAATGAAATTAAAATTAAATGTTCAATAAGAACATAGAACATAATTCTGGGATCTCTTATCGTGGTAATCTCTGCGTGATCGTTATTTAATTGTTAATTAATTGGATCATTAATAAGTTATTTTAAAGGATATTACCTTTAAAACCTCATAATACTAGTTAGATATATTTGTTAAAAAGTCTTTGATTCTATTTGGATAAGATAACCAAATAAAGAAAGTTGTTTATAAAAATGGCTACTGGTTCTTACATGACTCCTATTTATTCTCGTTCTCAAAGTGAGGTCCAAGGAGACCTTCACAATTGGACGTCCAGATTGGACTACATCCGAGCCAGCCATGGCAGTCCTATGCCAGAAATCCTATTTAAAATGTAATGCCACAAGATTATCTTTCGAATAAAAAAAAATTCATGTCAATGGAATAATACATCGTTGTTTTATTGCAATTTAAAGTTCTATACCTCTCAAAAAACACCCTTTACTTACTAAACTTGTACTTAATTTAGTATTTTTTTATTGATAAATTAATTATCAAATACTTTTTGCCGTACTAATACATTTAAAAATACGTTACATCAGTGTGAATATGCATTTTATTTTTTAGAATGTCAGAGTATGTTTTGTTTTGCTTTCTTTCAGTAAATTGGTAATTAATTTACATCTTTTATTTTCGATATTTACATATGCTCGCCCCCCCCCACGTAGGGTTATCCCACCCTCTAAGGGGTGCGCCCCGCAGTTTGAGAAACTCTGCATTAGTGAATTGAAACGACTAAAAGTAAACTATTTAAGAATAAATTCAAGCTACGCATACAAAAGATATTCGTACTACAATTTCATTTAAATTATTTTTCTGTAAAGAATTGATTAGTCTAATCCGCATGCTTTACAATGCAAAAGTGCTATGAAAGTATTTGTTTTCTACTTTAATGTTTGTATTTAATATGCTTGAAGTTTTCTTTATTAAATCGGTATGAATAACCATAGACATTTTATAATATTCTTTATAGATAAGCTTTTAAATTGACCTTTCAATCAAATTTTCGAGTAGAATTTTTTTGTCTAGAAATAAATTTAATTTACATCAGTACTGAGCATTTAGGAATGACTGGATAACAAGTACTTATATAGAGAGAGATTCTTTTTTTAATATACTTTATAAACTACATAAACGAAAAATTTTAAATTCATAAACAATATATATTAAAAAAGTAATTATTCACACCTTTTTATAAATTAATATATGTTTATTTTATATATCTTACCCATCGAAAAAGACAGAAAGAAAGAAAAACTGCAAGAAAAATAAGAAAAAGAACGTCGAAGAATTCACTGTATTTTTAATATTTTAAAGCATACAAATAATATTAAACCTACATTATTACATAATTAGAACACGGAGACATGGGACAACTCCAATGAGGGTGAAAGAGGATATCGGAGATGTTTCTAGTGAACTAGGCAATGGGGGGTCAAAGGTTGTACTTCTTGGAAGAAACTTCCAGAACCCTATTGCTCTCAGCGAGACAGGATATAATAAAACCAGTTCAAGATGTATCATCACCATAAAGTGTGTTAAAAGTGAGAATAACATGAAATACTCAGAAATAATTTTAAAAAAGGGAAAGCAAAAGTTGAATCACAAAAAGAAAAGTTCGTAAAATAGAAAATTCACTTCGCTATAGAGAGGTTATTTTACGAATAAAATCGTGAAATTTTCAAAATTCCAGGAAAAAGTTTGCTATAGAGAAAAATTCGCAATATAGAGGTTCGTTATATAGAGGTTTGACTGTATATATATATATATATATATATATATATATATATATATATATATATACAGTCAAACCTCTATATAACGAACCTCTCTCTCTCTCTATATATATATTTATTTATTTATTTATATATTATATAATTATTATTAAAATAAAAATTACAAAAATTAACTATCTAAATAAAATATTTTTAAGACAATATAACCGTACAACAACCCTTCACAAGATTGTAGAGTTTGCCCCTAAACGGAATTGTAACGGACAAAAACAGAAAATAATAAATCAAATAAAAATTGTACCTAAGGATACTTGAAAACAACAAAAAAAATTTGGTAGAAAAAGGTTAAGGAAAAAATTATAAATAAGAGAAAGAGAAAATAAAGTATATATATGTAACACGCTTTGCGTGAGTATAAAAATTTAGGTTGTAAATCAATTTGATATAATAAAATTATTTTCAAATTTTATAATAATACAGAAGTGGGAACATCTTTTTACAAACGGAAAATTAATAATCGAGTAAAATTCTTTTCTAGGATTACTAAGCTTTGAATTTTATCATGCAACTATATATTATTATATAAGAATGTTACAGTAATGATATTAAATAATTTATATAGAGATATAGCTTTTTTTGCATTGACTAAGAACAGTTTCAGATTTCCATCTTTCTTTTATTCAAACATTTACTTAACAGGAGGCTATTATATTCTAATAAATATCAAGAGCAGGTTTTGAACATAATACTGTATTAGACGATTGTTTCGAAGTTGTCTATCGAGAACTGATTTTAATCTTTTATTTTACTGCTTTGTCTAGACAAATAATCCCGTAAATATTTTTACTTTATTTGTGAACTAATTTAATCATTTGTATAATTATATCCCTAGAGTCTATGGCAATAACGAATTTTATTGTAGCCTTTACGTCAATTCATTCCTAATTTCTTAATTAGCTATCTGCTATCATAGGCTGATAGTTCAATTTACTCACAGTATTAGGTTCTTATGTTAAAAAATAAATCAGTATAAACAAAGTATATATATATATATATATATATATATATATATATATATATATATACCTTTCCCCACACAATTATAGCTAGTAACAATCATAAGTAGACTTTCATGAAAGAATTCAACCACTATTGTTTACTAAAATTTAGTAGAATTAAATACATAAAAATCATAAACTAATGAATGTTACTTAATTCTCAGAAAACATTAATTTAGAATACGAAATTAATATTTTCATTTTTATATGAAATATCTAGTAATTGAATTCTAAAAATAAAATTGATACTTTTCCATTTACCCCGCGCAAACCACCCCAAACAGACTTTATTGGCGACAACACACAATTTGCTCATAAAAAAAATTGTTAATAAATATTAGTCATTGATTTTCATCCAATTTTGAAGTATTAGGAAATACTGGTACTAACGTATTATCACAACTTATTAATGACATTATGCGAAGCGAAGTATATGATTGTTTATTCAGCGCGTACGAAACATATGAAATCGCGGTTGCCAACTTGGCGAGTTATTAATGACGTTAATTGTGACAATACGTAAGTACCATTAATCATTTACATCATAAAATTATTGCTATTAAAGGTTTTAAGTAATGAATTACTACAAAGAATTTTTAAAGAAGTAATCCCAGAGAGATAATAAACTATAAAGTTTTAAGAAAAATGAAACTGCAGGTTTTTTGGCTCCAGTTCTTTTAAAACTATTTAAATTAAAAGGATGTTTATGGAGAATGCTTTAACGTTTTAATAAGTTTTATTTCTTCGTTACTTATCATGTGTTTGTTTCCATGTCAAATTTATTAACTTTTAATTTTTATCTTTATTCTTCTATTTGTTTATTTGAATTTTTGAATTCTTTTTTTTAATTTACATTAACTTAACCGCTTTATATTTCTCTTTTGTAGCTAATGCTTTCATATACTTAATAACATTCTTATACACTGCGGGACAATTGCTAAGGACGGATAACACTATCATCCATAGCGACCACAAAATGAAAAGAAGCAAAATGTGGAAAATTAGAATAAGTGCGGGATATTAGTAAGAAGAAGTATGAGTATATGCAAATTTTTTTTCCACGTCTGTTCATAACGTGATAGCGTTCATAAGAGCTTTAAAGGTTTTGACGCGTGTGGACAGTTGTTGTTTCAAGTCAAAGTTTTACAGGAAAGATTTAATAGACGAACTTAAAATTTTTGGCATGTCTTCCCGACATCACATAGATGATTTTATGCGTGGCCGAATTATTGGAAAGTACGAAGAAAGTCGAAAAATAACAAATGTTGCCAGGGAGTTCGACATCGCTCACAGCGTTGTTTCATGGCTGTGGAAGTCATTTAAAACTACTGGAATGTGTAGTAGATGGCACGGGGGAGGTCGTGTTAGAAGTACGACGCCTGCAGAAGACAGATATATCGTCCTATCAGCAAAAAAGAACAGGCGCACCACAGCTCAGCAGGTGGCAAATCAGTTTCTTGCTGCCTCAGGAAAGCAGATCTCCCGAAACACTGTTGCCAGACGTTTGAGGGGAGGAGGACTATACGCACGCAGACCTGTTGTGTGTGTCCCATTGACCAGACAGCACCGTACTGCCCGTTTGCAATGGTGTCGTGAGCATCACAATTGGACTGAACAGGACTGGGCATGCGTACTATTCTCAGATGAGAGTAGGTTCAGTCTGTCACCGGATTGTAGACGCCAACTGATCTGGCGCGAGAGTGGTACTGCTTATAGTCCAGAAAATATCCAGGAAAAGGACCAAAATCCGACATGCAGTATCATGGTGTGGACCGGCATCATGATCAATGGCCGCACGCGCCTACATGTGGTTGCGAATGGGACTATGACGGGCCAACGATACATTGATGAAGTTCTACTTCCTCATGTTCGTCATTTCCGTGGTGCTGTCAGTGATAAATTTGTTTTTATGGACGACAACGCAACATGTCGTCGAACATTCGCTGTTCAGGATTGTCTAGACCGCGAGGGTATTCAACGTCTCGTATGGCCAGCGCGTTCTCCAGATCTAAACCCCATTGAAAATGTGTGGGATGCTTTGGGGAGGCAAGTTGCTGGTCGAAACTATCCTCCGACAAACAAGAACACCCTCATCCGTGCACTCACAGAGGAATGGGATAAATTGCCTCAACAGCTGCTGGATAATGTTGTGCAAAGTATGGTACGACGTGTGAAATGTTGCATCACACTCCACGGTGGACATATCCCGTACTGATACCTTTCTTTAAGGTGCCTGCTGACTTTTAGATGCATTGTTCCATTTCTCCGTACGCAGATCAAATGAACATTTTTTTCTTTCAGATGTTTCACAGCTTTTGTACTTTCCAGAATAATAAATATTCTTTATTCTAATGTCTGAGCAGTGTGGCAACTATATTTTATCCTACTAGGCCTCATGTCTCGCTTATTCCGTCCTTAGCAATTGTCCAGCAGTGTATATATATATATATATGAAATTTATCTGGTTTTTTTCTCAGTAGTAATCAATACATATTATAAAATGAATTGTACAATGACAGTGAAATTTGGCAGGTACGTTCTTTATGATGAGTACAGATCCGGTTTTGCGGAAATTGACTCCCGAGTCTAAGTTGTGATTGGTTAGGAGGCGTTGTAGATAAACACATTCCCGTTTTTGAACTATTAGACCTACAAATTTGAAATTTGACAAACATGTTTCTTATGGTGAGCAGAGATCCTCTAAGGACGGGTGTTGAAGGAAATAAACTCTAAAGAGAAGCTGCAGAGGTATATGAAAGCGTTATAAATAAAAAGAGTTTCCATTTTGGAACTAATACTTACAAACTTTAAATTTGCCAAGCAATTTTTAGTAGAGATTTGCAGAGTAAGGTTTGCGAAAATCGACTTCAAGAAGGGGCTACAAGGGTCTAAATGATGAATATACTTTTATTTTAGATATTCAAGTCATGTCCTGAAATCAAAAAATGAGTGCCTTAAGAATGTTTTTCAATACAATCTAAACCTTAAACCTTTCACTGGTTTTCCCTTACACTGTACGGGCTACGGAACACTTGCCACAAACGGTTTGCTCGTACTTTGTATGGACACTGATATTTTCTTCTATCTGTCTTTGATGTGTACATATTTTTAATTCTTATAGTGACGTTATCAGTGCTAGTGTTTTTAAGAGATGCAGTTTGTCCCTGATACATGGGATTTCCTTTGTGGTGAAGGCGGGAATTTTTCATTGAAGGCAGGAATTTGGATTCTTGAAAATATCAGATAAAGAACAGGGATTGGTTATAGGAAATGTGCAAGTTGTTGCTTGAGAAGAAATAAAAATCCAAAAACAATCCAAAAAATCCGATATTTTATCTCTGTTCCCATTCCAATCTAAACTTAGTATTAAACTATGCTTCAAACTGTATGTGCATATGCATACACACAAAATCCTCAACTGCTTGGAAAAGAGGTACGGACATGAAAGTCTTTTGTAATATGAGAGAAATTGTTTTAAGATATATGAAACATTCTTCATAGTATATAGAGTGTACTTATAAAAAGCAAACATTTAGAGTTTTTTGTGTTCCACAATGGTAAAATGAAAAATAGCGAGAAAATTTTAAAATTGAAAATTAAAATAAAATTCTTTCTTTTTCACATACGAGGTACGTAAATTAAGTAATGAGACTGTTAGCGTAGTGTTTGATCTGGCAACACTGGGGAAGTGGGACATATAGGAGAGGTAGGTAAACATGTGATGTGTCATCAGTATGAGTTTGAAGTGTTTGAAGTCGCTGAGTCAAGTTAATTGTCTGTAGTGATTTGTTTAGTGAAACAGGTTTTTCTTGTGTGTTCTGAAATGAGTGACAACGAGCAACGATGTGCTATCAGGTTTTGCTTCAGGCTTGGACCCAACGCAACGGAAGCATTTGCAAAACTTCAGCAATCCTGCGGAGACAGTGTTTTGTCAAAGGTCCAGGTTTTTCGGTGGGTTAAGGCATTTTTAAAAGGAAGAGAGTCAATTGAAGATGAACATCGCAGCGGAAGGCCCTCAGTTTCATAAACCGCTGAAAATGTCGTTAGAGTCCGGGATCTTGTGCGTTCAGATCGTTGCTTGACAGTCAGAATGATTGGGAAAGAGTTGAATTTGAATCACACCACCGTTCATCAGATTTTGATCAATGCATTGAAAATGAGAAAGATCTGCGACACAAAATGGTTCCGAAAAACCTTTCTCAGTGAACCGTTTCTTGGCCTGTAAGAACATCGCTGTTGTTCCTCAGCCACCTTATTCGCCCGACTTAAATCCTTGTGACTTTTTCCTCTTTCCGAAATTGAAGAATCACCTCAAGGGACATCATTTTGGAACACTGGAAAACATTCAAACGGCTGTAACTGACCAGCTGAAGACTATTCCAATATCCGAGTTCCACCAATGCTATGAGGAGTAGAAGAAACATCTCCAGTGCTGTGTGGCTTCAGAAGGCAGTTACTTTGAAGGAGACGATGTTGAATTGTAAGTTTATTGGAATAAACAAGTCACACCTCGTACTGTTAATTTACACACCTCGTACTGTTAATTTACACACCTCGTACTGTTAAGCATGATACTTAGTTATATGTAATAAAAAAATGCCTTTCTTTTAACATTTTGTGCTTAAAAATTGACCTCTTAAGGGGACTTGGTACCCTAAAAATCACAAACCTATTGTTTTTTTTTATTTCATTTAATCTTATTCTTTGCATTATTATCTTTCGATTGATATATCACTTGTGCATGTCGGAAAGTTAGAAGTTGAATAAAACTTCATTTGAAAACAAATTAGGCAATTCAGCCACGCCCCCTTTTTAGAAAAAAGCTCAAAAATGCTTTATGATAAAAAAAAAAATCTATTTTAGAAATAGAAATAATAACTATAAAAAAGAATGTGTAGTATTAAAAGCAGAATATTTCCGAGGCAATACAATAATGTAATTTTTCTTCCTTGTGAAATGTGTGCGTGTAAAATTTTTAAATTAAGGCATTTTATATTAATAATTTTATAATTTCAGTTCTTATTCCTGATATATTTTTCATACAAATGTAATACTTTAATATTATAAGAAGAAAAACAGCTAAAATTTCTGTCGTGACAGAAAAAAAAAATTTTTTAACGTTTTTCTTGAATTTTCTTGTGCAATTAGTACTCTCTAAAAGTTGATCATCTATACAAATGTGTGGGTTGAAAAAATATGAAAATGCAATTATTTTAAAGAAAAATGTATAATTAATATCTTAAAGGGGTATTTTAAGTTTAATTAAGCTTATAATAATTATTTTTTTAGAATTATAATTTTTAAACTGGTTTTTCTCAGTTTGTGTTTTTCGAAACCTTAGTGCATTCAAAATGCTACTCCTTCGACAATTATTTACCAATCACTTCCATTTTTTTCCTGCGTGTTAAAAATAAAGCATGTAATAAAATTAGGGATCCGTTTTGCTATAAACTGAATACTTTTTTTAAAAAAAATAAAATGTAAGACATGTTGGCTTTTTCGTTGATTTTTAGCCTGTATATGAACATTTTATTTTTTTTTCTCGAAAAGGAATGAAGTTATTCTAAAATCGATCCCTAAAGTTGTTTAGAACATCCATAAGAATACTATAAAAAAATTTCAGGTCAAAAAATTAATTTTTACAAAAGGAGTAGGATTTTAAAATTTTCCCAATTTTCTTCAAAAAATTTTAATTTTTAAAATTGTGTGAATAATATATGAAAATTTTCATCTGGTAACATTTTCTTGAATAGAAACATTGTATAAAATGCTAAAATATAATTTTTAAATACGCAAATAAAGAAGTTTGCTCAAATGGTGCCAAGTCCCCTTAAATGGTCAATTATAGCACTTAAATAACAATAACTTAAAAAGAATACATAGTCTGGCAATGTCATGAAGTGGACTGATAACAACTAATGTTTTTGTAAAAGAGAAAATTAACTTCACAAAGAAACATTGATTTAATTTAGGCCTAATTTAAATGAATAAAAAAACATTTAAATGCAATGAGACGATACCATTGAGATAAAAATAATGAAACAAATAATTGCATTAAAAAAATTATGAGCTTAAAAAGCATTTCTTTTGAACTTAATTGTTACGGAGAGGTGAAACTGAAATGAATAGTAAAACATAACCAAAAAATTCCCTCTTTTCTTTCATGAATGTTAAAGTAAGGAATTCTTGAGCATGTTTTTTCCCTACCAAAGAGAATCATCAGAGGAGCATTGTCAAAAGTTGTAAAAAATGAACAGCGAAAGGAAAAAATAAAGACTTTTTTTCCCCTTCAAAAGAAGAGTGAAGTAGGGGGTTTATTTTTTTGTGCCTGTATGTAAATAATAGTTCTTTTTCTTAAATTGATGATTTTGGTCTTTTATTTCTTGAGGGAAAAAAAGATTCCTTTATTAAGTTTCTGAGTATTCTTAAATGCGTGTATGGTTGGGAAGGCTTTTAACGTATTTGCTGTGTGAATTAATAAGAAACACTGATTGAATAGAGGTCTAATACACTTATATTTTTCCACGAAGTGCGTTTTATTTTTGTTGTGTTAAATTTAAAGCGACTACTTTTGAAATAAACTTGTGTTAAATCATCTAGAGCAGGGGAAGTCAATTGTTTCGGCTAGAAAGAAGCGGAGGATTCCGGAAGTCTGCCCCTTCTTGGAATGATTACATTCGATATTTAAGTATGCATCTCAGTAAAGGTATAAATTGTACCATTAAATTAAATATTTAATTCGATTTATTTATTGCTCTAATTTCATGCATATCGCTGCAGGAGCATTTAATTTTAGAATCAGTTGTTTGGTGAGTCAAATGCACCCTATCATACTTTTCTACATTTTTTAACCCTTAAACTGCCGCCGGCGTATATATCCATCTCGCTCAACCTGTGCATTAAGTTTCTCGGACGGATATATCCAAACTTCCCAAGTACGATTCTTTGCATTGTGCTGCTCTGTTTAAAACTACTCCAACGGCTTTTGAATACAATAAAATGTTATTGACAGTGCAGGCAAAGAATTTACTTATTTCAGAGAAAAATTTGCTTGTTTGTACCTTTTCTTTTCCCCCTAATACAGTGTTTCTCAAAATGTCAGCATTTGCGACCCAATATTCAATCAAAATTTCCAAAGTATCCCCCCCTTCCATGCAATAACAATATTTTGAATTCAATAATACTATAATACTTTGGAGCTAAAGCTACAACACGACTGTAATCTCTTAAGTGTCACGCGTATATATACGTCTCACTCAGACAAAATGTTAATTATCCCGGACATATATATACGTCGTTCCGAAGTACGATCTTTTCTGTGAACTGCTACTTATAAAATTATTTCGAAGGCTTTGAAGTGCAAAAAAAGGACTTTAACAGAGTTTGCGAAGAATCGACTTATTTCAGAGGATTTGCTTATTTACTCCTTCTCTTCCCCTTCTTCTTCCAATGCTTCACATGCGGCAAATAACACGTCTATGTGGAAAACGGTTGTGTGAACGGTCTCTTAGGAGAATATCTCTCGCAGTGTCAGCGTGAGCTAGAGGTGTAGGATTAACGGAAGAACTAGAGGGATGCATAATCTTAATATATCTTTATTAAGATTTTCAACTTCTAACAAATTAAATTATAATAATTAATGTGAGAGAATCTACGATGGCAAAATACGCAACTTACAATATATATATAGATAATAACGACTTAACCAAACTCGGACCACTATCAATAACTGAATCGCTCAACTCAATTCTAATACAATCACTGATTCTAATATTAAATATTCAATCCTACCTTGTTGCAGTCTGGAGAATCAATCACTAATATCCTAAAGGCAATCTTGTATTTACTTGCATGCACTGGTATGCATCTTGCTTCTGTATATCTTTATTATTTAAAACTTCTAATTACCGCCACGTAACCTTATCCAAACTTGAACCACGAACTATATTAACATTCCTCTACTTGCCACAAATTGCCATCTCGCTTACTCTAAGTTCCGATATTTAAAAGCTTGTTAATTTGCATCTTTCATTCACACTTCACTTCTTGCATTTGCTTGGAAAAGAGTTGCCATTAATTCTGGCCCAAATAACCCAAAGGACATGTTAAAGAAAAGAAGCGTGAGCCCGTCACACGGTGTCATTGGGGAGTGAATTGCGTAACTTTTAATCAGCAGTTAAAGGATTAATAAGAAACAGTACAAATTATCAGGATAATTGTTAATTTTTGCATATAATTTTATATATGACAAGAACATGGGGTCATCCTTAAACTTGTTCTTAACTTAGCATTGTTAAATTAATTTTAAAATACATCGTGCTTTACTGTTACATTTAGAAGTGTATTATATCAGTGTAAATGTGTATTTTAGTTTTTTATTATGCCACCATGTATTTTGTTTCTTTTTAAACTTTCTGTAAACTAATAATTTTTTTAAATAATCTTTTGTTTTCGACTTTTTTTAATAAGCTCACACCCCCCTCGTAGAGTTACCACGCCCACCTACAGGGGCGCGCCCCACAGTTTGAGAAACGATGCCCTAATACACTGCATACGTTCACCTTTGGGAAAAACGGTGGCACTGGGAAGCGAATAGCGTAACTTTTAATCGGCAGTTAAGTAGTTAAATCACACACACACACACACACACACAGGAGTGAGTATGCCTCTTGAAATTTTCATCATAGTCTGCAGTTAAAGTCAGCCAACTTGCATCTATGTATACTTTTGAGCATCATGCAAGAAAAGCGTTGCTCACAAACAAAATGGAGAAAACATTTTCTGTCTATTTTACTTGGCGGGCCGCTATTTGCCCAACCTTGATCGAGAGCAGTTTTCTCTATTTGAATTTTAAAGGAAATCAAAACTATCACTTTCCACCTATCTAACCCTGATAAATGTTTGAGCAAATATCTTAAATCTTGAAGGCATATTTTACATATGAAGAAATAAATATATTTAAAATCATTAAATTTTTCATCATGCTTTATAGATCTTTTTTTTTCGTTTGGAACTTCTGTTTTCTCTGTATTAGTCTAGTATTTGATAAACAAATGCGTTACGTTAATTACGAGTAGTTTGATAGGCAATACGTCTCTGAAACCAATTCTTATACTCTGCTATTATAATTCAACTGATAACAGGTAAAAAAAAATTCTTCTTAGTCAGATATGGTTTTAAGAATCAGGTTCATTTTACATTTAAAATCATCGACACAAAACAATTATCATCAATGCAGGCTGAATTTAGCCTTCTAGCCAACAATCGGAAAATCCTGGCTGTCATCGAATGTGTATCATTGTTCCTGGAATGTATCCCTTTCCCACTGAAAGTCGTCCTTCAAGTGTCCTTCAGTGTCCTTGAGAGAAAAGGTGGGGAAAGGAGGAGAGAAAAGTCCGAGCTCTAATATTGCTGCCCGTGGGTTCATTCCCTCTTTCTACCAAAAATAATGAGCTCTGCTGAATGCTTAAGTAAATTATGTATCAAAGTCTTCAAGTGAAAATAATAGAATGTATTTACGAACTTTGCTGTCGGCCTCGTTTTTTGAACCTGGTTTAAAATTTTACAGCCAATAGCCAGATGCGTAATTTGTAAATAAATATTGTTATACATAATACATGGTGAAGCAAATAAAAGTGGTCTGGACACTAGATTTCCCGGTTACAAAGAAACACGGCTAAGAAAAGGAGATAATTCCTTAACCTGCTTATAGAAGGTGCTGAAAATGGCCATCTTTCCTCAATTGGTATCTTGGACCCTGGTCAGCAAGTTGCGGAAGGCATATCGAAGCTAGACTGCTGGGATCACTGCATTAACATCAGAAATGTTCTGCTGCAGTTCTTGAAGACGATGAGGGCTGTGGTCATACACCTAAGACTTGAGGGTTTCCCACAAAAAGAAATCTCACACTGACAGATCAGGTGACCTAGGTGGCCAGCTAGGGCCGAGTTCAGGATAACCTAAGTTAACAATTCCGTAAGGAGTGAAGATTGGGTAAATGTGATCCATGTTTCGGCGGCATGTATGGGCAGTCTGTCCGAAATGCTGAGTTAGTGTAAAAATGTAGCGGAAAGCACCCCACGCTTTTACCACAATGACATTAATTTTTTACCACAGTTTTGTTATAGTTCTTTTTCATTCCTTGAATATGGTAGACTGAGTTGCGAAGCATTGAAATTGCATATTTTCACAGCAATAAAAACCGAATAATAAGACGGGCGTTGTGTGTTTGTCATATAGAGCTCAAAACTTCCCTGAATTGAAAGTACACGAAGATGCAACCTTTGCACATATTTATCAGTCAGAGTATAAAGTCGTGGAAAATAAATAATAATTTTTTCAGCTTATCCGTGTTTCATTTTCCTCACGTGCCCATAAAATGTTTCATTAAGGTATCCGACTTCGTTCGGAACCGTGATTTTAAAAAAGCACATAAATGGATGATTTTCATGATATTTAGTGTCACTTAGATTAGAATACATGTATAAAAATGTTTTAAGGTCATTTCGACAAAAAAACATTTATTTAAATACAATATTTCGAAAAAAAATTAGCTTAGAATCACCTTTTTTCAAAATGTTCTCCTTTTATAAAAAATGCTCCTAAAATAATAATATTTTGCTTATTTAAAGTAAAGACTTCTCCAGAGAATCTGAACTGATTTTTTTTAAACGTTCACATTACTTTCAGAGTTACAACCCATTGAAATAATTATCGGCGTTTTTTTCTTAAAGTTTCTCCCCTCTGTTGTCGTAAAACATGGATAAACTCACTTCTAAGTTATATATTTTAAAAATTCTACTTCAGCCTCTGTATGGAGATCTGAGCCATATACAGACAAAATATTGTTATAATAGAAGCATTTTTCACAAAAAGAGAATATTTTGAAAATGGGTCATTCTATGTTAATTTTTTGTCAAAATATTATACTTAAATGATTTTTTATTGTAATAATATTCATAAAACAATGTTATATGCATTTTTTAATCTAAGTGACACTAAATATCATAAATATTGTCTATTTATGCGCTTTTGAAAAATCTCGGTTTTGGACGCAGTTGGACATCTTAAATAATACATCCACCTTTTAATAAAACGAGAAAGAAAGTTACTCTATTTTCACGAAAATACAAAATAAACCTTAAGGTATACGACTACGTTTGGAACCGTTATTTTAAAAAAGCGCATAAATGGATAATTTTCATAATATTTAGTGTCAATCTGATTAGAATACATGCGTAAAATTGTTGTAAGGACATTTTGACGAAAAAAGGAATTTAAATATATTTTGGCAAAAAATTAACTTAAAATAATCCTTTTTCCAAATGTTCTCCTTTTGTGATAAATGGTTCTATTATAATAATATTTTGCCTGTATATAGCTCAGATCTCTCTACAGAGGCTCAACTATAATTTTTGAAAAATTCACATTGTTTTCAGAGTTACCACCAATTGAAATAATTATTGGCGTTTTTTTCTTAAAATTGCTCCCCTCTGTTGTCGTAAAATATGAATAAACCCACTTCTAAGATATATATTTCAAAAATTCTATTTGAGCCTCTGTAGAGAGGTCTGAGCTATATACTGGCAAAATATTATTACAATAGAAGCATTTTTCACAAAAGGAGAACATTTGGAAAAACGATTATTTTAAGTTAATTTTTTGCCAAAATATTGAATTTAAATAATTTTTTTTTGTCAAAATGTCCTAAAAACAATTTTATACATGTATTCTAACCCAAGCGACACTAAATATCATGAAAACTATCCATTTATGTGCTTTTGCAAAATCACGGTTCCGAACGTAGTCGGATACCTTAAGAATTTTTTTCAATGGGGCTGCAGATTGGTATTTACCATTGCAGACCGATAATATTCACCAGGAGTTAATATCAATTTTAAGTGCGGCACCATGTAGGTGGAATACCAATCGCTGCAATGTAATTTTTACGCTCAGTTTTTTTCCTCCCCAGAGGGAGCCACCTGGGCTCTGACAGTTTTAAGATAATAAGTGGTTTTTCAATTCAACAAAATGCTGAAAGAATTTCGCCCTCGTGCAAAGTACAGTAGACTTTTGAAAGTAACTATTCTGAAATTTTTCATAGAATAGAAATTATGATCCCTATATTAATATCTCGCTCGAAGATAACTTTCAGAATTAAAAAAAAGACGCCAATTGATACCTGTTTGTTGAGTATTGTCCTTTTAGTTACATTTTAGGCAACATATTTTGAACACCTGAATAAATTAATAAACTTTACATCCTCGATCCCTCTGAACGTTTCATACCATAAGGTTATCATCTAAATTAGAATAAATATAGCTTAACCTTATAAACGGTTTTTATTCTATTTGATTATATTACTTAGAGTTAAACACACATGTGAAATATTTACTATTTTGTTAAATGTACAAGTTAGTAGAATTATAAATTAATTCCTTTCTTAAGGGATTTTTTTTTCTTAAATAATATTTGCTTATATATACATATGTTTATCCATTGGTTATTATTTATATATATTCAGCATCTATACATTGTAAGCAGTTGGACGTCAGAGATTAAGTTAAAAGTTATAAACTGACAGCTGGGTTAAATGAAGTTTCCTTTAGTGTTATTTATTTATTTATTTAAGTTAGACAAATACAACACATATTGCTAAAAAAATAATTGGGCAAAGAACATGGACGGTTTTTTACAGCAGCAGCATTTTCTCGTTACCTGGCCTGAACTGAAGATATGTGATAGCTAGAGGGCGCTTCTGCTGCTTAGAGCCTTCATTTACTATTATTATGACAACAGTGGTTACAGTTTTTATTTCATTTTATTTTGAAAATAATTATTCGCAAAAAATGTTATAAAAAACCCCAAATATTATTGTGAGAAAGAAAAATTAATGGCATGTATTATCTGTTTATCAGCATATTCAGAAAAAATATTATTAAATGAAATATATAAATAAAAATACTGACACTTAAAATGTCATAATAATGACGTTTTACTTAATGAAAAAAAATTATAGCTAAATATTTTGGCAACTCTAGTTACTATGAAACAAGAAAAATATGTATTTACAACTTACTTAAAGTTAGGGAAAATATTTTTTGCTGATTTAAAATATTTATTCTAAGAAAAAATACAAGAAACTGAATTCATTGAAGTTATCCCCTTGTAAAATTGAGCGATCACAAACCTCTAAAAATGCATTAAAGGTGCCTATTTATGTATAAAACGTTATGTAATTCGACGGTACAATATAGACACTTGGATATTTTTATTTATTCTTTTTTATTCTAGAATGATAAAATATAATCCCAGACAATGTAAATTCACCATTTCAAAATTCTGTCCATGTTTTTCAGTTTCTGCAGGAATGACATCCGACAATTACTCTATTTGTTCACCCATACTTATTGATAGAGAATTCCAAATATTTGAATAGTCGCAGCTTATTACAGTCAAATATTAGTTTTTAGAAGTATCGTCTAATGTCACGATTGGATCAATTCCCTGAATGCATATAAGATAAATATATTTAGTGTATTTGAAATTCTTTTTTTTTTTTATTCTGTGTTTAAAATTATTACTAAAAAATACTAATTCTGCATAAGATATTTTCCCCCAATGATGGCTTCTCAAAATTTTTCTATTTGCTTGAAATAGTGGATATGAAATCTTTTTTCATTGGTCAAATCGATAATTTTTATACATATTGAATAAAAATGTGTGTATGTATTTACTAAACACACTCTCCAGCGTTAAAAAGGAAATATCAAAAAGCATAATCCTTTACAATGATGAATTTGGTTTGCTATTAGCTTTAAATGGGCCAAGTTGGATGAATCCTCTTAGCCAGCCACACAAATGTGAATATGACAATTAAAATAAATACTCACGAAACGTTTTAAAACAATTTTTAGAGTTTAATGTTTAATACTGTTCTTTGCCATGACCAATTTTAGTTTTTTTCTATCTTTCACACAAGGTTATTCATAATTCCCTCCAAGGATTCGAACCTTTATAGTAAAAAGACTAAGACAGTACAGCAAAAAAGAACATTTGGAAGAATACAGAAACAATTCAAGTTTTATTTATATATTTAAAAATGCTCTATGTGTGAAATATTGGTTACATGGCATGCATCAATGCGATACTCCAGTTCCTGCCACGCTACACTCAGCATGCTACTATCTATCAGCAGCACGAGTAATAAAAAACTTTGCCTTTTACATAAAACTAAATTTTCGTTATCTCTTTGACACGTACGTGATGTAGCAGAACTGAATGAAATAATAACGCGTGCAGTCAGTAGCGTTGATAGTAAGTAGCATGTTGAGTAAAGTGAGGCTAGAACTGGACCATCACATTAAAATTTGCCGTGTAAGCAAGGTTTCATATATAGAAAATACTTGTAAACAATGTAAATAAAATGAATTTATTCTGTGTTTTTTTTTTTGCTGTATTCGTCTTAGTTTTTTACTCTAAAACGCTTCGAAATCTTGGAAGGAATTATGAATAACCCTATATTTATGTTGTACCATCTTTGGTAAGCGAGTTACTTTTTTGTGCAATTTTGTTTGAAGGGAGTGAATTCACTGGAACATTTTAAAAAATCGAAATGAGATGTGACGATCCGAATGAAAAGAAAAAGAAGCTGTCAAGCGGATTTGCAGTAAACAGTTAAATGATAAATGAAAATAAACATTAAATATACCATGGAAAAGATAACTTCTCTTGCTGTCAATTCATGTGAACCTCTCTTTTAACCAATAATAACCATGGTTCGAAGAAACCGACTATGATTCTATATGTATATGTAAATGATTCATACACGATGTCAAAAACATTTCAAATCTATATGTCTATGAATCTTGACTATAATGTGTACATTTGAAGACAGCAGTTTGTCATAAATATTTGTCTTTCATTACTATTTATTAACAAATTTTTTTAAACAAAACATCTAATAATCTTCCTAAGTAATCTATTTCTAAAAATATCACGATATTTATTTATGGTACCTTGAAATAAATATATCAGATATTAAATTTCCTCGAGTAACATTAATTATTAGAATCAAATATGTTTAACTTCTTGATCATAAATTAATAACAAAACATAAATGTCTTGTAAAAGATATTTGGAAAAATAGTACTTAATATAGAAAAAAATTAAATGATTTTTGATAAACTTTTGATATTTAACTGTTATTGACGAATATACTCGTAATGCAGAAGTTGAACGATTTTGTGCTATGACGAGAATACTCGTCATGAGTAAAAAGTAGGGATCATTGGCTATTTAAATTATAAGTTTTGAGATAAACAAAAATGGATGAACACAAACAAGATGTTTAAAATATTTTGAGGTCTTTCCGGAGTAAATCAAACAAATAAAAAACATGAAAAATTTAAGATGAACTCATGCGTTTGCGTATGCACTGAATAAATCAGCGCATAAGTTCGCATAACGATTTTATTTATGTGGCAATGATAATAATTTTTAGATGTTAACCTAAAAGGGGCAAAGGTAAAAGTCGGAAAGTTTATTTATAATAGGATTTCTTCAGGTATGGTCGGCCATAGGACAAATGCGTGACGCCGACCCTGCACTGAGACCAGGCCCAAAGCCTAGCTACCTAAATAATAGTTATTTTATTGGGGTGGGAAAGACAAGGAGGCTTTTTGGTAAAAGGCTAAATTACTTTATAGCCCCGTGCTCAGAGCCTCCATAGAATAAGTATTAGAGAAATAAAATTTGCAATTTTATATAAAATGTAACCCATTTTTTATCCAATATTTTGACAATGACTCTTACTCTGTGATTGACCAGTATACTCGTCATTACTGGATTTCCTTGACACACAAAGTTGGACGCTCTCAAACGGAGTTTCCACAATTAACTGTTTAGCACAGTGCATCTCAAACTGTGGTAGCACCCCCCCCCTAGGGGGCGCAAGCATATTGAAAAGTCGGGGACTAAAGATTATTAAAAAAATTATTAATTTGTAGAAATCAAATAAAAAAATACATCCTGACGCTATCAAAAACATTTACACTGATATAATACACCTATAAATGTATCAGTACTACAGAATGTGTTTTATAAATAATTTAACAAAACTAAATTAAGAACAAGTTTCATAATTAACGATGACCACAAAGGCTTGTCATATATAAAATTATATTCAAAAATGGACACTTATCTTGATAATTTATACGGTTTATAATTAATCCCTTGACTAATCTCCAATGCCCCCGTTTTGAACGTATGCACGCGTATTTGGTGCTTTTTGGGGTAAGGGGGGGAGAAAGGTAATAACTAAGGAGTTCCTCAGAAATAGGTAAGTCTTTCGCAAACACTGTCAAGGTAATTTTATTGGATTCCAAAGCCATCGGAATAATTTTATGTATGCAATGCACAGAAAAGATCGTACTTCGGGAACACGTATATATACGTCCGCAGCAATTAAAGCTTTGGCTGAGCGAGACGTTAATATTCGCCGGTGGATCTTAAGGGGTTAAAGTCGTCTTGTAGCTTTAGCGTCAAAGTATGGTATTATCGAATTCAATACATTGTTATTGTATGGAGGGGGCCACGAGGAAAATTATGATTGAATATTGGGACGTAAGTATTGACAGTTTGAGAACCACTGGCTTAATGATTACATTAAAATAGTTGTAACTTATCAAGACATATCCTACTTGACAATGGCTCAAAACTTTGAGGTCCGTTGCGAATAACCCTCGAATAGCTTCAGAGTTTGACGATAATAAATAATAAATTTCCCAGTGTGGGGGGGGGGATTTTCAGTGAGATGTTCTCTACTCGTCAAGATTGTATAATGCCTATTCACAAAAACAACATACATATTTTTAGTTGGTAAATTTGCTTGTTTGATTTGCCGAATGATTAAATTACACTTTTCCCTTTACTGCAGAAACAGAATTTATTTCAAGTGAAAAAAAATGTTCAAATAATACGGTATTATTATTACTACTATCATTTCATATTCAGTTTTTTATTTTATGTACTGAAATTGAAAGTTTATCACATGATTTTTATATTGTGCTTACAATAGATATCTATGAAAAATTTCTCTTTTGATCAATAAAGAAAATGTAACAAATACCTGTAAAACTTAAATTATAATTAAAAGGACCGAGTGAATATTGAAATCTATTCAGCAACACGAGATCTTTGATGACGGGCCAAGTAAGTTTGAACCACGGTCAAGTGACAAGAATAACATCTAAGCTAGCACACCAATCTTCTAACTTCCACAACACACCAAATGGGAGGACGTTTGAGATTCGACAAATTTAACATGCAGCCTCTAAGAAGCGGATCTTCAGCGGTACTAGGCTTGAACTCATGACATGTCAGCTATGAGTCCGTTATCTTGACCACTTGGCAACCGCGGCGACATTTAGACTGTGAAAATGAAAAAAAAAACAGTTTTATTCTAGTTACTTTAATCAGGTGAAGGTTCGAGGGGTTTATGAATAATAACCACTGCGTAGCGTGTTACGTTGCAAATGTTAAAATTAAAGCATCATTAAATTAACTTTTTTTTCCTGACAAGAGGCCGTGGTAGCCTAGTGGTCAAGGTCTCAAACTCGAGAATGGGGTGTCATGAGTTTAAAGCTAGTTCCGTTAAAGACCCGCTGCGTGGAGAGGCCGATGTATGTTTAATATGTCGAGGCTCAAACGTCCTCCCTGTGGAAGCATTTTGACCATGGTTCAAAATTACAAGGTTCGTCACCAATAGCTCTCGAGCAGCGTTATATATATAGAGCGACCTTTATAAAATTCTCTATCTTGTTCCTGAGAAGGATAACGATGACATGCAAACCTTAGAATTTCCTTGTTTTTTATATAAGAAATACAAAAAATAGTTAAGAGATATTCTATACTTTTTTTCTATAACAAACGTTGTGTTTTTTTACTATAACCCTCCGCTAAAATGTGTTGCATTTACAAGTGTGAAGTAGAATCTAGTCTGTTGTTCTTGGTTAAAATGAACATCGATTACCATTGGAAATTGCGGGTAATCAGAATACCGGTTTCTGGTGCCAAGGAAGAAGTTACCTGTCCATTAGCCAGATTAAGGCATCGAGATGCGTCCTAATAAGACTTAAGTACTCTCATCAAATCAGATTAAGTATTTCAATTACCAACACCCTTTTCTTTTTGCATCCATTTGTGGAGAGTGATCTTAACCGAAGCAAGTGTCCCCTTTTCCATAAAATAAAGATGTCCTGCTTCTAATAAACTTGTCCGGGAAGTGGTTCGTGCTGAGAAAATAACAATCAGTGTAAGAGTTTTAATCAGGGCAGAGATGCTATATTGCATGCTTATTTACTGTAAAATTAGTTTTTCATGATGATTTTCGAGATAAACACACAAAAAATATTGTTTTAAATGACTGATTTTTTATATTTTCTTAAACTTGTTGAATTATATATGTATTTATATATTTAATCCACCAAATCATCGTTAATAATCTAAATTTGTTGCTTAGAACACAAAAAAGTGATTTTTGTAAAAAAAGGAACTTCTGATATTTTAACTCCTAAGGCGATCATTTTTTTCACCCAACATGTTTCAAAAGAGGTACATTTTTTATTGTCTATAAGTAAACACTATACTTATTTTCCCGCGTTCACCACAAAAAACAATGCCGGAGAAGAAGCATTTTAGTACCACATATAAACTGTATTACCTTTTCAAAATACTACCACTAAATAATACATCATAAGAATTAAAAATAAGCTCAAATTAAAGAATGAAAGAAAATATCAGTGCCCGTATAGCGTACGGGCAAACCAGCTGCGGCCAACTTTCGGTAGCCCGTACGTGGAACGGGTAAATCGCTTAAGAGGTTAATTTCAATGTATGTGCCTGCTTTTTTGTTTGTAAAACAATTAAGTAATGAAACATATTTTCAAAATGGTTTTGTTCATCGATGTGTAGATAAGTATATGATAAAGAATTAATTGACAACCTCATCAATTAACAAAAGAGAGAGAGAGAGGTTGAATTTGTCACTCCTACTGAACTTTAAAATATATATAATTCAAAAACCAATCAATATTGTTAAATTGGTCGATAGAATTCTTAAAAATGCTTCTCAGTTATTATTTTACTAGTTTACACACTAGTTTCAGTAACATAAGTAGTTCAACTGTTAAGGGCTCATAGGACTTTTAACAGATATCTGAGCACTCGAAAAAAACATTCTTCTTCAAACCAATGTAACTTAGCACTAAAACAAAACAATAATTGAAAATTTTTACCACATAGTAATCATATATATTTACATTATTTCTCAAATTTTCAGAGAATTTGAGAAAAAATTAAAAAAAGTTATAAAGAAATAAAAATTGGGCAATTTTTCAAAAATATGAAAATTTCTATTTTACACCCTCGCAAGATTCTGAAGCACAAAATTGATCAAAATTTACAAAAATAATTTTACTTGGTATAAAAATGTTTACTTTTGAAGTTATACTAACTTTTAAGAAATTTAGAGGAAAAAAAATATTTTTTACATTCAATAATAAATTTTTTTTTTAATTTTAGGAAAAACTAAATTAAAATTTTAAAAACTTTATTAATTTTTTTTTGAAAATTGATGTATAAGTTATGAAGTATTTTATTTTGAACACGTGTATTAACTTTCAAATTCATATCATAAATATTTTCTGAGAAATCCATCGCGGAAGCTAAAATAAAGATAAAAAGAGATGGGGTTTTCGTTTGTTTCACTACTTATTTCTCAATAACTTCGGAAGTTTTCACAATATCAACAAAATTTTGATACCAGAATGCTCAGAAGTATTAAGGTTTTAACATACATTTTTTTTTCAAAAAATTGAAAAATTTCCTATTTAAGAGTCCTGAGAGTTTTGAGGATGATGATATCATGTGCATGGTGGGACCAAATCAGATAGTACCATGTGTGTGTGTGAACCTAGATGACTCTTATGGCAATCTGTACAATATTATCCCCATAGAGGTTTGTTGAAGAAAACATGATCCCTATTTCTTGTATAGCAGCAAGAATAGCTGGACAGTCAAAAATTTGAGCAGGTGTTAGCTCTGTATCTGAACAGTTAACATAATCCCTTTATGTTCTTATACCATCCCTATCAATCCTTATTCCTCTGTAATGGTCTGTTCTTATCCTAGCAATGGTTTTTGTTATAAGGCGCGCGGTCTCCACTTAAATTACAGAGTTGATGCTTCACAGGAATTAACATCTCTCTAGATTTGAAATTTGCGACAGCATTTTCTTCCAATAAGGTAACATTGACAAAGTTGTTATTCAGATTTCTTGCCTCTTTCGCCAGTTTATCCACATTTTCATTGCCTGTATTGTCAACATGTACAAGCAACCATTGCAAGAAGCAGACTTTATTTAACTCCTGTAATCTAAATAGGTGAGATCAAATCTCTTTAGTAATTCATGAACCACCATTTAAATTTGCTTGAATAGCTGCCTTTGAATAACAAAAATTACCTTTAACCTGATGTAGAATAGGGAGAGTCTCATATAGATCAAGAACCTCAATTATCGTCGAAGTTCACAAGTGAAGCAAGAGGCAATGATACCAGCACCGACCATTTCTTGGAAGGTTGCATCAAATGGAGTGGTCATAAATACCCCCGAATCTCCATTCGAGAATGTTTCATCCGCAGAACCGTCTTTAAGGCAAACACAAAATCATCTTTTGGATACTTATCAATAGTCTTTTGAGAGATTTTGACTTGATGACATTAGAAACGGTGAATAAAATTTTATGTATGTAATATATGCCCTCACACACACTATGAAATGCTATTTATCGATGCGTGAAAAGAAATATAGTTTTGATTTAACAGTTTATTGGTTGAAGGTTCGAGAAAAAGAAATTGGAATCATGATCTCTCATCTAATCACGTGGAAATAACAAAACTTTTAGCCTTTAAATATACTGAAGTTTCACAGATATTTTAACCCTTTAACGGCACATAGCGAAAATGCAATTTTCTGTGATAAAGTACTTGATAAACGTAATATTCTCATCCTCTGTAAACATTATTTAGTCACAAAAAATATCTAATCAAGGGTTTTTTCCTGGGTGGTGGCTAGACGTTATAGCCACTGCGCACTTAAGACTTTTAACTTACTTTTCAGGGTAGAAATAATAAATCATATTGCAATAAACTTTTTATGAAAAATTAACATTTATGCTAAAAACTATTTCAATAACAATTAAATACAAAGTATAAGTGTAATAGAATAATAGTAGAATAATTGTCGAATATATATATATATATATATATATATATATATATATATATATATATATATATATATATATATATATATATAGAATAATTTCTAAAATATATGCATTGGAATTGGTATATATCCACATTTTATACATTTAATTTTAGTATAAAAAGTTAGAAGTAAAGTAATGTTTTTGAGGATTTAAATTTGCTATTTCACAAATTTGATAAGCTACTCACTGTGGAACAACATTTCAAAGCAAATAGGACCAACTGCTTGAAGGCATAGCGGTTGTCACAGACAAGCTATAATAAAAGATTTTCAAACCCAAGAATATCTCGTATCACAGATTATAAACAAAGTTTTAGTTTTATTTCCCTTCCCCAGCATCCTCACGCGACTCTAGCATTCTCTCTCGAAGAGGAAGAGAGAAAATTTTGAGGTCCTTTTTTTATTCTATATGGGCAATGGATAGAGCCTCTATCAACATATAAAAGCTTTCCAAAAACCTAAATAAAACCTTTTCTTTTTAATTGCACATTTGCCTTATTCATTAAGATAAGAGAAAAGTATACTTAAGATATATTGAAATATTTTTCAAAGATGAGAAATTTTATTTATAATAATCAAAATACAATTTGTATATTTACACCGTGAAAAACTGTTTTTAACTACCCATCAAAAGACTTGAAATGCAAAAAAGGTATCGTCCTGCCATCCGTATTGATTTTTATGCGTTTTAGCTTCAATTAACTCATGTGGATAGACTAAATGCCCATCACCCGCTTGGAGAAATTTTTTTTAATATGTGGCTAGAGACCTATTAGCCACTGCCCACGAAAGGGTTAAAGCGTAGTTTTTCGAAAGCTCATGTGGAGTTCTCTTCAACCAACAAGCTCAAATGTACAAGATAAAAAATCAAAGAAAAGTTCTTTGCAAAGATTTGCAAAGAAGCGCATGCACATACTCATGGTTTTTATAAAATAAATTTTTTTGATAAAGATTTATAAAAAGTGATTTTTTTAAATTTTAATAAGATCTAAAACAGTGTATTTCATATGTCAAAGATTTAGTTTATTATTCTTGTTCCGCTTACGTAAGGTAAATCATTAAGAACAAGTTTAATAATTACCAGTGACCCCAAGAGCTTGTCATATATAAAATTTTATACAAAACTTAACACTTATCTCGATAATTTGCACTGTTTATAATTAATCTCTTAAGTGCCGATTCTAAGTGCCGCTTCCCAATACTGACCGTTTTCCACGTAGGCGCGTGTATGCGATGTATTGGTGGGGAGGGGGTAAGGAATAAAGAAGCAAATAATCTGGAATAAGTAAATTTTTCGCAAACACTGTCAAGGTCCTTTTAATGCATTCCAAAGCCTTCGAAATAATTTTATGGATAGCAGTGCACAGAAAAGATCGTACGTCGGAAAGACGTATATATACGTCCGGGGCAAATAACGCATTGACTGAGCAAGACGTTTATATACGTCGGTGGCACTTACGATGTTACAGTCGTATTGAAGTTTTAGTGTCAAAGGATAGTATTATTGAATTTAATACATCGTTATTGTATGAGGGGGGGGCGATGAAAATTATGATTGAATATTGGTTCGCGAATATTGAAACTTTGAGAAGCACTATTTATACTAATTCTTAGATAATTTTGTACGCAAATATTGCTGTTATGTTTAAAAAGACTTGTATGCCTGAAAAAAAGTATAAAAAATGGAAATTTTTTATCCATAATTCCGAAATAAAAATGAGCCTGGAAGGAGTGAAATAACTATATCTGTACATTATTATATTTGTTCAAAGGAACAACTTTTACTAAGAGTAGTTTATGTTGCTTTATTCATGCAACAATTCTGCGTAATAATTCACAACCTGTCTTCAGTTTTTGAGTGTTTCCCATGATTCATTTCAGTAACATAATTTGTAAAACAATTTATAAAAAGTCACCGAAAGATTTCAATGTCTAATCAAATGGATGATGCGAAAGCTAAACAAATTAATTTAAATACCTCTCTTCCTTATTCGTTAAGAACGTTATGTGTATGAGATTTATGATTTCAAAAAGTTAGCGAGGAAAATATAATGAATTAACTGCTCAAAAGAGATATATTACATAAGAATTCAGATTAAATACCTAAAAAAATAAGTAATAAAGTTATAGGAATATTTAATATTATAAAAAATTTAACTTATATATAATGGCGATCATTTAAAAAATAAATGCATGAATTTCATTAAAATGCAAAAAGATAACGCTAACTTTGTTTTTTATTTTTGGATACTTAGGTATTATCGCAACCTATTGGCGATGTTATATGAAACGAAGCACATGAATGTCAATTCAGCGTATAGGACGCATGCGAAATTGGGGTTGCCAACTTGGCGAGATATCTGGAAACGTTGGCGATTGTTACGATAATACCTAAGTACCTATTTTTGTTGGGTGATGCTACGCGTTTCTTAACAAAAAAAAAGTATATAACATACTGCTATTATCCAAATTTTTCCTTTCACCAAAAACTTTTCGATAAGAGTAATCCACATATCTGAGCTCCAAGTAAAAAATACTCCCATATTGAAGATAAAATAATTTGATATAAAAGTAAAGTAGCATATATATATATATATATATATATATATATATATATATATATATATATATATATATATATATATATAGGGTATAAAATATCTTCTTTCTCTTAAAAGTGTTCACCTTTTCTTCATTGAAGCTCTTTTACATCAATCCCTTGTATGATCATATTGCTTAATATAACTTCGGGCTATAATGTTACGGAGAAAATGAGAGAATTTCGTTACTTAGACTATTTTGAATTTTCTATAGTAAGAAACAGGTGTAAATATTCTACAGCATAAAAATAAAGGTTTATTCTTAACGCTATATAAGAATACATGTGAATACAAAAGGCATTTTTGGAAAAGGAATAACCTGTGCCTATTTGGTAAAACGTGTCTAGTTACAAGTGACAAGGGAAGTTATTTGTACTTTCACGTTACAATTGAAAATTACTTTCTCCAGAAGATATTTTATCGTTTCCAAGATATTTTAACGTTGTTCAAACACAACTTTTTACTTTCTTAAAACTCCTTTTTAAAAGAAATTCAATAATTTTAGAGGCTTTGGGGCTTTAATTTTTTTCCTCTAAAATATGAACAATTGAATTTATCTGAACTTGAAATAAATTTAAAAGAATTCCGATTTCATATCTTAACTTTTCTGAAACACCTTTCTTAAAATAATTGTGAGTCCCATTATAAACTTACAGTTGATATTCTTTGATCAATTCTAACTAAAAGATTGACGTAGCTTTCATACAAAGCTTGAGTAGTAATTTTCAATTTCAGTGAAAAATACAATATTAATTTATAGGACAGAAAATATTGATCTAAATTTTTTTAAAAAAAGATTAAAATAAGTTTTAAATGCAATAGCACTAACTAAGTAATCCCAAGAAATAGAGCTTTAACTGGAATACAGATTTCAAATTTTTCTTTTTTGCGTAATACGAGTTATGTATTTCTAACATAAAACATTTTTGTTTAAATAATTTTGCTAGAAATGGTATGTTTTTACAATGGATTTTTAAATTTATATTCACTTTAATTTTTTTTTCTCAATGTGCTTTTGTTGTTTCACGTAGTTTTAAATGAATAGAAAAGAGATATAGCTGAATTTTATTGATACATTTTAATTAAGGTTTTAGATCATCCTCTTTAATGAGAGTCTGGATTAAGCAAAATAACTTGGAAAATTAGCTAAGGTACAGAACTAAATATTGTTACGGATATTGTGTGTAAATAGTGTAAAAATAATTTGTATTTGAGTGTTTAATGCATTTATATTACTCTAAGTAATTTTTATTTCATCTTAAAATTGTACTATTCACAAGCAATGCCGCCCCTTACGTTATAATGGCGATTCAATGAGAACTTGGTGAAATCTTGGCGGTTGAGCCAAATTGGCATCATTTTAGGCGACCAAGTTGGCAGCCAACTTCGCGACCATTTTGGTGTCATTGGCGACCATGTTGGCGAGTTCGGAAACCTCTGGAATCTTCTAGAAGGTAGTGGATCTCTCCACTAATGTCACGAGCGGTTATATTTCTGAAAATTTCTGTCACACCTATAAATAAAGGTGTTTGATTGCTGTTGAAGGTGTGAAGACCTTCGTTTATTTACCCTGTGAATATTGCCGCTGAATCCTGTATTTAAAACATTGGATTTTTGTTAATAAATTTGCATCGCTCTGGAAGAACTGTTTATTTTCTTTGTGATTGTTTTGCATAAAATCCTTGAATCCGGAACTACGTAATATATGTACAGTAAAAAAAAGTGCGCTTTCTCAAAAATAATACAATGTAAAATGTTAAAATTTACGCTAGAGAGAATTCAAATCAATATATTGTTTACATCCGGGGTGGGCATTACGTAGGTCGCGATCGACCGGTTGACTGCAAAGACATTTGGGGTGACCGCCGGAAGATTTTATCAATTAGTAATTGTATACGAAAATATTTAAGATTGGTTTAAAAGTGTCAGTTATTTTATTTTTTAGTTCTGTAGGGGTAAGAACATATTCCTTATTTATTATATTAAGCTATGAAATAAATATTGTAGACATTTTCCTACCTCACTACACCTACGACACTGGGCATTGGAACACACAAAAAATTTTCAAGGGGGGGGAGGTCAAAGTTTACCATTCTTGTATCATACCCCTATACACAATCTAACATATTTTTTGATTTTGTAGACTGTCGGGACCAAAAAACAGTAAAAAGTAAATTACTAAATGAATAATCAGCATTGTATAATTAATAAAAAATTATTAATAACAAATAATTAAGTTTAACGTTCTATATACGAGGGACAAAAATCAATGGAGTGGCCGGACCCGTGGACCCACCCTCCTTGTGTGCGCCTTTGACGCTGAGTGGACCACAACACCTTAAAAAAATTAGAAGTAGACAGTACCCTGGAAAATTCTCCACACCCTTGGTTTAAATAATCTATATTATGCCAGGAAGAGATATTTAGAACATGATGGTCTAAAGCTCATCTTCACTGACAATATTTAGATGCTACAATTTTTTTAACTCCCCAAAACAGTTTTTTAATGATACACAAATTAGTGAGGGCTTACCACACTATACCGAAAATAAAAATAATGCATGATTTCTTTGTTTTGGGGATATATCAACTATTTTACCACATGTTAACCTTATACAGAGTGTTTTTTTCCAGGTATAGAAGTTTAAGTTGGCATTACTTTCCAAGATGGTGACCGATTTAACAGCTGTCAAGTGATTTATTCTCAGTTTGGTTTGGCAATTCATCAGGAATAGACTCACGCCTGAACAACGCTTTCAAATTGTGCAATTTTATTTCGAAAATAATGGTCGATTTTCATAAGCGAATTTTGTTTAGCGATGAAGCGCACTTCTGGTTGAATGGCTACGTCAACAAACAAAACATTTGGAGTGAAGCTAATCCACAAGTGTATGTCGAAACACCGTTACATCCAGAAAAACTGACTGTTTGGTGGGCTTTATGGGCTGGTGGAATCCTTCTTCAAAAACGATGAAAGCCACAACGTCACAGTCAATGGTGATCGGTAGAGAGCCATGATTACTAACTTTTTCATTCCTGAATTGAACAATCATGATGTCCAGGAGCTGTGGTTCCAACAAGACGGCGCAACATGTCACACAGCTCGTGCCACAATCGTTTTATTGAAAGACACGTTTGGTGACCGCCTAATTTCACGTTTTGGACCTGTGAATTGGCCTCCAAGATCTTGTGATTTAACACCGCTAGGCTATTTTCTGTGGGGCTATGTAAAGTCATTGGTCTATGCGAATAAGCCACAAACGCTTGACCATTTGGAAGACCACATTTGCCGTGTTATTGCCGATATACGGCCACAAATGTTGGAAAAAGTCATCGAAAATTGGACGTCCAGTTTGGAAAACATCCGATCCAGCCGTGGCAGTCCTATGCCAGAAATTATATTTATAATCTAATGCCACAAGATTATCTTTCGAATAAAAAAATTCATGCCAATAGAATAATACATCGTTGTTTTATTGCAATTTAAAGTTCTATACCTCTCAAAAAACACCCTTTAGTTTGGAGAATCCAGCAGAATATCCCTGAAGAGCAAATGTTTCACGAGTAACAATAAAAAAATGTGATTATTTTTTATTTCAGTCTTAAGGTATCCGACTACTTTCGTAACCGTGATTTTAAAAAGGCGCATAAATAGATAATTTTCATGATATTTAGTGTCACTTGGATTAAAATATATGTATAAAATTGTTTTAAGGACATTCTGACAAAAGAAAATTATTTTAATACAATATTTCGGCAAAAAATTAACTTCGAATGATCCATTTTCAAAATGTTCTCCTTTTGTGAAAAATGCTTCTATTATAATAATATTTTGTCTGCATATAGCTCAGTCCTCTTTGCAGAAGCTCAACTATAATTTTTGAAAAGTTAACGTTATTTTCTGAGTTACAACCAATTGAAATAATTATCGGTGTATTTTCTTAAAATTTTTCTACTCTGTTGTTGGAAAACATGGACAAACCCACTTCTAAGTTATATACTTCAAAAATTCTTGTTGAGCCTATGTACAGAGGTCTGAGCTATATACAGGTGAAATACTATTATAATAGAAGCTTTTTTCACAAAAGGAGAACATTTTGAAAATGGGTTTTTCTATGTTCATTTTTTGTCAAAATATTGTACTTAATAATTTTTTATCGTAATAATATTCTTAAAATAATTTTATATACATTTTCTAATCTAAATGACACTAAATATCAAAAATATTATCCTTTTATACACTTTTGCAAAATCACGGTTGCGAACGTAGTCGAATACCTTAAGAAAACTATAGTGTAACAACACAAATATTTATTTTTCTTGCCACGTAAATGATTTTACCAAAATATTACAATCATTTAAAAATTTAACTTCACTCACATAAAGACTCGATACACCTGACGTCATAATCACATGATACAAGCTGTAAACAAATAGTCACGTGCTTCATTCGACCGAGTATTATGGCGGCATTTTTTGTTTTTGCATCTACTCTCATACAACAAAACGAAATACTGTAGCGTATTAAATTTCCAAAAGACATTATGACTGACTTAAATGTGAGTACTTTTCAATATTTTTTGTTTTTATCAAATAAGCCGACGATATTTTAAATTTTAGAAAGAGTGCAATAATTTCTGAGTATTTCGAATTCGAAGAGTTTTAATTTTGCAAACGTAAAGAAACACAGAGATCAGGGTACCACTTCTGTGATCTATCTGAAGTCTCTGTAACGGATGAGTTATTATGCAGTTGATCACCAACGTTTTAGTTTAAAAACCTTCATTCTCTTCCATTCAGAAATTCACCCTCTTGTAACTATGAACCTTCAGCAATAGACTTAACCAACATTAAATATTTAAACAGGAAAAGCTTAATGAATTATTCTTAAATGTGATTTGGTAAAAAAATGACACTCTTGGTTATGATACAAACCTCAAATACAAGCACGTGCACGATTAATATAGATGAAGGAAGTATTCTATAATTACGTGGTCATGGTTAAATTTAAACGTCAGATTATATTATGAGTAGCGGTTCATCATAAGTAATAAACATATTAGAGCATTGTACACTCCATATTAATAAAATGACATGGTTGGAAATCTGTTTGAAATAAGTTTAAAATTAACTCTAAACATAAGCTGGCAACAGTATCAGAGTAAGTGAGCAAGTGTATATTAATTTTGCTCTATAAGGCACCAAGAGGGCCATTGGCGACGGACCACATAATTTTGAGCCAAGGTCAAGTGTCAGCAGCACAGTGTTAGAGTAAGATTTGAGACGTATATTTTTAATAAAAATTTGAGATGCATGTCAAATATATTTAAAAATGTTTTGTGTGTGTGATTGGTTTGAGAGCTATAAATTCAGCACATTAAAAACTACCAATATCTTAAAAGGGTTTTTTTATTATGTAATTTTATTTATATTTCTGTAAATATTTTACACAGTAAACATGTAATTAAGCATATCGTGAATCTATTGTTTTCTGCCAAGTCTATTTTTATTCAGACAGTAACAAATATAGAGAAGTTATTAGCGCTCAAGAATTTTAATTCATGAGATTATAAAGTTCTTGCAAATTGCGTTTCGTTAAAATTTTAAACACATTTACTCACATTGGATTTTCAACGAGTGAGTGAGGGTTTGTTAACGTTGCGCTGTAAATCAACTTGAGGGCTAATGGCTACAGACTGCAAATTTGAACCATGGTCAAGGGACGAATGAGACACCTGAGTTGGAACCCCTCTCTCTAAACTACCATATTACGCCATTAGAAGGACATTGAGCCACGGCAGATTTACCACGCATCAACCTCTCTGAGCCTTCTCCGGTGGGTTTTCTGTGGTACTAGTGGTCAAACTTATGATACGCCGGCCACGAGGTTGTGAACAGAGTCACTAGGCCACAAAAGCCCATGAGCTTAATGAGATACATCTAAATTTGAAACCTAAAGGGAGAATTTTTATATTTAAACTTTTTTTTCAGACAGACAGATCATAAACTGTGTTTAACCCTTTATCTACCGACGGTACTTATAAGTACCACTCACTTTAAAATTACATAGGATAACCATTTTTACGAATACTCTGACGATACTTTGCAGGAATATTCTTTTAAATCCACTCTTCCAAGATATAGGGCAGCACGGGCAGCATTTTAGTGGGGAACGCGAATAGTTTTATAGCAGGAATTGCATTTTCAGCGGGTTGCGAAGATTGTCTCAATTTTGTTCCAAAATATTTAATGTAAAAAGTTAAATGTCTTATTTTTTGTATGTTATTGGAGACCTTAGTAAACGATTTAACTCAGTAGTTCTCAAACATTAACTACTGACGACCCAATTTTCAATCATAATTTTTATCGCCCCCCCCAAAATAATAATGTATTGAATGCAATAATAAAGCATTTTGGGGGAGGGGGTGCTAAAGCTACAATACGATCATAATTATAAACCGTACAAATTAACAAGAAAAGTATTAAGTTTTGTATATATTACTTTTGAGTAATATATATTTTTGTTTTTTTACTTTTTAGTTCGAGTCACTATAAAAGCGTGTTTTTTAAATTTGTTTTTGAACTATAATTTATTTTATAATTATTTTTACTATACACGATAAAAATCCCAATTCCAGTGAATAATTTAATTAAGAGAAAATACCTACTTTTCAAGGACTTTTCAATTTTTCTTTGATTTTTTGAGAAAAAATCCAATAAAACTAATGAAAATGTTCCAAATTTGTGTGCCCTTAATAAAGGACATAAAGCATGTTCATAGTAAATATTTTTGAACAAAAGTGGTCGCGTAGGGAACTCGATCAAAACTAGTAACTTGATTGTAAAAAAAAAACGTTTGAAACTCCCCCAAAAAAGAGGGCGAAATGTGATAAATTCATTTTAGTTCCCGTTAAGACTGTCTTATTGGAGGATTCTCTGTCAAGTTCATTGGTAACAAATAAACAGTTTTCCCAGAATTAACGATTTCGTGAACATCAGATGACTCAGCGCATCGCGAGACCGATCCCGTGTTAGAAGTGTTATTCAATAAAACATATGGATATTAGTTCCAAAAAAGAATTGCGTAAAATGTTCTCCGTTATACATTGTATGTTTGCCAAATAATACTTCAATGTACTCAATACGCTTATCCATATATCATATCACTCATTCACATGGAAAAAAAGCAACAGAAAAATATTATTTACAACTTTCCTAAAAGAAAAACAGATGGAGTGAAATATACCAGTAAGTTTGAAGGTCAAATAAATGATATTCAAAAGTAGCATTTTAGGGGTTAAAAGAAACGTAATAAAAAAAATCTCTCATCGTGTGATTACAGTAAAGCAAACAAAATGTCTTTTTTTATTTGCTTATAGGATCAACGATAGCTAATGAACTTTTGAAGTGGAATGTTTTATTTTTGATGATCACCAGATGATATATATAAATTATATCAGTGTAAATTATATCATTTTTAATTAAGTCAGAAAGCATTTTGTTTTTCTTCATTCCAAAAAATTATTTTTTTAAACTTTTATTTTCAATATGCTCGCGCCCCCCTTGCAGGAATACCGCGTCCCCAGGGGGGTGCGCCCCACAGTTTGACAAACACTGATTTAACTACTTATTTTAAGTGAACAGTGTATATAGTTAATTTTCTACTTGTCTATTTTTAATTAATTAATTAGGTCTAACGGGGATTAAAGTTCCTAAAGTTGAGTATTTTGTTTATGTATATTCCTTAAAATTTTCAATGTAGTGATTAAAATATATTGCATGAAAAAAAACTACATTAAATTATAATGTGGTAGATAAAGGGTTAATGGACTAAAAATAAAATGTATATATCACTGATAATATTACATTTTCTGTTGTTAAGGAGACATGACACGATTTATAAAACAATTTTCTTTTTGATTTAATCATTTTTACAATTGTTTTGCTTGTGAATTATGTATATGCTGCCAGATTTTTGCTCAAAATACTACAAAGACTTGCCCATATGAGTTTTTTAAAGAAAAATTTAAAGATTTTTGAAAGGACTTAAAAATGCTATTTCTCCAACAGTAATTGACGAATACATATGAAATTTGATTTACGTCGAACTATGTATAACAAAAGTTGATAATGTTTTTCCAAACATGTGATCGATATTCACAAAATACTATTTTTTATAAATGTTTATTGAAAATTCCTTGAAAAATGTGTAAATTCTAAATTTAACAACTTTTTAAAAATAAGTATGACTCTAATTCAGAAATGCAATGCATACTAACTTTTGTTACATGTGTTCAAACATCAAAGCATTTGGCTCAATAGAAAAAAAAGCATTAGAATTTGAAATGATAATAAACTAGATATTTTTTTTTCTTCAGATAAATCAGTCTAAAGTTTTTATTATGCTATTTATTGAGATGTGAATAAAAAAAGAATATAAAAATTATTATAGCTCTAGAGGTTTTTTTAACTTAGAGTTTTCATATTTTATGAGATTATAGAAAATTATATAAATAATGAGCCTACCCCGAATTTCAAGATTATGCGTCCAATAATTTCAAAACGGGTATAATTATCTATAGCACCCCTCAATGCCCCTAGGTTCAATTTCCGTATAAACCATTTTGTAGGGGTTTCAAACGGAAGTATATCTATAACGCCTCTTAAGCTCCCGCAACCTCTCTTGGGGTCCGATTTTTGCCAAACACATTTTGTAGCGGACCTCTACTCCATGAAAGAAACATGCCTACCAAATTTCAAGATTGCGCATCGGGCATCTAATACTTTAAAAATGGAAAAAATATCTATAACACCCTTAAGCCCCCACAGCGTTTCTTGGGGGAGGGTCGATTTTCTCTACTCCATGAAAGGATCATACCAAATTTCAAGTCTGTAGGTCTAATAGTCCCAGAGAAATCACGATGAATGAGGGAATAAGCCGTCTTTCTCCTTTACATATATAGATAATCTAGGCTAAAAACATTGCATTTTAATTTTTGAAATATTTTTGTCAATTGAATTCCACAGTGCTCCCTTAATTTTATGAACCGGAAAGCCAGAATAATAGATTTGATAAATTTAAATCATTCCTAAACCCTTATAACTGCTTATTTACTACGTATGAAAGTGTTATCCAAAACCTAAGTCTACATTTGAAAAAAATCATTATAAACACATAAGCTACTGTTTCATGAAAAGCTAAATAGAGTTTCTGAATGTACTTTTTAGGAAGTGGAATACACACAAACACACATACTTGCTGCTGCGAAAAGATACGATGTGGTATCTTTTCCGATAGTTATTTTCTTTTCCTTCTCCAAGAATTCCCCAAGCCTCAATCTTACACCATTTTGCTTTCAATAATGTTTTTTATTTTTGTTCTGGGGATCTTTGATTCTCATTTGATGTTTCGAATCGAAGTGCTTAGCTTAGACTTTATTCTAATAGTATCTAGCATTGCTAAGGAACATTCATTCTGATAATGCATAACGGTAATGTTCTATAACTGACAGTTGGTAAAATTAATATATGGAAGTGAGTTTTGAAAATAGATATATTTACTCGTAATATATGTTGCACCTTACATATAACTTTTACCCGAGTTTAGCTCCAATAACATTCCTACAGATTCTCTAGATTTAAAAGAATCAAAATTTCCTACAATTTTGAAGGTTATTTAATTTTTACCCTTTAATAGGCACTATATTATTTTATTCTATTGAAATATGCCAGTATAATTAAGAAGTGAATACATCTGGATTGAAAATCAAGTCCAATCTTTAAACATTTTTTAAAACCATAAAATGAACAATAAGAATTACATATACTTAATTATTATTTAATTTTAAGTTTTATAGATGGTAGTACTAACGAGTATCAAAGTATAAAATTTTAAGACACTACATTATCATTCTACATTTAAGCATTTGCGTATGGTAAAAAGCTGCAAAAAATCAGTTTACTTAGAATCAAATCTGTTTTACTTACAATTATGCAATTATTTGGAATAAGCTTGGGTATAAGAAAAATACTAATTATGAAGTTATACTGATTATTAATTAAAAATTTTTATAAGATGCCTAAAATTCTATAAAATGTATTTATTGCCTGTACGCCATTTCAGAATGTTGTATGATATTATGCTGTTTTTTAGTTATTGATAACTAAGTCTTAGCATTAACCTTTCTTTTGTATTGAAACACATTCTTATAGCCCTTGCCTCTTGATTTAAAAAGGAGAGGACTTGAATTTCTAAAACGGAAGTACAATTTTCTTTTACACACTTGTAACCTCCCACCCCTCAGAGTTGATTTCCGTAAAATCCACACATTTTAGTGGATCTCCATTCAACAAAAGAAATATATTTGGCAGACTTCAAGTCTGTAAATCTGTATAGTTCAAAAGCGAGAATTTCCCCCTCTTATTCCTATTGGAAACTTATTTTTGCAAAACTCGTTTCTAGTGGATCGACTCACTCAACAAAAGAAACATACTTAATAAATATCAAGTCTGTATGCTTGATAGTTCCGGATATCTCGTTTTGAGTAAGTCGCTTTTTTCCATATACAGTGGACCACAAAAGTATTTGTACACTTGCAATTCTCAATAAAATTTGATGCTTCAGACTAATCAAAAGTAATACATCAGAAATGTTATTTTTTAATGATATCTGCAACTTGTTATTAAGGGAATAATATATTCAATTTTTAAAGCGTAATATAGCTAGTATTTTTAAAAAATTAATAATCAAAAAACTACTAAAAATTATGCTACAAAAGAGTCTTCGTACAATTCAAAAAAATCTCAACATAGCTTTAAACTTCGTGTTTTTTTTCATTTAATACTTTGTAGGATATATTTTAACTTCCACAATAACTTTTAAAAATCTTAGTATAAATTTAATTTTTTTTTGTAATTTCTGCATCGATGTTCCTTCATTCTTCTGTTCATTCTTTGTTTTTTATATGCCATGTTTTCGTTTTTCAAATCAAATTTTCATGAAATATGTTATACTAGACTTAAATGAGGTAATTTAAGAGGTGTTTTTCAGAATTTGGAACAGTTATAGAGACACTAGTGACGTACATTGAGAGCAGTGTGCCTCGTGTCATTATCTTGTTAAAAATGAAGTCATCTACAATATCCAAATTTTAGTCAGATAATTTCAAATTGTTCTTTTTAAAATATTTAAATAGAGCTCATGATTCACAATACCATAAAAAAACCAAATTACCTAACCCTGAAGCCTATTTATACCCCCCCCCCCACCTTGCAAGAACGCCTCCACCTCCATGCTTCACTCTTCCAACTAGATTCTTCGGATTATGTTTAATGAAATTCAACACATTGAAAGCAAATTTTTTGGGATGACAGAAAATTCAAAATTTTTGATTTTCAAAGGGTGTACAATAATTTGTAGAAGAAAAAAAATGGGGAATTTAATTCCCAAAATTTAGTTGGAACAAGAACAAATCTACCTTCACGCTTCAGCATGGATGTGAAGGTATTCTGGCGTGGGGGTGTAAAACGGCTTCAGGACTAGGTAATTTGGTATTTTTTGGTGGCACTGTGAGTCATGAGCTCTATTTAAATATTTTACAGAACAATTTGAAACTATAGGACCAAAAGAACAATTTGAAACTATAGGACCAAATTTTGGATATTGTGTAGATGACTTCACTCTGTGACAAGATAATGACAACTGTACACTGCTCTCAATGTACGCCACTGGTGTCTCTATAATTGTTCCAAATTCTGAAAAAACCTCCTAAATCACCTGATGTAAGCCTAGTAGAACATATTTGGTGAGAATTTGATTTTTTAAAAAAGGAAACGACTTTATAAAAACCAAATGTGAAGCAAAAACAATAATCACAGAAGAATGGAGGAACATCGATGCAGATATTACAAAAAACTGATAAAATCCATACCAAGACATTGAAGAGTTATTGTGGAAACTAAAAGATATCCTACTAAGTATTAAATGAAAAAAAAATACGATGTTTAAAGCTATGTTGAGATTTTTTTTTGAAGTGTTCAAAGACTTTAGTGGTGTAATTTTTTAGTAGTTCTTTGATTATTATTTTTTTTAAATAATTGTTATATTATGTTTTAAAAATTGGTAATGTTATTACAATAAGAACAAGTTGCAGATGTCATAAAAATTAGAATTTTGATACATTAATTTTTATTAGTCGAAAGGATCGAATTTTTTGGAAATTTTCAAGGGTACGAACGCTTTTGTGGTCCACTGTTTGTAGATTTACTTCCAAACTTTCTTCAAAAGGAAATTCTAATAGCTGTAGTTTATTTTACAATAAATCCGTAAGCAGATTACATAAAAAGCCTTTTATTATCAATAATGAAAACATTTTTATAAAACATTCGTCAAAATCATACGATTCTAAAATTATTATGAGCCGTTTGGGCATTTATTATTTTTTTTCGAGGATAAAGAAAAATATTAAAGCGTATGAAAAATTATGTTATAAAACTCTATTTTATTTATTAATTAATTTAATTGTAGTTTTCCAATACAGAAATACAGTAAGATGTCTATATCTTTCGTGACATTATAGAATGTACTTTTAAGAGTCTTTGATAAAACCTTCGCACATTAAAAAATATGTATTTCTATTTTAAATCTCATAAATAATATTGTTTTAGCAAATACCTTAAAGTTTTCTCTTTATATTTTTAAATAAATGTCGTAATATTTTTCAATTAATGCAATTGTATCAAATGTCAATGATTTATTTTCTAGTATAGTTATATAATTATATGCAAATGTGTAAACTGAAAATATTAACGATTGATGGAATAATAAAAAAAAGTGATTGAACAATTTTTAATGTTATCATTTTTGTGAGTAAATGCATATATTTTTCAACTTTTTATGAAATTCTTATCCAGTCCACTTGATTACTATAATAAATTTTTCTTTTTGTGCATATATATGTACGTGTGTGTCTCTTAACACTACAAAAACAACTATTTTTTCGTTAAGCTCACAACAGCCGTCTTAGATGGTGTTTTGACGATTCTCGCAATTTTATTCTATGAAGCTTCTTTGAAGAGAATTGAAACGTTATCCTTTTTGGAAAATATACTTTTCAAAATGATGAGAGCTATTTCGGGAGATAATATTTCCGTCAACATATCATGACGTATTCTGAATTTATTTTTGACCGTAAAAATTTTTGGAATATTCCTTTGGCCGTGAAGACCACTTTAAACTATCGCTAAACCAACATTGAAGTGGGCACTTGAAAAAATACCAATTGTTAGGACTTAAGTTTGGGCCAACAATATTGGAAACTACTTGGTTCGTCTAATTTGTACTTTTTTTAGTAGAAAAATAACAGTATGCTACTTGACCAAACATTATTTGGTGTTTTAACGATTTTTACATTCGACAAGCGGTATTTTCTTTTCATAAAATTTTCTAAACTTTATTTTCACTTCCATAAGATTTGGTTTCTTAAAGACGATTTGGACGAGGATTTCAGTTAAACATTTTCATCGTTTTCCGAAGTGATAATAAAGGTTCGCATGATTTTAAGATTTGTTGGAAATTTTTGTGTAAGGAGTTGCTAAAACTATTCTTTTTCTATGTTTCTTCTCTAAGCCTAGTCCTCTTTACATTTTCTTAGAGTATTACCACGCGTTCTATTTATTCACGTTTACCTAATTCTAAAATAAATTCTAAAAGATTCCTTGAATTAAAATATGAGGCATATTTAAATTTAAAGTATTTCATTTATCTGCTTGTTGAATATAATTAAACTCCAACATATTTTGGGAACAAAAGTTTTTATTAATTATCTGATTTAATTATATTTCAAAAAATACTCCAAAATCAGTTGATTACATTAATTTGTTTAGTTAAAAATGTCTCAAATTCAAAGATGGATACTTAAATTTAAATTTCGTCTGCTTTTTAAAGAATTATTTTGGCAGATTTTCTTCTTTTTTTGTATAGCATGAATGTTTAGATTGCATGAAGTACAACACCTGCAGAGTCAGTTGAAACAGATGGCTTTGTTAATATTATTGAAAAAATATTGTTTATAATATCAAAAGAAAACATGGTAAAATATTAGATAAATAATGATACTTTTTTCATTTGCTTCGCACTTTAGGAACAAATTATCAAAATATTAAACACAAAGCAACTGGATTTATTAACACATGTAAAAAATACTTTTTTCAATTCCTACTATTAACTCACACTCTACATTTATTTATTTATTTATCTTGGAGGAATTTTCAATCGTTAATAAAATACATTTTAAAGCGCTCAATTGAGCTGAAATTTAATATACAATTTTATTTTGGATGACAATACAATAATTTAATTATAATTAATAAAAATTAATTTACTAAAACTAATTATTTAAAGAATTAAAAATACAGACCCGTTGGCGATTTAGCGACCATTTTGGTGACTTGTGTCAAAACTGAAAAAGGTTTTTTTCTCACGTTTTATAGCATTCAGTTGAACTGAAATTTTATAGACATGATATTTTTGGATGACAATACGGTACTTTAATGATAATTAATAAAAAGTAATTACCACTTAATGTTGTTATTCTGTCCTACGTATATACATATTTATATTAATTGTAACTATTTAATAAAAGTAGCTAAAATGAAAATTTTCTTTTTTGATCTAAGTAGGAATTGACTTAATTTTTTAAAATTTTTCTTGCTTCGCTTTTTTTGTCATATCCTATTTATTTTTTTATTTCTTACTAATTATCGTCCACTCGAGTGAGTTCATAAGTTCTTTCTTCCTTTCTAGGGTTATTATGTGAATTTTTTAATGATTAAAAAAACATTAATTCTTTTTCCTTTTATAGAAAAAAAATCCTATCTTCATTTTGTCAGTAGCGAGACTTAGGTATACTTTATGATTAAACAAATTATTCTAAAAAGAACAAATAACTGAAACTGATGCCATATAGTTTATTAAATTTAATTTTTTAAATATTTGAATACATATGATAAAATATAATGCATACAATTAAAAAAACAGATTGAAACATGGATACTTTTTAAATGTTAATAAATAGTAAGAAAACCCACCACACAGCTGTTGAGAGATCAAATATTTATATTAAACCGATTATCTCAAATAGTAATTTTTTAATTCCATAAGTTTGCGGATATAGTTATTTTTTCTAATTCTTTTTTTTCACGTGTTGCCTTCGGAAAACTTTTTTACGTCATATTTATTTAGGACAGTAATTTTAAATTTTGATTAACATCCAAAAATCAATTTTGCGTCGAACTTACTTTTTTAATTTAAAAAAAAAAGAAAAAAGTTATAATAAAAATATTTTGCAAGGACCTCCTTTCGTTTGACCAATGTTTATTTTACTGTCTTTGAGAAATAAATGAATTTTTACGAAAAAAAAGAGCTCACTAAAGAAAAATGTATACGATAAATAAAAGCTCTTTGTATGAAATATTAGTTTCAAAAATGTCACTAAATTTCCATTTCTAAATTAGATTCTTTTGTGCTCAATATATATGAAAATAATGGTACTTAATAAATGTGTGATTGAAAGATTTTGGGTAAGTAAAATATTTGTTTTTCTTGTTACGTTTCAGTCGCGTTTTGGTTACTTAAAAGATTAATATTTACGGTTAAACAAGATAGTCTGAAATGCATTATTCTCAAGTTTTAAAACTTCTAATATTTTTAAAGGTAGATAAATTTTTATCTAAAAACTAATGTGTGGATGTGTGTGCGTGCATAAAATGGCTTATGCATTTATTAAATCTGTGCATCTCTAATATTATAATTTACAATAGATTTTTTAGTTTTTATAAGTAAAGTAATAAAAATTTCAAAAACCCCATGCTGCTAAATGTGGATTAAAATTAGTTCCTTATAACATGTATAACACAAAATCAAATTAATAAACATCATTCGCGTTTTTACTTGACTTGAACAAATTTATAAAAATATATTGCAATAAACTAAATCCCATTATTTTTACATCACAAAATTTTATTACAAATTATTGCATTATTAAAAAATTGTAGTTTATCTTTTGTAAAAAGGTGTAGTTAAAATAGTTGTGGTAACCTAATTTCCCTTTCTTTTTATATAATTAATTTAAAAATTTGTTATTTTTTTACATATTTAAATAAATAAATTTACATATTAAAATAACAAATTGAGTAAAAAATGCTTATGCACGCTCTTAACGTGCATACCGCAGATAATTACTGAAAAAGAATAATTTCTTCTTAAATTTGATTAGAATTATATTATAGAAACAATTAAGGTTTCCGGCTAAGTTAAAAAAGAATTTTGGAGCTAATATCAAATTATTATTATATTTTTTTATTTAAAAATATTTGAAATTTTTTTTCTAAAACTCTTTCTATTGAGACTATGAGCGTAGAATGCGAGTTAAAAGTTTTTTAATATGAGACGAATTTTAATAAAATCAGAAGTTGAAACTTTGACAAAAACATTCATTTTTTCCCCTTTTATTTTGAAATATATTTACTACTTATATTTCAAAATTTTTTAAATCCCTTTAAAATTATTTTTAAAAAATCTGGCTTATTTGATATGTTTATTTTCGTTTCGTATGTACTTTTTATCTTCAAGTCTATTTTTTCAAGAAACTGCATTTTTAGAAAAATATTAGCTTTTAAAGTGGGATAGCTGAAAAGAGTTTTCATATATTTATATAAAATTTGGACTATCTTTTTATACTGTTCTTGAATTCGTAAGTAGATATATATAATTTACAAGTAGTTTTGTCCGTATTTTAATCTATCAGAGTAAATAAATGTTAACGCAAAACATCGGTTATTATTTTGATGGATTGTAAGTGAAAATAATCTTAACCTTTCAAAAATTCTATATCAGGATATTTAGAGAAGACTTAGCTATATGTAGGCAAAATATCATTTTTATCAAAGCATTTTCCATGAACGGAAAATATTTTAAAAGTGTGTTATTTTTTTCAAATTTTTTGTTTTCCCCAAAAATTGAATTTAAGAGAAAATTTACTGTAATAATATTTTTGAAACAACTTTTAATTGTGCATTTTAATTCGTAAAACTGAATATTAGAATGAGTATTCATTTTTGCGCTTTTTCAAAATAAAGATTCTGAAAGTAGGGAGATACCTTAAAAATGTATATTTTAAAAAATAAAAATTGATACACACTAAGTATAAAGTATATAAAATATGCTAAAAATATCAATGTAGTGTGAAAACCAAATGCAGCATAATACCTAAAATATTGTTACGAATCTTGTGTAAATAGTGTAAATAATTTGTATCTGAGTTTTTAATGCATTTATATTACTCTATGTTATATTTATTTCATGTTAAAATTGTACTATTCACAAGTAGTGCCGCCCCTTACGTTATAATGGCGATTCAATGAGAACTTGGCGAAATCTTGGCGGTAGAGCCAAGTTGGCGACTTTGGCGACCATGTTGGCGAATTCGGAACCCTCTGAAATCTTCTAGAAAGTAGTAGATCTCTCCACTGGTGTCACGTTCAATGACACGAGTGGTTATATTTCTAGAAGTTTCTGTCGCGCATATAAAAAAGATGCTCGCCGGTACGGCGAGGAGTCTTGATTCAACCAGAGAGTAGTGAGGATTGTTTTCACTAGCGATTAGCTCAGTTGTGCTTGTGAATAATCTTTACTTACGTGTATTTTTAAACACTGTTATTGTGTTTGATTGTTGACACAATAACACAATGTGTGAAGACCTTCGGATATTTACCCTTTGAATATTGCCGATGAATCCTGTATCGAATGGATTGGATTTTGGATAATAAATTCGCATCGCTCTTAAAGAACTGATTATTTTTTTCTTTGTGATTGTTTTTGCATAAAATCCTTGAACCCTCGGATCTACATAACAATATTATTACTATTTTTTAAACGAAATTTAATTCCTATAACTCTTAAACAAACCAGAAAATAAGGATAAAAATTTTCAATTAGTATATTTTGCGAATAGTTTTCCTGTACATCTTTATTTATTTTCTAAGTAACTAAATTTTGTTATACTAATAGCATTAAGAGAGAGAAAACTGTTACCCTAAAAAGGACTTAAAATAACCTAAAAATAGGCTTTTTGATTTTTAATTAGCAATACTTTTTGAATAATTATATTTCGATCGATATATTACTGTTATATGTATGAGAACTTGAAGTTCAAAGACGTGAAGTGAGTGAGTGAGTGAATATTAACGTCGCACTGTTCAGCTACACGAGTGCTTTTGGCGACGGACCACGTAATTTTTTGAACCATGGTCAAGTGACGTGGACGACACCTGAGCTGGCACCCCCCCTCCTCCTAACTACCGCACTACACCAATGGGAGGACGTTTCAGCTTTTTAAATTTAACGTGCATCACTGCTCTACACAGCGGGTCTTTAGAGGTACTGGGCTCGAACTCACATGACATGCCTGCCATGATCCGATACCTTGACCACTGGGCTACCGCAGCCTTTAAGACGTGAACTGAATAATACAAATGATAAACAAATTTCGAGATTTGACCTCGTCTCTATTTAAGATATGTTAGTAATTTCTCTCTTTATTTCTTATCTACAACTTCTTCAAGTCTGTATTGTTCTTTTCATAACTGTAGCATTTTACTGGTCTTAGATAACTATTAAGTAACTTAATGTTAATAATTTCGTTATATATGTGCTACTATTCATCAAATATTTCCAAACAAATATAATGTTTGGATATTCATGCAGTAAAAAATTATAAAAATTCGTGTTTTTTAATTTTTAATTTTATTTTTTGCTAGTAATGTGCTATTAGTACATTGAAAAAGGTTATCAGTTATTAAAAAATATGCGGATAATATACATGAATAGCAACAAAATCATAGAAAACACATAGCTAATGTTTTAAAGTGGCATTTAAGTTAATTCAGTCATATAATAATCCTTTTTCAAGGTTTATAAACTTTAAAATGATTTTTCTCGTTCACGCTATTTTGATATATCAATACTAATCCTTCCACAAATGTTGACGAATCAGTTTCATTTTTCTACGTGTTATTAATATTTGTAAAAAAATTTAGGGATGCATCTAGCCGTAAAATAGATGCTGTAAAAATAAATAAAATGTGGTTGCTGATTATAGAAATACATTTTAGCATTTTATTTTTTCCCTCTAAAATTAAATATAAATAAGAATAAAATTGATTCACAAAGTTGCTTAAACCTCCTTTGAAAATGTTACAAAAAAAATCACAGTAAAATACTAATAAATACAAAAGAGATAAAAAGTTCCGAAATAAAAAAAAATAAACTTTTAAAATTATATATCGCAACAAAATTTTACCTGAAATTATTTTCTACAATAAAACACCATATAGTACGCCAGAACGTAATTTTTAAATGTGTACGATAAAAAAAAATGTTCCAACGATACTAAATCTCATTAAAATAAAACAATGGTAAGTTAAGTGATAAATATTTGGAATATCAAAAGATTAAAATTAAGAAAGGAGTTTTAATCGATGAATGATAACAAAACATATCGTTTGACTATAAACAATCCGTGGTAAAAAAAAGTATTTTCAAGCAGCGTAAATGAATACAAAATTTATTAGAAGATCATTTTCCGACAGAAATCTTTAAAAAATACATTCCTTAATAAATCAATTGATCCCCGTGGGATTCGAGTCTTCATGAAATAACCCATAAACAATGATGCTGTCTTATCGTTCTACCCTTTTCTCGCAAGATTAAATTTTTAGCCATTTCTATTCAGAAAGACTTTTTTTTCTTCTTTTAGAATAGAGTTTCGTTGATTTTCCTATCTTTAGAAGGATTTTTACAGATGGTAAATTAATTTTCTACATTAAATTCTAAAAGCCTTATTCTGAATAACGATAAATTATTGTAGTATTTTTATTTTCTAAGTCTGTGTGTACTTGGTTTGTATGTGACTATACATTTTTATAACAAATGGAGCGTATCTGTTCTACAACACTTCCCCCCCCCCTAATCGTGTTTAAAGGTGGGGGATACATTAATTTAATTATTAAATGTATAAGTTAATTCATGTAAAATATATTATATATGTGTGTGTGCAATTTGATATGAATAATTATTTTTTAAAAATAGTTCCAAAAATTTTCTTTGCATGCATCGTATGTTAAAAGAACCTACAGTCTTATAATACAGTATAAATATTTTTTTCTGTTACAGTGAAAATTAGATTAAAAAAGTCATCTTTTTTTCATGAATATAAGCGAATGAATAACGTTGTTATAAACAGCCTCATGTTGATTTCTTTGATTGCAAGTGTGTATGTTTAGCATTTTAATATGACTGCAATTATACAAAATAATTTTGAAAAGATGAAAGATTTTTATTTTTCATGCCCTCCTACTCAGAATGGCTTGCACTGAATATAAAATCCTTTTATTGCAATATGCACAATACACATACACATGCACCCAGAATAACACATACACTCAAAAATTATTCACAAAATGACGTATATTTTTAATAATAAATTAATTTTATCTAATAAATCAACTTGCAAAGGGGATTACAAAATTTTATAAAAACAAAAGTTAATGTGTTTTTTTTTTCAAATGAAATTTATTTTTTCTAATAAACATGAAGAAATTCGAAAAATTCAGATTATTTGACCATCTATAAAAATTCATAAATTTGTATATATTGTTTCAGAAAAAAACTCGAGGGAAGCATTTATTATACTTTTTTGCAATAACACGAGAGGTTTCTTAATTTTGAATTCAGTCAATAGTTTGAAAATAACTTTGTAACAGCATACCAGAAGAAATTTTTAATAACCTTTTTTGAACATAAATATAAATAATCTCCAAATTTTAACATTTATTATTGTTATTTCTTTTCCTTATACGATTATATTTTTGATTGATCTCGTACTCGAAAGCCTCCCGGCAGTTACTGGCGATGGATCTCTTAATATTGAACCTTGGCCAAGTGACCAGAAACCCTTTCTCCAAACTGTTACACCATGCCAAAAGAAGGAGAAAGAACCTCGACAGATTTAACCCTTTCGCGACGGGTGTGTCAAACGAATCAGTCTCAAATCCACTTACCAGACGGTAAGCCGTCAAATGCACTTTTTCATGGGGACGGTCAATCCTGTAGAACCAGTACGAAACGCGATTCTCCAGTGAATCACCCAGCTGCCAATGGGCAGGATGCATATGTGACACACTGGCCTTTACAATGTTATTCGTTGATCAGTACGTCGTCGCATAAAAGTTAACGTGTGCAACAATTGCTCTACACGTCTGATCTTCAGTGACAACCGAACTCGAACATACGAGTTGCCTGTCACGAGTTTATGACCATGACCACTCAGCTACCGAAGTCAATTTTCTTCTCTCAAATAATGTATCAGGTAATCAAAGATGAGAATTTTTAAAAAGTAAGTATTCCAGTTTTTCTTAAGGTATCCGACTACGTTTGGAACTGCGATTTTGCAAAAGTGTATAAATGGATAATATTTAGTGTCACTTAGATTAAAAATGTAAATAAAAAATTTTTTAGAATAGTATTACAATAAAAAATTATTTAAGTACAATATTTTGACAAAAAATTAACATAGAATGACGAATTTTCAAAATGTTCTCCTTTTGTGAAAACTGCTTCTATTCTAATAATATTTTGCCTGTATATAGCTCAGACCTCTGTGCAGACTCTCAATTTGAATTTTTGAAATATATAACTTAGAAGTGGGTTTATATCCACGTTTTACGACAATAGAGGGGAGAAATTTTAAGAAAAAAAACGCCGATAATTATTTCAAATGGTTGTAACTCTGAAATATTGTGAATTTTTCAAAAATCATAGTTCAGACTCTCTGGAGAAGTCTTCACTTTATATAAGCAAAATATTATTATTTTAGAAGAATTTTTTATAAAAGGAGAATATTTTGAAAAAAGGTTATTCTAAGTTATTTTTTTGCCAAAATATTGTATTTAAATAATTTTTTTTGTCAAAATGTCTTTAAAATAATTTGTAATCTAAGTAACACTAAATATCCTGAAAATTATGCATTTGTGCACTTTTTAAAATCACGGTTCCGAACGTAGTCGGATACCTTAATCTTTTAACCCCTTTAAATGACGTGGAAAAGTTACGATATTCATCCCTCAGTGTACCGTTTTCCTTAAGGCTGGCATGGTTACATGGTTTGTTGAGGGAAAAGAAAAGGTGTGCTTTTCCTCCCCAAAAATGTAAAGGATCGTACTTCGAAAAGGCGTACATATACGCCGAAGGCAGTAAACGCATCGGTAGAGTGAGGCGTAGAAAAACGCCTACGGCATTTAAGGGGTTAAAAAGTTCACAGAATGGGAAATAGAACACCAATAAAATTACTATGTATTCTAACAATTCCATGACGCATTATATTGTTCTTTATATTTATTGTCGTTCCATGATGCTCTAAAATAGGGGTCGGCAACCTTTGAGCTGTAGCGTGACAAACCAGTCTACCAATATGATTCAGCGTGCCACACTGTGGAGAATATTTTTTAAAAAATTCCATTCCCACGCGAATGCGTGCAGAATTAGGGAATAGAGGTCAATGATATAGATTTACAGTTTTATAATATATTAATTTTGAATCATTTAAAGATATTTCTTAACATAAAACTAAACAGCATAAAATGTAACTATTTCTTCAACAAAAAAAAAAATTTAAATTGTACATATGTTATGTATTTTGTGAAACATATTTTTTAAATAAGAAAAATTCAACATAAAACATAAGTATTTCCCTTCATTATAGTTAAATAAATACATAAATAAAAATTTTAATACGAACTTCGTGCTTGCACCGCGCTACTTTCATATTGCAATCTAAGGGGGTATAATTTGCGGCTTTCAATTTGACACGATTCTGAACATTCAGTTATTAAACAATTTCTTTGCGGATTCGAAATACTTTTCATACGAGAAAAGATTATTTGCTTGGTTATGTAAAACCAAAAGAGGAAAGTAGAGTACGCGTACAATTTTCACTCTTCAAACAGCTAAATCGCTTCACACACAGCAATGACATTTAATAATTTACAAAATTACTGTAAATTTATCTTAAGAACTATCCTTCAGGTTTTTACTTAACTCCGTAAATGTTCATAATTCTAAAGATATTTGTCAAATAAAGTCCATTATAAATTTGTGAACTTCCATCCACTCAAAAATTGATAAATTTGGTGAGTAGTGAAGAGTGTCACTGAGAATGATGTACCGTTGACGACCCCTGCTTTAAAATATTCTATCTTTTTTTTGGTAAGTAAATGTTAATTTTAGTATGTTTGGTAAGTAAACTGTTATTATTAGAGGGTATTTCGTCGTATTTTCAAAAGTATTGAATAACTCCTTTGAATTAACATAAAAAGAATATAATTCTAAATAAAAAGACTAGAGAACGAGAAACTATAAAATCTAGTTATATAAATATTTATCTTATTGCTTGTAAAAATTTTGAAAACTTTTAGAAGGTTCCTAATATAATAGATAACTCTCTGTATATTCAGTTTTATTTTAACATTAATTTGATACGTCATACGGAGAAAAAGCTCTTATAAAATAAAAATAATTAAAAGAGGTATGCGCAAATTTTTTTTAAAAAAAGCATTGTTTTTCAATGCATATTAAATTTCGAAAATGTCTAAAATAACAGAAAAATATGTTCTCCAAATTAAAAGGAAATATAATAAACTAAAGTTCTACAAAATGCAAGCAAAGAAATACATAAAGTACTTTATAAAAGAATTATACATAAGCAAATATATATACTTAAGTTTTACAAAACTTCTAAGAAATACATTTTATTTATGTATATATATATTTTTAAAAAATAAATTCATCAATAAACATTAATAGAAAAGAAAGTTTTCTTTTCGAATTTATATATTAAAAAAATATTTTTTGCTAAAACATTTTATTAAGTAATCCCTGTAAAAAAATTTAATACTGTAAAAATTGTAATACTATCTAGAGAAATGTTCCGAGTTAGCAAAAAGGTCTATGTTATGTAGTTTATTTTATTTAAAAAAGTGTGAATAAATAAAACAGGAATATTTTCTGTCAGCAAAAAAAAAAAAAAAACAAACATTTTATCAGCATGCAAATATTTTTTTCACACAAATTCGATACTTAGTTACTTTTTCTCATATTATATAACAAATAGTCATGCTTATATTTATGGTGGGATCCATATTTTTTCAATGCGTATAAATTAGCAAATTGCACATACATGCCAAATTAAAAGGAATATTTTGTCGGAAAAAAAGGCACTAAATACAAAAGACTAATTTTATGGTTAGTACATTCTTCCATCGTGAATGTTAAATTTTTAAGTAAAGTTAGGAACACATAATTATATTGACATTACAAACATGTATTAAGTATTACGTGAATATTCAAAAATATTGCAATAACTCAAAATTAAATATTAAAGTTTGTAGAGAGGGTTATTAGATTTGGAAATATCAATTTAGCTAAGAAATGGAAAGATTCAATGTTTGATTGAGAAATTTCAATAATCATATTCTCCGCAGCTCCGTTAAATTTGAAATCTTGAAAAAAAAATCTTATTTTTCCAATAATTCTCGCTTTACAGGAAAACTTTTATGCATGTCAAAACATAAAAGTATTGAACTTGGAGAAAGAATTCCCAACATAAGACACTGAATACCAGCTAAGCGATAAATAGAACGAATTCTTTATAACAAAACCCCCCTTCCCCCAAATTTTTCATTCAGCGAACGAATTTTAGTGGAAAGTTGAAGCTTTTTTTTAAGATTATTTAAACGAATTTCATTTTAAGTTTGATGATATTTTAAAGATAATAATTTTTTTTTTAAATTACGCCCGCCAACGTCCTCCCGGACATAAGGCGTCTTGCAGTCCTATACACAGCAGAGTCGCTCTAGCAGGAAGGGGCCGCGGTAGCCGAGTGGTATAGGCATCGGTTCGTGGCTGGCTTTGTCACGAGTTCGAGCCCAGTACCACTAAAGACCCACCGTGTAGGGCAGCGATGCACGCTAAATCTGTCGAGAGCTGAAACGTCCTCCCGTTGGTGTGGTGTGGTAGTTATGAGAGGGGGTGCCATCTCAGGTGTCGTCCACGTCACTTGACCATGGTTCAAAATTACGTGGTCCGTGGCCAAAAGTCCTCGTGCAGCTGATCAGTGCGACGTTAATCTTCACTCACTCACTCATTCTAGCAGGAAGGAGAACTCAGCAGTTGTCTTGCGAGAGAACATGTAGTAGAGTGGGACAATCGGATAGATGCTCCCCTGTCATTGGCCCAGATTTACAGGGTGGTGAATCAGTCAGGCCAATCTTAAACAGATGGGCTTGCTGGTAATCATGTCGGATGATGATTCTGAAACATGCCACACCCTCCACCCTAGGATGGGCAGAAAGCTGAGCATGTCTTTGGCCATTGAGCAGACGAGACCAAGATTTACCAACAGCCAGGTCTGTAAGAGTGGAAATTCTCTTCTGTCGAAATTTGTCCCTGAGAAGTCGCTTGGAGTTTCGAAGAGGCATCGGAAGGCAAGGTGGATGCAGCGTCGAGTGAGTGCGTGAATATTAACATCGCACTGTTCAGCTACACGAGGACTTTTGGCGATGGACCACGTAATTTTGAACCATGGTCAAGTGACGTGGACGACTCCTGAGCTGGCACCACTCTCCTAACTACCACACCATACCAACGGGAGGACGTTTCAGCTCTCGGCAGATTTAACGTGCATCGCTGCCCTACATGGCGGGTCTTTAATGGTACTGGGCTCGGACTCAAGACATGCCTGCCATGATCCGATACCTTGACCACTGGGCTACCTCAGCCGATGCAGCGTGGAAGCCTCTTTGGACAACTTGTCGGCTTGTTCATTTCCATGAATGCCGCAATGAGATGGGATCCATTGGAGAAGGACATCTCTTCCGGTGCAAAGAAATGAGTTGATAAATTGTTTGCACACGAACTCATGTTTTGATGGGAATAGATTGTGGTCAGGTACGCGGTCTTGATTGTGGTTTGAGGATCTATGAATATTACAATATTTTGGCCTGGAGTAGCCATAATTGCTCTAAAAGACATAAATAATGCGTAAATCTCACCATCAAAACTGTCTGACCAGGCAAGAAAAGGTTCTTTAACGTTGAAAGAGTTGGAGAAAGCACCAGGTCAGCCCTACGAAAAGAAGTTGTGGCAGAGCCATCAGTAAATACGTGTAACCAATCTTAATCTATCTTGGACACCAAAAACATTTGCAAGTCTAAAAATAATTATCGCATATAAAGGGTGTTTTTAGAGGTATAGAACTTTAAATTGCAATAAAACAACGATGTATTATTCGATTAACATGAATTTTTTTATTCGAAAGATAATCTTGTGGCATTACATTTTAAATATGATTTCTGGCATAGGACTGCCACGACTGGCTCGGATGTAGTCCAATCTGGACGTCCAATTTTCGATGACCTTTTCCAACATTTGTGACCGTATATCGGCAATAACACGACGAATGTTGTCTTCCAAATGGTCCAGCGTTTGTGGCTTATCCGCATAGACCAATGACTTTACATAGCCCCACAGAAAATAGTCTAGCGGAGTTAAATCACAAGATCTTGGAGGCCGATTCACAGGTCCAAAACGTGAAATTAGGCGGTCACCAAACGTGTCTTTCAATAAATCGATTGTGGTACGAGCTGTGTGACATGTTGCACCGTCTTGTAGGAACCACAGCTCCTGGACATCATGATTGTTCAATTCAGGAATGAAAAAGTTAGTAATCATGGCTCTATACCGATCACCATTGACTGTAACGTTGTGGTCTTCATCGTTTTTGAAGAAGTACGGACCAATGATTCCACCAGCCCATAAAGCGCACCAAACAGTCAGTTTTTCTGGATGTAACGGTGTTTCGACATACATTTGTGGATTAGCTTCACTCCAAATGCGGCAGTTTTGTTTGTTGACGTAGCCATTCAACCAGAAGTGCGCTTCATCGCTAAACAAAATTCGCTTATGAAAATCGGGAACAACGGCAATCTCGTTTTGGGCCCATTCGACGAATCTACGCCTTGCTTGATGATCGTTTTGATGAATTGCCAAACCAAACTGAGAATAAATCTTTTGACAGCTGTTAATTCGGTGGCCATCTTGGAAAGTAATGCCAACTTAAACTTCTATACCTGGAAAAAAAAACACTCTTTATAATAAGATAGTTAAAATGACGTAACTACTGGATTAACCATTGTGTTACACATTACTTATTTACACTCGTCTGTTACCCGGTAATTACTGATGTTACTCGTACCACATGTGGAATATAACAAGGTAGAAAAATATTTTTTACATAGTTATATAGAGGTATAGATTGATTTTGAGGTTAGAATTAAAAATATCTCATACCTTGTGAATCTTAATTCTACAGTAGTCTAAGACCAACTTCAGATTCAATTCGATTTTAACAACTTTAAGCTTAAAAATAACAAAACTGTTACACTTATTTGTAAACTAACCCAAATTTTGGAAAAGCAAGCAGTGAAATTTTTGTGTCGAGGAGGCATGAAGACGAAAGCAGTTTCTTAAAATTGGCTTTTAATAATCAATGATAATGTCAATGTGCTCGTTACTGGAGCGATAAAAAAACAATAAGTTCAAAAATCAACATTACCAGACATCCGATTCGAACCGTCTTCTTACAGTCTAATATTGTAAAATGAATTTATAATCTGAAAAGGTGATGCAACATACAGTTGCATTGCCAACCAGCCGCTCTCTCCCTCTAAGAGTTAAAACACTCACACACTTCTTATATTTCTTTTTCTCCTTCCCTCCTGAAAAACTAACATGAACCGAGTTTAAATAGTCGCTCGATTTGCATTGCAGTTGCTGCCAACCACAAATCACGAAACTTGCAAAAAGATTGGGTTCGAATCGGTGTGTTTACTTTCATTGAGATCATGGAACGGGATTGGAAAAACAACACAAGGAGATCATAAAAATTTGGATCCGAAAAATACTTTGAATGGTTTTACTTTTTAAATGTCTAAAAACAATTTGATACAATAAAAAAACAAATTTAGAACAATAAAAACAAATAAGCAAATTTGGAACAATAAAAACAATGAACAAACAAATTTGAATTAATAAAAACAAACAATGTTTACATAGAAATATAAGCAAAAAAAGGAAATAAAGAAAGCAAATTGGGCTGTGTTGAACATAAATACAAGCACACCGAAAATAACTTAAGTAGCCACCGTTTTTAAAGGGGAAGTTAAAAAATCTATTTTCGATAGTATTAGAAAGATTTTCTAATGTAGATTTACCTCAATTGTTCTTTGTTAACTTTTAAAAAAATTTCAGACGGCACCAGCGGACATTTAACTGTTCCAAAAGTTGTCTTACTCTGAAAAAAACTTCCAACTATACATTATGAGATCACATAATTATACACGTGATTTTTCTGACTCCGTTCCACTGTCAAGTAAGTTTTTTTGTGTGTCCTGATAATTGTTAAATGCATCATTAGTTAAAATTCTTGAAATACACTACAATATCTTACAGGTCATTTTTTTTAACGAGTAAAAGTAGCATAGATCTATATTTGTGTGCGCATCACGGGGGTTTACTCAGCAATTACGATGATATTTGTGCATAATCGGTATCGTTACGCAAAAATTCTTTTTCCACGTATGCCAATCGCACTACAGTAAACTTACCTTTTCTACTTGAAAACTTTTAAGTATTAATAGTGAACTTATTAATATGTGAAACAGTATATAACATTAAGGTTGCAGATTCATTTTTCTCGAACATTGCTTCGTGGAGTAATGAGGTTGTTGTTTGCAGATTCTTTTTCAACATATACTTCTCAAAAATATCCATTACAACAGCGACATTAGATAAGATATCCACTACACTTCAGTGTTTGCAGATACTATGGATTAATGAGGAAAACTGGCTTAATTTGGCTTCTTAAATCTTTAGGCAATATAATATGAGTGTTTGGAAAAGTTCGGTATCAAATTAAAAACCATACTCGTCTTCTTAATGAGGATATAAACAACAAGGTCCAATGCTTAAACCCAGGACGTAACTCAAGTATAGTGTTTACTGGATCAAATTGAATCGAAAGATAAAATGTTATTTGTGTATTATTGAAACCGTATTGCTGACGAAACGAAGCTCATGGTTATCATGCGAAGTCGATGTTGCCAATTTGGCGAATTACCGTGAACGTTGCAATTGTTGTAATAATACGAAGGGGAAGAGAGACAGAAGGTCCCTGATCACCCCAGGATGTTCTCCCTCAAAATTGGGATGAAACCGAGCTAAATCGTTCTGTCACCTGTTTGGTGCTCAAAGCTATGGCTAACGACAGGTGTCACTTAGCCCTTTGCCATGATGAATTTCGTAGACCTTTATCTGGCCTTTGCCGATCAGGTGGCATGAGTAACAACAATAAAAATAAATTTTAATTTTCTTTTCTACAAACCTCACTGAGAAATAAGTTTTCTTTTGTATTTAAATTATTTATAATACATTTATATAAGGAAGTATTATACTGAGCTAAATATAATTACATTAACTATTAAGTAATATATAAAGTATAAATGTGATCTACAGCATACTAAAAATATTAAACTAAAAAGTTCTTAAAAAGATCCATTATTGCTCTTTATTTATATCATTTTTAAACCAGTGCTTAAATCTTCGAATGCATTTTTTTGATAATATTCTATTACATGAAGTAATTATAATAATTATTTGCTTACTTGACTAGATAACATGGGTGGACTAAAGATTAAAAAAAAACGGAAAATGACTTCTTTAAGGTGAATATTTAATCTTCATTTTTTGTGTGATTACACAACATACTTTTTAAAAGAAAATTTATTTTCAACTAATACTTCTTTTGTGTGAAGTTCTTCTCGTAACTTGTAAAATATGATTTTGTCATTAGTTATTAAAAAAAGTAATTTCTTTCGCTCACAGATAATTTTTCTTTCTCTTTTTTGCTTAAATAGAACACATGGAGTATGGAAATAAACCGACCTTTCTTTTTTTAATGTATTTGAAGTGAGTTTATGAATAAATTTTTTTTTTCTGAGAACATAAAATGTTTCTATTAATCTATGTTTCAGTTTGTGCCATATATATATATATATATATATATATATATATATATATATATATATATATATATATACGTTTTTAAATATACAAAGGTAATACAATAGAACATGATTTTGTGCGGTCTTCTTTCGTGCGATTTTATTTTGTGTGATTTGTTTTGTGCGATTTTTTTTTATGCGGTATATGAATGTCAATGTCTTTGGTGCCGCTTTAATGTTTCTGCCTATTTACGAGTGGCGTAACGGCAAATTTTAGGACCCTCTTTCTCCATGAAAGTCATTTTTTTGCCATTAATATTTTATAAATTGTGTATATACGTATTTAGCGTTAGGAGCCTCTATTAATTGGGCCATTAGAGTCCCCCCTCCGTGGCAGGTCAATGGCTTTGGCTCCAATGTAATGTTTTCTATCTATTTACCAGTGGTGCAACGGAGAACGTTAGGACCTTACCTGAAAGTCAGGTTTTGTCTTTACTATTTTATAAATTGGGTAAATACGTATTTAGCGTAAGTCAGACCTTAAGCCCCTAGAGTACTGCCCCTCCCCGTAATGCGGGGGTGTGCATTACGTTACTGAAATGTAGACACTTCAAGACGCTCTGCTCTGTTCATTTGTTATAAACAGTCTCCCGACAATGCACATTCAGTTGCTTTCCCTCAATGCTCCAGCAGCCCATGCTTGATTGAAGACGAAACTTTCAATGACAGTGACATTATCAACAATTTGATAAATTATGAAGACGGACAAGAAAAATGGAGATTGAGAGTTTGTAAAAATGTGCAGGGTTCCATCTTTCTATCAAATTGGAAAAGCATTTTCTTAAAATAGATACCAATTAAGAAAGTATAAAATTCCAAAAAGGGCTTCAATTATGTATAGATGGTTATCGTGACATTTACAAGCAACTGATCACCCGACCTTCGACCAAGGACTTATCTCTCTCTTACTTTATGTTGCCAAAAAAATAAATCAATTAAAATTGTACCTTCAAGTGACGAAAGAGATTTTGAACTTATTCATTACCGGGCTTTCAATTACGATGAGTAGCAATGAATTATGTATGTGCATTTTGAAAACTTAACCGTATATACATTGAGATACTATACGTTTTTAAAATGTTTCATGTGTAAAAGTTAATTATTTATATTTTGTTATGGAAGTACTCTTACATACATTTCGTAAATAATTGGCATATTTATTTAAATGTGACTTTTTTATGCGGTCCCTTTCCACCACATTTAAAAGTTTTTTGTTGTATTACAACGAATTAGTTTAATTCTATAAAAAGTTATGAAATTTTTAATATTTTTTTGTGCGTTTATTTTTATGCGGTCCCTATCTACCACACAAAAACAGGTTCAACTGTTTTGTATTACAAACGTGTGTATTATAATTAAGTTTTACGCAATTTGTATATTGTCAAATAATGTGTAATGCATAAATGATTTCACAAATTATACACAAACTCAAGATACTTTTAGGAGTGTATAAGTTAGCAATAATTATTCAAAAGCTTTTATTTGTTTTAATATTTAAGACAAAGATGATGGAAGAATTAATCTTTAGAAAGAAGAAAATTATTAGTAACTTAATAACTATGTCTTTTGTACTTTGCTTATAATTTTCCGATAATTTTATCGTTAAATTACCTTCATTATCGTTGCGAAGAATGTAAAAAATATCTCAGAAACGTTCAGATTCTTGTTGCTTAAGTGTAAAAGAACAATCTCAATAAATTTGACACTAGTTTAACGACCACGTAAGACATATAATACAGTGCTAATATTGATAAATCGCCTTCCGAATTACTACCCGCTGGATATACACTGGTGTGCAAAAATTAAGGACGAAGTCGAAAAATTAGCATATCAGCTGAACGAAGAGGCACAGCGGACAGAAAGACAAATCAGGAGATTAAGTAAGGTGATGTACGGTAGCACATGCGCAGATATGCAGGTAGACGTAATGGTGGAGTGTCTGAGTAGTATAAAGCATGTTGTCGTTGTAAGATCAGTATTTCTGGCAAAGAGATTGCACGCCGTATAGCAGTTAAAATCACACCGAGTTGCTGCCTCAGCGAGAAATGGCGAATAATCAATCTGTTAGACGACATCTGGATGCTTTTACCCGAGGTCGAATCATTGGGAAGTTGGAGGAAGGCCACAGTGTGACAAGTGTGGCTGCAGAGTTCGGAATTGCTCACAGCATCGTTTCACGACTTTGGAGACAATTTCAAACTACAGGAACAGCCATCTGGGGGTTCAGTAGTGGTCGTCCACGAGGAACCACACCCGCAGATGACCAGTACATTGCCTTACAGGTCAGAAGAAACAGGCGGCAGACAGCGGGAGAAATCGCTAGACACACGACACAGGCGACTGGACGAACGATATCGCGTTTTACCGTGACCAGAAGACTGCACGGTGGTGGTCTGTTTGCACGACGCCCTGTACGGTGTGTACCTTTAACGCCTGCCCATCGGAGAAGGCGTTCTCTGTGGTGCCGGGAACACCGGAATTGGAGAGACAATGAATGGGGACGAGTACTCTTTACAGATGAGAGCAGATTCAGTTTGAGTAGCGATTTTCATCGCATACTCATCTAGAGAGAGCAGGGAAGCCGCAATCATCCCTCGAACATCATTGAAAGGGACAGGTATGGAGGTCGCGGTGTTCCCGTTTGGGGAGGCATCATGCTTGGTAGTCGTACAGACCTTCACATCTTCGACGCAGGTTCAGTCAACGGGACCCGTTATTGTAACGAGATTCTTCTTCCATATGTGCGTCTTTTTTAGAGGCGCTATGGGTCTGCAGTTCCTTTCATGGACGACAATGCACCATGTCATCGCACAGTAGCTGCCAAACAGCTCTTAGAAAGTGAGGATATTGAACGTATGGATTGGACGGCACGATCTCCGGATCTCAATCCCATCGAGCATGTATGGGATTTTCTAGGCAGATGCTTGGCAGCTCGTACCTTACCACCAGTAACGATTCGGGAGCTTCGATTGGCGCTGCAAGACGAATGGGCAGCAATGCCTCAACAACTCATTGACACCCTCATTCTCAGCATGGGCAGACGCTGTGAAACCTGCCTAGCAGTCAGGGGAGATCATATCCCCTACTAAAGACCGGATGTTCCTTGCTGGACACCCATCACAGGGATGTTTCGGCCTTCAGTCGCATTGCGCTCCATGCTACTTTTTCAATCAAGCTTCTTTTTATCCCTCTGATTTCTCTTTTAGTAAGTGTTGCTTACATATTACACATGTCCTTACGTATTGGGGATCTTACGGTATTAAATGTGTTGATTTGGAAAGCTTTTGTACAAAGTTATATTGAAAAAACCGTCTCGTCCTTAATTTTTGCACACCAGTGTACATAGTAATTTCTGATAGTTAGTATAAAAAAAATTTGATTTTGTGACACACATTATTGCATTTTTTTACCCGTAATATAAGTTACCAAAAAGTAATAATATTCAGTTCTTTTAATTCGTTTAGTGTGTGTAACTGTTGTGAAATTGTAATTACTTTAAATTTATTTATATAGAAATTTTTAATTTCTTTATTCTTAGAATTAATATATATTTACTAACAATACCTTTTAAAAATAATATTTCACAAGAATTAACATTAAGTTTACTAAAGTTAAATTAAAATACTTTTAGTTGAATAAATCTTTTTTCATAAACTTACTTTTACTATTTTGTTGGCTTTGAATAGGTAATAATGAAGCCGATTTGACAGGTTTATGCAAGAGCAAACATTACAATATTGTAACGTAACAGTGCTAAATACTAAACACAAGTAGTATAAAAAGAATTAAGTCAATTCCTACTTACTTGAACAAAGGAAAATTTTATTTTAGATCAATTTTTTTATCAAATAAATACAATTCTTATAAATATGTACATACATATGACAGAATCACAATTTTAAGTGGCAATTAATTTGTATTAATTATCATTAAAGTAATGCATTGCCATCCAAAACAATCTTGTGTATTAAATTTTAGTTCAGCTAAAGGCCTTAAAACGTAAGAAAAAAAATCTTCTAAAATTTTAACCCAAGTCACTAAAAATGAAGCCAAAGTGATTGTATCAGTAATTCTTTAAATAATTAATTTCAGCCAATTCATTTTAATTAATTATAATTAAATTATCGTATTTTTACTCAACACAATAGTGTACAGAAAATTTCAACTCGAACGAGTGCTTTAAAATGGGAGAAAAAATCTTTTAAAGTTTAAATATAAGTCATCAGAATGGTCATTAATTGGCCAAAAATGGTGCCATCGTGGCTGTAACTGTAATTTTTTTGAATAATTAGCTTAAATCAATTAATTTTTATTAATTATAATTAAATTACAGTATTATAATCCAAAATATTCGAGTGCATAAAATTTCAGCTCTATTGAGCGTTTTAAAATTAATTTTATTAACGACAGAAAATTTGAACAAGATATAGTGAGATATTGTGAACCAATAGTATAGGAATTGAAAAGATACATTAAGCCCTGAATTATACCAGTAGCATAAAAGCTTTCGAATTTCAGTTTTATTTAACTAACCTTATTTCACGAATTATTCTTTTCTTCTGTAGTATAATGTTTAAGAATTCCCTTCCGCTTAGAGCTCTTGAAATTCTCTTCACGATTATTTTCGTGTTATGTATTTATGGTTCTGGTTATCATAAGCTATTACAAGTAATTTACTTATCATGTTTGTTTTGTGGTGCCAATTTAAAAATTCAGTTCTATTTAAGATTCTATAATTGTCCATTGTGTTCATTTTTGTGAACAACACTTAAGGGCCTGGTTAACTTAAGCTATTAAAACACACTCCAGTTTTATTTTGTTGCATCATATTTTCAAATCTGGTTCTTACAAAGGTTCTAGAAATATATGATGATTTATTTTCTTTTATCATGCATAATAGTCTGATTCAATTAAAGGTTACAAGAACTCACTAAATTATTTTTTTTCCTTTACCATAAGAAAGTACTCACTAAGTCTGTTTTGTAACGTTACATTTAAAAGTTCAGTTTTTGTAACAGATTATGTCAAATTTTTATTTTTGCGTACCATACAAAAAGAACTTGATTTGCTTTAGGTATCCGACCACGTTCGGATCCGTGATTTTAAAAAAGAGCATAAATGGATAATTTTCATGTTATTTAGTGTCACTTTAGTGTTTTAAGGACATTTTTGACCAAAAAATTATTTAAATACAATATTTTTGGCAAAATATTATCTTCGAATAACCTTTTTTCAAACTGTTCTCCTTTTATAAAAAATGCTTCTAAAATAACAATATTTTGCTTATATGAAGTAAAGACTTCTCCAGAGTCTGCACTATTGTTTTTTTTTTGAAAAATTCACATTAATTTCAGAGTTACAATCAATTGAAATAATTATTAGTGTTTTTTTCTTAAAATTTCCCTACTCTGTTGTCGTAAAACATGGATAAACCCACTTCTAAGTTATATATTTCAAAAATTCCAGTTGAGCCTCTGCATAGAGATCTGAGCTATATACAGGCAAAATATTGTTATAATAGAAGCATTTTTCACAAAAGGAGACTATTTTGAAAATGAGTCATTCTATGTTCATTTTTTGTCAAAATATTGTACTTAAATAATTTTTTATTGTAATAATATTTTTAAAATAATTTTATACACATTTTCTAATCGAAGTGACACTAAATATAAATAGAGGTTTTTTTAGAGATATAGAACTTTTTTTAAATTCAAAATAAAACAACGATGTATTATTCGATTGACATGAATTTTTTTTATTCGAAAGCTAATTTTGTGGCATTACATTTTAAATATGATTTCTGGCATATGACTGCCACGGCTGGCTCGGATGTAGTCCAATCTGGACGTCAATTTTCGATGACTTTTTCCAACATTTGTGGCCGTATATCGGCAATAACACGGCGAATGTTGGCTCTTCCAAATGGTCAAGCGTTTGTGGCTTATCCGCATAGACCAATGACTTTACATAGCCTCACAGAAAATAGTCTAGCGGTGTTAAATCACAAGATCTTGGAGGCCAATTCACAGGTCCAAAACGTGAAATTAGGCGGTCTCCAAACGTGTCTTTCAATAAATCGATTGTGGCACGAGCTGTGTGACATGTTGCGCCGTCTTGTTGGAACCACAGCTCCTGGACATCATGATTGTTCAATTCAGGAATGAAAAAGTTAGTAATCATGGCTCTATACCGATCACCATTGACTGTAACGTTGTGGCCTTCATCGTTTTTGAAGAAGTAGGGACCAATGATTCCACCATCCCATAAAGCGCACCAAACAGTCAGTTATTCTGGATGTAACGATGTTTCGACATACACTTGTGGATTAGCTTCACTCCAATTGTGGCAGTTTTGTTTGTTGACGTAGCCGTTCAAACAGAAGTGCGTTTCATCGCTAAACAAAATTCGCTTATGAAAATCGACCATTATTTTCGAAACAAAATTGCACAATTTGAAAGCGTTGTTTAGGCGTGAGTCTATTCATGATGAATTGCCAAACCAAACTGAGAATAAATCACTTGACAGCTGTTAAATCGGTCGCCATCTTGGAAAGTAATGCCAACTTAAACTTCTATACCTGGAAAAAAACACTTTGTATAAATATAATCCATTTATACGCTTTTTTTATAATCACGGTTCCGAACGTAGTCGGATACTTTAAAGGTTTGGTAAGTAAACATTGTTTATTTTTGCAGCGTATTTAAGGAGATATTCTTTTAAAAGACCAAGAAAAAAATTCCTCAAGTTTCTTTTTTATACCATATTTAAAGACCTTAATCATAGTAACTATAAGGGTTTACTGATTTTCTTTTGGAATCACCGGATATTAATGTACGGATAAAATGAGAATAAATTATTCTTTTTATAAGACAGACAAATTTAAAAGATGTATTATGAATTACTTATTTACCAATTTGCACTGGCGTAGATAGTTTTGACACCCTGTATCAAAAATTTTTCGGGGCCATATTTTTCATATGAGAGCTCTGATAGCGGTATTGTAACTGGGGCTATGTAGCTTGGGGGCCCAGCATCATTGATGTGGCTGTTATGGTGGTAGATACGCTTCTGCCAAATTGGTAGGAAGATACTGTTGTGAATCAATGATAAAATAATTTGTTAGTAATTCATTTTTAATCCTTTTAACAGCTAAATTCAAATGTTCCAAACCATTCAAGTAACCGAAAAATGCAATTTATAAGGAATACATTTCATTAACCTGTTCAGGACCATGATCACATATATGTGACTACGCGTTTCTCCCTCCATGGCTTACGGTATCATATATGTGATTGAGCTTTTCTTCCTCGTAGGACCATGATCACACCGGTGTAATCAGAGCTAGGAACGTTTTTATATTAATTTTAACAAGCACTAGATGGCGGTTAAAAACCATTTTTTTTTTCGAATAATGTTTCATAACACTTTGAACTTCAACATATGCTTTCAGCTCCGTGTTTTTTTTAAAATTAGATTCGAGATATTTATGAATATAAACAACTGCCCATGTTTATTTTTCGAAAGAATCGGACATTTAGAGGTTTCGTGATCTATTGCTCTACGGATTTCTGTTTATATTTTGAATAAGTTGGTTTAGTTTTCAAATTTTTTCTATATTCGTATTTAAATGTATGGGATTTTTGTCAATTTTTTTGAAAGTGTATGTAATTTTTTTTTATTAAAATGAAATCATTTTTCTTAAAATTCGTAATTTTTTTTTAAAATTTAGCGAAAATTTCTGTACTCAATGTTCAAATATTATCAATGACAACATATTGTAACTTTTAGCGTATTTGATTGCATTTAAAACTTTATATGCAGTTTTATAGGAAATTGGTCTTAGCAGGGAAATTCGACCGGTCCCGTGAGTGCGTATCTTCTACGAATATATGCGTCTGGGGAAGCGATTCTTCCTCTTCCGCAGGTCCTGAAGGGGTTAACAACATGGATATTCGAATGTTTGAACTAAATTATAATTAAGGAATATAATTATTATAATTGAATTGCCCATAATTGTAATTTATACGATTTCTAAATTCATTCCATGCTTATTAATCTAAATGCACAACATTAAGTTTAATCTACATATTATAACAGAATATTACAAAATTATACAGTGTTTTGACCCACCCTTAAAATAACGTAATATTCTTCAACAGCTGCATAATTTCTTATTCATTTATGACAGAAAATTTTTAAAAAGACTTTTAAAAAAACTCAAAAAATGATGGAATCTAACACATACTCTGTTTACTACCTTTTTTAATAAAAAAATCATTATTAACTATCTAAAAAAACGATACAAAGATACAAAAGCCCTCTGGTAACTTCCTCCATCCACAAAAGACAGATTACATCTAAATGGTTAAGAACATAAATCTGATCTTTTTAGTTTGTTTTATTTCCCTTTATACTCGTGGCCTCTTCCGCATCTTGACAGTAATCGGAAAAAATCCAGATATATTATAAATATCAATGAACAGGGGCAGAGAAGAGTGTGCGCCCCAGTTCCGCTTCCGAAAGAAATGGACTTCATCCTGTAGTAGACTGTGAGAGATGGGGCTCTTCCTTCTCTGCGTAAGCAGAAACTCTCACCCCCCCGTAACCTGGGTTATACAACTTCTGTTTCAGGCATCTTAAATCGGATTCGAGCAATAACTGTTGAAGTGCAGCAGTTTGGGGGGATTTCTCTGGAAATAAAGAGCGTGCGGGAAAGTTTACATCTTTTATGAGAACATTCTAGATTTGTCATCATGGTATTTGGGTGTTCTAGTTTTGTATAGAGGTTTCTTTTTCTTTTGTCTCTTTTACGCTTTGTTTCTCTGGAGAAGCAAAGATACTTCCGTTTTTGGAATATCCTGGAAGAAGGCTTCGCGAGAATGAACGCGAATTTGTGGCAGTTAAAAGTTTTAAATCATGTTATTCTGAGAAAATTTTATGTAATTACACACACATAGGCACATATATATATATATATATATATATATATATATATATATATATATATATATATATATATATATATGTATATATATATATATGGAAGAAAAGTGCTTAAGGTATCCCACTATTTGCGACAATTTTTTTTTTTTTTTTTTTTAAAATGGAGGTATGGGGATTTTTAGATTTATTTAGTATATTTTAAGGAAAACATCGTAGAATTGTAATTAGACAAAAAAAATATTATTATTAAAATGGGAAAAAACTGGTGAAAATGTACAAAAAATTACATAAACGGGGCCAGCACTGTACAAAAATGTTTTGAACAAATTTTCAATTTTTCAGTTTTAATGTGTTACTTCGTTCTTCATGTATGAAATAATTTTCAGGATAATAGATAGTTTAATTTTTACAAAAACTAGAGCACTCTATCGTAGTGACTATATGAGATTGCTTAAAAAAACAGTGATTATATTCACATAAAGGACAGTAAATTTTGAAATAAAACAGTTATTGATAAATCTGAAGGTCAAACACTTCTACTGTTATACGAAACATTCACAAAAAATTTCAGCAAATTATTTTCAAAACTTCTTTCCATTTGAGTTTTCCGAAAAAAAAAACCCCATTTTGAGTAAAACGCATTTTAAAGTTTGACATCTTGTGTAAAGTTATGGCATCTTCTTTTATGAAAACACATGTAGTTTTTGTTCTAGTGAATGTACATTAAAAGGCTTGGTATTTTTATTAAGCTATTAAGATGGTCTATAAAATAAAATCATAAAAAAAAAGTTATCGATTTTTAAAAAAATCATGATTTTAAAGTAGTCGGATACCTTAAGTTGTGAAGAACGAAATATTCTTTCGTTCTCGCCTAGAGATGTAGGAGAAGGGAAGGAAGACTAGCCATATACACTCACGAAAATTGAAAATAGTGACCCAAGAAAGAAGCTAAGTACACAATCGCGAAACTTTGCAAATAAGTACAGCGTAATAAGATATGCAAATGATCCAAGTTTTGTGCCAATACGCATGCTCAAACACGCCGAAGTCGCGCTACAACCAGGAAGAGGGTGCTATATAAGCCAACGCAAATTCGAAGATTCATAAACGTCATGATTACCCGCTGATTGTAGAAAGACTTTGGTATGCGAAATATGCCAGGTAAACGGGCTAAAAGACATTTCTCACAGTTAAGCGAGTTTGAGAGAGGCATAATCATCGGGATGAAAACTGCAGGCTGGTCGACGTGCCGTGTTGCTGGTCAGGTGAATCGTTCGGAGTGTGCCGTTAGAAATTGTTGGGAGCAGTGGACACGAAAACGTACCCACGCGCGGAAAACCAGGTCTGGAGCAACCAGGAAGACCACGAGGAGAGAGGATCGAAGAATCGTGTGGCAAGCACATGTGGACCCCACAGTGACTCGTTTAACGATACGAGCAGACGTAGGAATAGCACTTGTTCCACAATCAATTTCCAGACACCTTGCAGAAGCAAATCTTAATTCCAAGCGCCCTTTCCGTGCACTCCCTTTAACACCGGAACATCGGCAACTGCGTCTTCAGTGGTGCCAAGCCAGATCAATGTGGAATGCCACAGATTAACAAAAGGTTGTGTTTAGTGATGAATCCCGGTTTGTTTTGGGGACAGATGATAACCGTGTACGGGTGTGGAGGCTCCCTGGTGAGTGGTACAATTCTCCCCTCACTGTTCTACGTCACATTGCCCGCACAGCTGGTGTAATGGTCTGCGGTGCCATAGCCTATGATAGCCGGTCCACTTTAATTCTGAAGCGTGGAACCTTAACGGGCCAACGTTATTTGATGATATTCTTCGACCCCATGTAGGACCTTTCATAAATGGTCTCCCAGGGGTAATTTTCCAGCAAGATAATGCTCGTCCGCATACAGCAAGGGTTTCTCAAGACTTCCTAAGTGATTTTCAGACTCTTCCATGGCCGGCCCACTCCACCAATTTGTCCCCTGTAGAGCACGTGTGGGATCAGCTAAAACGGCAGATGCCCTCGTGTCACTCTGTACATGCTTTAGAGTTGGCTGTTCAAGATTTGTTGGTCCATCTGCCTCAGGACAACATAAGGTGTCTAATCAACTCAATGCCGGACCGTGTGGTGGCATGTATTGCAGCTGGAGTTGGTCCAACGCGCTATTGAAGTTACCCCGTATTTGTGTAGTTGCACACCCTGTATTCGTTTAATTGTCTTGTTTTTGAGATCAAGTGAATCTCTCATCTGTGTCATTATGTGTATTAAATTTCATTTCAATCCGATGCTTTCTTCTTGGGTCGCTATTTTCAATGTTCCTGAGTGTATATCCAAAAGCAATCTATTTATTGATAACATAATTAGCAACGTAATTCAAGTAATTTCAAAGAGAAGAGATGTTCTCAAGTTAAGCAATATGTGGATTAATAACAAGATACGCCGAGTGTGCGAAGACTTTAAATGTCGACCTACTTAATTCTAGATCAAATCTGCTTTTCAGATTATTTGATCGCTAATTAAACTGCATTGACCAATCGTCTCTTTAATTCTTACACTTCTTCAAAATCTGAAATGTATTATAAAATTTAAATATATCTGATTAGTAGCAATCTATCCTCACTTTCTCTCCGTCTATCTTGAAAACCTAAATTATATATAGCCTACCTAATTTACATAATCAAGGTTTCTTCTTCAGAGAATTGATTGTGAATAAACTCGAATTGATAGACCTAAAATTTCTCTAAAGGATTATATTAATGAAAGGACGCTGATAGATCCGTCACAAAGTCCTTTGAAAGTAAAATATGTTTAAATGCTCAGCCAATAAAAGATATTATTTTAAAAATACAAAACTTGTATATGTCAAAATGGGGAAAAAAATTCTTTAATTTTCAAATATAACGCTGTAAAGATGAATGTGTTGCCACGGGAATATAGGAGGAAATATTTTCCAATTAAATTGCTGTAAAGCAAAACGACAGAAGCCAAAGACAAAAGTTCTATTTCTATCAACACTATCCGAAGTTAACAGATTTTTTCCATTGATTTGTTGTCTTGACCCTTATTTGTGCTAATCATACTTTTTGTGCCAATTTTTTGCAATGAAAATGCGCCGGAAGGGAAATTCGTTAAGTGACACGCGATTGTCATTCTGTTTCAAACCCCGGAGAAAAAATTCACAGCATGATCATACACACTCAAAAACTCCAATGAGAGAATGTGAATCTGCGACAGCTCTATCCTCGACCTCCTCACTCACAAATCCTTTTGGGGGAATCTTTCGTCCATAAGGACTATTTTATTAACCCTTTATCTACCGACGGTACTTATAAGTACCACTCACTTTAAAATAACATGGACTAAGCAATTCTACGAATATTCTGACAATACTTAGTAACAATATATTCTTTGAAATCCACTCTTCCAAGGTATATAGCAGCACGGGTTCTATGTTGAGTATTTTAGCAGGGAAGGCGAATAGTTTTATAGATGAAATTGCATTTTCAGCTGACGGCGTTTTCAGCGGATTGCAAAGATTTTCATTTTTGTCCCGAAAAAATAGTTAATGTCAAAATTTAAGTGTATTATATTTTTGTAAGTAAATGAGGACCTTAGAAAATGATTTCACTCTTTATTTAAAGTGAACAGTGTGTATAATTAATTTTAGAGTGGACTATCTTTAATTAATTAATTAGTTCTAACGGATTAAATTTCCCGAAATTAAGTGCTTTGTTTATGTATATCCATTAATTTTTAACGTAATGATAAAAAAAATGGCATGAAAAAAACTGCAGTAAATCATAATACGGTAGATAAAGGGTTAAAACGCTCCCTCTGAAGAAGAGAACGTGAGCATGTAAATTAAAAATCTATAATATAAATAATCTTTCAAGTTAGAAAGAGAGAGATAGGATATGCTGCTAACGGAATAATGATTAATCTAATTTATAGAGTAACGCAGATATTTAGTATTTGATAATAATTAAAGTGACGATTTGTCACTAGAGTTTGAATATGGATTAGATAGCTAGGAAGGCAGTGTGCTTAAATTGAAGTAAGTGTTACTAGTAATTATATATAAAGTCTTCTCATACTTCACATACCTCGTTAATAGTTTTCGTATTACTTCAATTGGATGCATCTGTTAGTTTTGATTAATCGAACTTGTGTTGTTGCTTGTGTTGCAAATAAACTAAGGGATTTTGAGCATGGCTAGTCTTTCTTCCCTTTCTCCCACATCTTTCGGCGCGGAAGCACGAGAACCTTACAAATCTTACGAACCAAAAGGAAACTTACATCATGACTGTCTTATAAGGATTTATGGGGCTTTTTTTTTCTTGTTTTAGAATAAAAGTTAGATGAAATTTGCCTATACATGACTAACGGTAAGTATTAAAAAACTCGTTTCTTCTAAAGTACCTTTTTTTCAAGATTAGCGGATCCATATATAAGCCGACCCCTTTAAATTAACTTTAAATAAAGCGGTGGTAGAATTATATTTAATCACCCACAGAAACCCTAACAATAAAAAAAGTAAGCGATACATTACAAACGCTTTTTTATGCATAACTTTCTCAATATTTTGTTGCTTCTGTGAATTCGAATTTAAATGACTAAAAATTCAATTTTTAACATGTGATAATATGGTTTTTCCTCTTAAGTTTGATAACTTTTAGAATATTTCTCTTTAATTAAAATAATATAATTGGAAAAGTTCCGATTCGTGCAAGAACTCCTAATCTCTTTTAAGTATATTTGCACTAATATATAATAACAAACACACACACGCCAGTGAAGTAAACAACTTTGAAAACAAAAACCAACAATCATCGATACACTTTTTCACACTTTTATTAAAAATTAATTCAAAATACAAACAAAAGAGAGAGAAGTTATTGTAATTTACACTTAAGCTGTGAAGAGATTATAAATATTCAATAATGTAAATGATGGCAAAGTTTATGTCACGTTAAGAGGGATTCATTGTTTATGTACTTCTTAATTATTCATATGAATTAGTTAAACATTATATTTAGAAAATATTTTTAGTACTCTAATTATGTACATATACTTAATATAAGGTAAACACAATTTAAAAATTTGATTCAATTATGCGCCATTCATAAATTTATTAGTGTAAATAGTTTCATACACAGAATAAGATGTGCATTTTGAATTAATCATTTTAAAGTAATACTCTGAATAGGGAGCCGTGTATTAAAAATATACGTTTGATTAAAATCTTAAAAGATATTTTGCTGAAATAATAGATCAATCAGTTTCTTCTATCGTATACTTAAATCACGTAAGAACGTGTTTATTAATGAAAGTTAACAATTATAAAAAAGTCCATATTGAGAAATAAGCTCTTGCTATAGCTAGGTTATTTTGTTATAAATAATTAATATATTTTTTTAAAAAACTAAAAATCAATAATAATAAAATCGTATACATTGTCTGTTTTCTTATGAATAAAACTAGATTAGTTTTGTAAATTACAAATCGAAAATAGAAATTTAAAGAAAGTAGTAGAAAGAAGATCACTGGACAAAAAAAAGAGGGAAAAAGATTTTATACACGAAAAAGCCCGCGTGACGCCGGGCTAAACCGAGGGGAAAAACCTGTGGGTAAAGGAAAAGAAATTGAAGACGTTTTGGAAAAGATAATTTTAATGACAAAAATATAACCTCCTTCCCCCCATATCGCGCATACACCCTCACCGAGAAGAGGAAAAAAGGAAATTTCCATTGGAAAATTCCCGTGCAACGCCGGGGAAACAGACCCGTTCAACGGGATAAAGACGCGCAAGAAATTTCGAAAAAGGGAACTTTTATGACAAAACATAGAAATCACACAGAAAGTAGTGACATCGAGACGGGAAGAGGAAATTTATATCTGCAAAAAGTTATGCACTCGGAAAAAGCTCGTGCAACGCTGGGCCATGCAGCTAGTAGCAATATTAACTCAAAAAAATATTGGCTATCATGTATGTAGATATATTTAAATAGGATGTGTGTGATATTGTTTTCATATAATAAAAAAATCGCGTATACTTCATATCTAAAATAATTTCCAGTATACGTATAGATACATTTAAATAAGAAATGGATGAGGTTTTTATAGTAAAGAATATTTCATACAAAATATGTGATAAATATATGTTGTCTTTAGATGTATTTAAATGCAGAATAGTAGATATTTTATACAAAATAACCCATTATTCATACTGCGAAAGATTTATTTGTGGAATATTTTGTTTTGATTACTTAAAATTGTTAACAGAATTTTAGGGAACTAGCAAAACTTGATAATACAAGGCATAATAATCGGGGTGTATTAAAATTCTTATGTTGATTTGCTTAATCATTTTAGTGGATATAGTAAAATTTTATTTTCAATTGATTTTAAAATTAATCCTTTTCAAGTTGTACAAGATTGGCGTTTTGTTAAAATTACGTTTCAATGTATACACTTATTCCATTTCTTAGAGATATCTTTCAAATAATGATTTTTTCTGTGCTTTTTCACATTATACGGATTTAAAATACAAAATTATGAATACACCAAAAATACCAAAATAAAAAAAAAGTAATTTAAAAAATGTTAATTAAAATTATTATTCCACTTTTAATAAATCATTGTTGTTTTTAAGAAAAATCTAACTATTTAGTTTAATAGAAACATTTAAATACTTAGATAATTAGTGTCAATAAGGTACCATATTACTCTATGACCTTGCTTTAAAATTACTCATTGATAAAATGCAATAGTTTATTTTAGTTTGAAAACTACTTTTAATTTCGAGTTATTGTATAACCTTCAAATGGTATATTTATTTTACTTATTATAATTATTCTGGGATTCAGTAAAGAATTTTAAACAATATATTCATCAATCAGTGTAAAAATGATAGTTCAAATGCGAAAAATATTAATTCCACTATCCGAAACTCAGTCTTAAAAATTTCAATCCAATACTGATTTGTTGTTGTTGTTAATAATGCTACCTCGTCGGCAAAGGCCAGATCAAGGTCACAAAATTCATCATGGCAAAGGGCTAAGTGACGTCTGTCGTTAGCCGTGGCTTTGAGCACCATACAGGTGACAGGACGATTTAGTTCGGTTTCACCCCAATTTTGAGGGAGAACACCCTGGGGGTGGTCAGGGACATTCAACCTCTCTTCCCCTTCCACCAACCTCACGAGAAGACTTGCGACGCGACGGTTATTTAAAGAATCCCCATGTCGCGAAGGCATTATACATTTACAAACATCCATGTCTTTCCCGGGATTCAAATCAAGGCCCAACGGAACAGCCGTCAGCGTCGCTAACCACTACATATACCGGATGGGCGACCAATACTGATTTTGTCTGTTTAAATGTGAATAAACATTCTAAAGAGACAAAATATGATAAAATTGCTCTCTTCAAGGTGGTTTAACTTTCAAATAATAATTATATAAACAGTCTTCAATTTGAAATAAATTCAAGTAACAAATTTCAAATATCTTTTGCTACTGTGAAAGTGAGAGAGAACTAACTATAAGCTACGCTCCACAACTTTCAATAATAATTCCTAAAAAAATGCCTACTTTTAAACTTACAAATCTAAAAATGTTTTGTCCGTTCTTTATTAAATGAAACATGTTTGTAGAACAGTTTCATAAAGTTTGTAAATTTTAAAATGGTTATTTTCAAAAAGAAATTGCATTCTTTAATATAAAAATTATAAAATAAGAATATTATGTGGAACTTTGAATTTCTAATACGGTGCTTTAATTTTATAACAGCAATTTCTACAAAAATTGCACTCTATAAGAAAAAAAGATTAGAGAAATTTATACTCTAAAACTATTTCTAAGAAAGGAAAACAAAACAAAAAGATCGGTTTCAATGCATTCTTGTAAGAAATAAAAACTTTCAAAGCCAATTCCTAAAATATATCCTGGGACACTTCTCACGACACCATATTCCAAAAACACAGGCGTGAAGCCTTAGGCAAATGTAAATAAAAAAGATATCTTAACGCGTATTCTATATTCGATCTCATGTTCGCAATAGAAAACATACCGATAAATGGTACAGAGTCACTTGAGGAGGTAGAAAATACACAAATATCACACTTAACCGATTTCCCCCGAGTATTTGGTTTTGAAAAAAATACAAAAACTTTCAGGGTATTTTCCAGCAAGAGTATTGTGTGCATTTGACTGCACAATTCAATAGTTTGATTTGCAACTATATTTGTTATTCTTGTTTTTCTATTTTTTAACAGTTTTAAGAAAATTTGTGACAAAACTTTGAAAAATGAATTTATGTTCTCCTGATTTAGATAGCTCCTGACCCCAAAAATGAATGTTAATTTCAGAAACACATTTAGATCATAATTATAGATCATTAACTTAATAGAAACTTAATCACAAAATACAGAATAATTTTTTTTTTGCAAGGCCTGTGTGAATAGTTTTTTTGTGTGTGTTTTTATATTTTTATAATCAGATGAGTTCATTTTAAGGTGACCGTGTGTAAAATTTTAACTTAAAAGTTGACATGAATGTTTCTTTTTCTGGTTAATCTTGTTTGTTCTGACAACTCAGTCACTTATCCATTAAAGATAAATACCAAAAAGAAGTTTCCAGGAAACATAAAAAAAAAATTAACACACCTCCAAAGTTTCGTATCTTTGATTAATTATGATAAAATTTTAATAAACAAGACTATAATATTGTGAGGAATTCTTATCATTTTTTAAAATATTTTCAAGCTGGAGTAGTATTTTCTAAAAACATTCAGTTTTCCAAGCACGTAGACTCAAATCATACAAATTTATAAAAAGTGAAATGTGTTTAGCATTTTAATGATTCAAAACTGCAGTACATTGAAAATTATATTTTAAACAAGAAGAAAATTAGAAATTAATGCTTTGAAATTTGTTAAAATTGAAAAAAATAAAAGAATTCTATCATATATATTACTGATATTATGATAATATTAGTAAAACTTTTATAAAAGAGTAAACGTTAGAAGGAATTTATCTATATTACTTCTGATGTTAAGTTTCTTTTTTTTTAATGGGGCTAATTATGTGAAATATAATCACAATAAAAAATATTTAGTGCACAATTTGAATTATAGTAATACATGTTTTTCTACAAAAATTTGTATAGGGTGTTTTTTGAGAGGTATAGAACTTTAAATTGCAATAAAACAACGATGTATTATTCGATTGACATGATTTTTTTTATTCGAAAGATAATCTTGTGGCATTACATTTTAAATATGATCAAGCAAGGCGTAGATTCGTCGAATGGGCCCAAAACGAGATTGCCATTGTTCCCGATTTTCATAAGCGAATTTTGTTTAGCGATGAAGCGCACTTCTGGTTGAATGGCTACGTCAACAAACAAAACTGCCGCATTTGGAGTGAAGCTATTCCACAAGTGTATGTAGAAACACCGTTACATCCAGAAAAACTGACTGTTTGGTACGTTTTATGGGTTGGCGGAATCATTGGTCCGTACTTCTTCAAAAACGATGAAGACCACTATGTTACAGTCAATGGTGATCGGTATAGAGCCATGATTACTAACTTTTTCATTCCTGAATTGAACAATCATGATGTCCAGGAGCTGTGGTTTCAACAAGACGGCGCAACATGTCACACAGCTCGTGCCACAATCGATTTATTGAAAGACACGTTTGGAGACCGCCTAATTTCACGTTTTGGACCTGTGAATTGGCCTCCAAGATCTTGTGATTTAACACCGCTAGACTATTTTCTGTGAGGCTATGTAAAGTCATTGGTCTATGCGGATAAGCCACAAACGCTTGACCATTTGGAAGAGCCAACATTCGCCGTGTTATTGCCGATATACGGCCACAAATGTTGGAAAAAGTCATCGAAAATTGGACGTCCATATTGGACTCTATCCGAGCCAGCCGTGGCAGTCCTATGCCAGAAATCCTATTTAAAATGTAATGCCACAAGATTATCTTTCGAATAAAAAAAATTCATGTCAATCGAATAATACATCGTTGTTTTATTGCAATTTAAAGTTATATACCTCTAAAAAAACACTCTGTACTAGATTGACTGGGAATGTAATTGTAAATTTTTCCAGTATTTATAGATTTTATGCTTTTATAGTTTACATAAAGAGAAAAATTTATAGTAATGGTTTAAACCCATAATTTGTGATAGTAAATTGGCATTTGTCACGACTAGTAAATAAAAAGGAATTGAATCTACCAAAGAAGTAAACCTTTGAGAGACATTACGTTTTAATTTAAATGCTTAGATATAGAACAGAATTTCAGAATAAAAGAGTTATGTTTTCTGATAGAATATATAAATAAAATTTTTCTTAAAAATAGCAAATTATTTAATTGAAACCAATGGAACTCTTTCTTTTTAACAAATATAGATCAAATATATAATGTAAATATTAACTTTATAAAAAAGAATGTTACAAGGTTTTAATGTTAAAAGGCAACTTATAAAATCTACAAAGACTAACCTTTCTTTTTTTTTCCAACGAATTCTTTAGTAAAATGTTTTGCAAATTGATGTAAAAATCACACTGAATTTTACATTGCATTAATTTCATTTGAACATTTTTTTTACTTTGACAATTTATTTAAATGCCATCATTGAATTTCTAAGAAAAACATCGTCTTCGCACGAAATATTTATGCGAAATGTTAAATCTAATAAGTTACTTATACTCACAAGAATCGAATCTAATAAAATCTGTTTGAATTTTATCGAATTAAATGAAACAAGTCAATAAGATTTATTCTTTTTTTCCTCAAACGTTCTTCATAGCTTAAGAATGTTCCTTGAAAAAATTATTTTTCCTGAGTTATATACGTTGCAAATATAATTATCATCTGCCTTCACGGTTTCTCTTTGTTTGAGAAGAGTTTTGAAAATCCTTCTTTGTTGTTTTAGCTTATGAAAAAAGGTTAAAAAAACATAATATACGTTTCGAAAGCTTTGCAGCTGCAGAAACATTCTTTCGTCAATCTGATTTTGTAAAATCCTGTTTCAGGAAATAAAATTTTCGCATTCTAACCTGTGTTTTGCTCATGTAGTAAAACAATGATTATCAAGTTACAGCAAGACTTGAAGAAGAATGTTTTTAGAGGTAGAAAAATTCGGATTAAGTTCAAGCTATGAAAGGTATCGTTCAAAAAATTTTTAAACTGGTTTTTAAATCATAAAATGTATTTTTCACGTACAATGTTTGCTGAAAAATTTATATCCGACAGAAAATAATTAATTATTAGAATAAATACTTACAATTTTCCCCATGAAGCAAAACAAGTAATGTGTACATTCTAAAAATAACATGAAGATGTCTTATTTAAATTATGATTTCTAACTGATTGTAACATATTTTTATATTTGAAATGCTTATGAAATATTTACACTAAAGTAATAAAACAATTAGAGAACAATTAAAATTAGAATGAAAAATTTACGGAAACTTTCAGAACTCTTTTTTTATTCATAAAAAAATAGTTTTATTTTTTAAATTTTATTCTAATCTAAATACCTCATATATATATTGATGCAAAAACTAAAACAAACTTTAATCTAGAAGTAATTTTAGTTCTATTTTAACAAACCTAAATGTAAGGTACCAAGTATTGGTGTAAAAATTAAAAGAATTTCTTTATGAGAGTAAAGGAATATGCTAAATGAAACATGTTTGTATAATTTTTGTCTTTACCATTCTGTATTTAAACGAGTAATCAAACTATATTTTATTTGTATTATATTATTATTGCTTTTATTTCATTCAGTATTTTACATTTATATTTAAAATGTAATATTTTTGCAAACATATAGCACAGGGAATTCATTATGTAATAATTTTCGACCATATTCTAAGTAATTAGATTTCTCTTGAGCTCTTGGGAATAATATTTAGTTTCCTTATTTTATCTAATTACCGTAAAATCTAGCATATAACGTGCACTTTTAGCACAAAAATTGAGATCGAAATTTAGGGTTGTGCGTTATACGTCGGGTATAAAAACGACAGCTTTAAAAAAAATAACAATAGAGATGACTATAAAAAAGTCTACTTCTACACATATCGAAATACTCTTTACTTAAAAGAAATGATATACCTTATGGACTAAAAGAGTTATAGTTCTAAAAGTATACTATTTTTTCAAAAGTTTGAATACCTGGAATAAATGACTTACAAATATAAGAGCATTGTATACTAAAAATTCAGATTTGTCCGTAAAAGTGTGTGCGCGCGTTATACGGCGAATGTACCTAAAAATTAAAAAAATGAGTTTTGAAAGTATAAGTACGTGCCACATGCGACGGATTTTACGGTAATTATATTTTCATGAGCTAGTGATAAAAGAATTTGTTTTTCTTTTTGAAAATTTTATTTGACAACTTAACACGATGTTTAAAACTCATGTTGATATTAATCAAATGCTGCATTTGTAAATTGCGAAAAATGGTTTTTACGTTTTTACAGATCTAGATAGCGAGATATAGAGCAAAAAAATCTTATTTTAAGCTATAAATAAAAGGTATTTTTCATATTACATTATCAACCAGATTAAAAATTTCTGTTAAGAATAAAACATATACATTATAAATAGTGTAATTATATTAAATGCAATACTCCCCGAAACAATCAACAACAGTTTATAAAATCCAAAAATCTAGTTTCCATCATTATTAAAATCTTAAAGCTAGTGGTTGTTACTATTGAGTTACAGTATACACACTTTATTCTTGTAGTTAAATTTAGCACCGATATTATATATAATTGGAAAATAATAGTATGATGTAATTAGGTTATAAGCTCTACTTCGGTAAAAAAAACATAAATGTCACTTAGTTTCCAAACCTCAATATTTTTATCACAATTACTAATAACTCATAAAAATTTATTTCGTTAATTGACTATAATCAGAATTAATACATAATAAAATTAAATAATACTTGTAAAGTTATCAATTTGAATTGACTTTTTGCTTGCTAATGAATTGCTAATGCTTTAGAAACAAAATGTACATATTATATCGTCAACCAATTTCATCAAATCAAAAGAAATCGCCCAAGGCCTCGTTATGCAGCCGATAGTGGAGGTCATTTTTGTGCGTGTTCGAACACAAAAATAAAGATGACAGCATTTGGCGAGATTTTTTGAATTGGCGATGTCTTTTTATGTTACGAAATTGACTGAAGGAATAGTACGTAACTCCAAATAGAGCAATAATTTAGAATGTGTTTACTTATTTAGTCACCTAATTTAGTTTAAATTTATTTTGCTATAGAAGAGTTAAAAATAATACGTATTTCATAATAACAACATATTCAAGTAACAACCTCAAATAATATATCGTATTAAAATTTCTATTGAACAGTAAAGAAATTGTATTTTAGACTAGTGATGAATATATAGAAGTTAAATACAATCACTTTGTGCTATTGAAGAAAATAAAATTAAAATATATATTGCTTTCAAATATTAGATACGACAGATTATATACGCAAACTTTTATTTTATATGAATATATAAATCGGACATAAGAGTTTTCCTTTTCAAAAGTATTTATTACATTAATCCAACGAATGTTGATGTTTATAAGGTAATAAAAGTTATACTGGTAAGTAAATAAAACAGCTTTTTGGTTCCAGACTGAGTTAAAAAGATTGAGTTGCTAAAATAATGTTCTAAAAGGATTTTCTCAAAACTGTTTAGTTAAAAGACTGGTTATTTCTTCGTTATGATTTACTTTCTTATTTCAAATTGTTTAAAGATATAGCTTTTTACAGCAGCGTTTCTCAAACTGTAAATTAATAATTTTAAAAAATTATTAATTTACTGAAAGTAAACAAACAAAATATATTCTGACATAATAAAAAATAAAACACACATTTACACTGCTATACTACACTTTAAATAGACTCATGTCCATAAATTAAGGATAATAAAGTTCAGGCAAAGAAAGAGACAGAAGCAAAACAAATTTGACTTAATTGTAAAGTCTATTTTTTAAACAAAAGGTAAAGAGCAAAAAAGATGCAATATGTTTGACTTAATTAATAAAAATTGCGATTTTTACTCCCTGGAGCAAATTTTAAAAAAGAGCCTATTTACGAAAAACAGTATAACATGGTTAGTATGATGGTTAATGCGGAGTATGTCTCCCGGACGATGGGGGGGGGCGATGTCTCCCAGACCCTACAACGCGTAGGCATGCTGAGTATCAAATTATCAATCTGATCTTGGGGAATATTACACCACTCATCAAGCAATGCCCTCCGAAGTTCCAGTAGACAGGCCCTTGCGCCACTAAACTCCACATTTACTTTACTTCAATTCCGGTAGACTGGTGGGAGGGGTTTGACGGGCTGCAATTCGTCGGCCAAGCATATCGCACACAGGATCTATTGGATTCAAGTCCGGTGAGTATGCTGGCTAATCCATACGGGTGATATCCGCCGATTGAAGGCATTCGTCTACAATGTTTGCACGGTGAGGACGGGCTTTGTCATCCATAAACAGAAATCCAGCACCCATGGGGCCCCGAAACAAACGTACATGTTGTTCAAGAATGACATCCCGATAGATGTGGCCTGTCATCGTTACACTCTGAACATGCAGGTCAGTTCTGGAACCAAGAATAATTCCTCCCCAAACGCGAGCTATCCTGCACTACCGTAACGGTGTCGTTCAATGGTGTTCTCTTGGTGGTAACGGGTACCTGGCACTCTCCATTTTAAAGTCCGGCGAGAATCAGACTGCAAACTAAACCTGGACTCGTCGGAAAACATCACACAAGACCCGGTGTCCACAATGCATGCTCTCTACTCCAAGTTCATCACAGGCAAGAGTGAGTTGCAGTAAGTGGAACACATCTGACAGGCCTACGAGCATATAGACCAATGTGCCCTAAGCGTCTGTACACGGTCTGCCTTGAAACTGTTGTACCGGTAGCTGACGATACAGGTCTGATGCTGTGCTCCGTCTGTTTCTTTTGGCAGTAACTGCCAAATACCGGTCCTCATTTGGTGTTTTAACTCGGGGGCGACCTGTGCTGTAACATCTACTCACATTACCATCATCTTGGAATCGTTGCCAAAGCCTGGAGATGACACTCTGGGCGATTCCAAGTTCCTCGGATACTTCCAGCTGGTTATGTCCACATTCCATCCGTCCAATAATTCTACCACGTTAAAAATCATCCAAATGCTTCCTTTGTGCCATATCTATGCGCTTATTGCATTGAAAGGCTTTTAAAGCGCTTGAGAACCATTTTACTTCTTTGCCACCATTCCTTATATACCCCTCTCTTACACTATCGTCATTGTGACGTATTATCCGCGCCATCTGGTAGTTTCCTGTAATTTGCATATTCTTCTTCAAGATGTGTGTGATAATTCTACAGGTGAAATTTTCATTTTAGAGTTCAATTTCTGTGTGGTTCTGAATTATCCTTAATTTATGGACATGAGTGTATATCAGTACTACACAATGTATTGTATAATTAATTTAACAATACTATGTTACAAACAAGTTTGTTAATTACCAGTGACCCAATGGATTTGTCATTTATATATTTATAAATAAAAATTCTTATCTTGATAATTTGTACTGTTTATAATTAATCCTTTAACTGCGATCAAAATTTTCGCGATTCGCTTTCCAATACCAACCGTTTTCCACTTAGGCACGCGTATGCTATGTATTGGGGGAGGGGGTGGAATAAAGAAGCAAAAATAATCTGGAATAAGAGTAAATCTTTCGCAAATATTGTCAACGTCCTTTTATAGCATTCCAAATTCTTTGGAATAATTTTACGGATAGCAGTGCACAGAAAAAAAAATCCTACTTCGGAAAGACGTATATATACGTCTGGGGAAATAAACATTTTGGCTTAGTCAGACGTTTATATACACGAGGGGGGGAGGGTGCATAAGAGGTTAAAATCGTATCGTAGTTTTAGCGTCAAAGAATAGTATTATTGAATTCAGTACATTGTTATTGTATGAGGGGGGGCGATGAAAGTTATGATTGAATATTGGGTCGCGAATATTGCAACTTTGAGAAACACTGTTTTACAGGATTTTCTTCTATGCACAGTACTTTTGTTCTAAGTATATCTAAATAGAAACGTCTATAAGTAAAAAATAGAAGACAAATCAGAAAGAATTTATCCTGTTTCTGTAATTTATACAGGGTGAGTATATACAAATAATAAATCCAATTTTAAAAAAACCCGTATTATCGAATATTACAATAAGTGATATATAAATGTAAAGAGAAATACATCCAGTTTTTTTTGTTACAAATGTTCAGTGTGTGACTCTCTTGTTAAATAACATACATCACATCTATAATCCAGTTCGTTCCATACATTTACTACCATCATTCTATGAGTGGTCCCCAATGCTGCACAAAGTCTCACTTGTCATCCTCTGTTATTTATTGTGTCAATTGCAAATGATATAGCTTGAAATTTAATTTTTTTTTGTTCTGTTTTTTTTGGGGTGGGGGGCATCCTTAGTTTACAGGCGGCAACTCTCGTAGACTTCATTGGACTTCGAACAAAACTCTGCCTCACCTTCTCCATTGTTTCTTCCGAGACGCTTGGTGAGCGACTGCTTTTCTTTTTACAAAAGCAACCTGTTTCCGTAAATTGTTGATATCATCGCAGAATGCTCTTGCTGGATGATGTTTCTTTTCCATCGCGATTTCGAAAATCACATTGCACCGAAATAACTGAAAAAAACCCACGCATACTCTACTACTTAAAAACTCTTCTTTGTCATTGTCACCATGTCTTGATTTCAATCACAGAGATCTCGAATGTGCTATTGATCATTGGTGAAAAAAAAAACTTGGTGAATTTCTTTTTATATTCATGTATCACTTTTTGCAATATATGCTTTAGTTTCGAAAATATGATTTTTTATATGATTGAAAACATAATAAAAAGTATTGTTTTAGAACAAATTTAACATTTCAAACATGAAGTTGTGATCTAGAATTCCAAATCAATTTCAGTACTAACTCGAAAATTCCAAATCTACTTGTAAGTGCAATTTCCAAATTCAAGCAGTACTATATTGTAAATACGTGATTCAGAATAATGGTCAGGAGAACTTATTCGTACGTCAGTGTGCGCAGTAAATTATGATTAGTGTACCACCAATCACGGATGCCGCTTTATTTCGGTATAGAATGGCTATTACTAGCCTTTAAAAGCTATCATTACATTTGTTAGCTATGCAGACTCTTATGCGGAATTTTAATACCCCTATTCACTATTTGCACTATAATATTAGCCAAACTATACGTGCTTCATAATTGATATCATCAATGGCGATTATAAATACTAATAAAAACATAAGGATATCCTTTAAGGTTTTCTAATACATTTTATAACCAAATGTTTTTTTTTCGAGTATTAATATAATTTCCCTAAAAAGTTCCGAACCATAAAAAATCTTTATCTCAGTTATAAAATAAATTTGACTGAAACTGGCCATATTTTGATATTTTATGACAATAAACTTATATTTGTTTGTTAACCTTTTATCTACCGACAGTACTTATAAGTACCACTCACTTTAAAATTATATAGGATAACCATTTTTTTACGAATACTCTGACGATACTTAGCAGAAATATTCTTTTAAATCCACTATTCCAAAATATATGGCAGCAGAGGTTCTATGATGAGTATTTTAGCGGGGAAAGCGAAAAATTTTTATGTCGAAATTGCGTTTTCAGCGCATTGCGAAGATTGTCAATTTTGTTCCGAAAAAATACTTTGTCAAAATGTGTCTTATTTTTTTGTATGTAAATGAAGACCTTAGGAAACGATCTAACTCTTTATTTTAAATGAAAAGTGTATATAATTAATTTTTACAATTGATTGTCTTTAATTAATTAATTAGCTCTAACGGGTTAATTTTTTTTAAGTTGAGTATTTTTTTTATCTATATCCCTTAATTTTCAATGTAATGATTAAAAAAACCATATGACATGAAAATAATTGCAGTAAATCATAATGCGGTAGATAAATGGTTAAACTTTATTTAATTTAAGCATTGAGAAGCTTTAATTTTTTTAACATGTCTTTTTTGTGTAAACTTTCTTTCTCTATTTGGATATATATATTTGTGGATGATTTGTAGTATTTAAGATGTTGAATACTAAGAAATTTAAAAATTTTAATATACTTGAGAATTGATATATTTTTCAGAACTAGCAATGGTGAATATCTAAAGTTTAAAAATTTAAATATTTAAATTTTGACTTTTAAATGTTGGGAATTTTTGTGCTTTAATATATTTCCATTTCAGTGTGGGAGAATTTTTGCTGATTTTTTGGCAGTTAAGTTCTGTTACACGCTTAGCTATTTTAGTATTTTAATATTTTTTTTTGGTGTTAATATTTTTCGAAGTATGGTGGTGAATACCTAAATTATTGAAACTTTAGCCTTTAAACTTTTGAGATTTAAATGTAAATTTTGATGCTTCCATTTTTTAGCCTACCAAGTTGCAAAGGGGGAAGGTTGGTACCACCAAACTAGTTTAATCTCACTTTTCGATCCAAAATCCAAGGTTGCATTTGTGGTCAAGAAATAAGATTCTCAACTAAATTTAAGAATTTGTTATTTTTTTTAATGTAATATTCACACACACCATTTAGATTTTATGAAACGGGATTTTACATTTCAATATCTTAATTATTATTTCCAAATTTTTGTGTTTTTATGAATTTGTGTTTCATCCTTATGTATTTAATCTTTTAACAGTCGTGCCCAAAATTATCTCGAGCACAGCATTAGGTGCTCCAAAATTTCACGCCTGAGTACTTACCGGAGTAATTTCGTGGGTAATTTACTATGGGAGATGTAGATCGCTCTCTGATCAGGAAATTTCTTTTCATTCAACAATCCGAAAACGTCAGAAAAAATATTTCTACATTTACTAGAAAAGATATTCTGGTACTCATTTTTGTTCTATTAAAATGTAGTTGGGAAACGTTAGAACTTCAAATCCAAGTTGTGAAAGAGCTTTTACATAAATATGGTGATACAGCTTCTGGGTAAAAGAATCCTGGCATACGACCTACTGTAGATAATCCTACCCTTCTTACTGAACGACATTTTATAACCCATATTCCTCCTATTCCTCCAGAACGTCAGCCTACAAGACACTTTAAAGTGTGTTGTTTAAAAAAAAGGATGCGAGAATGGAAAAAAGATAAAGAAGGAAATACAATTCTGATGTAATCATTGAGGAGTTGGTCTGTACTTGGAAAAATCTTTCCAGATGTACCACCAAAACTAATTTATTAAACTACTAATAAGTATTCATTTTTTTACTTTATTTTTTGGAAAGAAATTACTCTACTAAAAGCTAAGTTTACCACTGTCAAGCTATGAAGTAGTCACTTCAAACAAATATGCAGTTGCTTTTAAAACCTAAAAATTTTTATGCAAGTGATTCACCGTATATCAATTTTTAACTACTAAGTATGTTTTATTTTATACTAATCATTTTATTTTTATAATAAAAAAAATGACAATTTATGTGCCCGAATCATTAAAATAACTTGAAAGTTAAAAGATTAAATATACACTAGAAATTGTTTTTGTGCAGTCTTTTTTATGCGATTTTATTTTTGTGCGATTTTTTTATGTGCTATAATTTTTTTATTCAGTGGGTGAATTTCAATAGCTTTAGCGCCACTGTAATGTTTTATATTTATTTATTAGTGGCGTAACGGAGAATGTTAGGACCCCCTTCCCCCTGAAAGTCAGGTTTCGCCTTTAATAATTTTTACAATTTTTTATAAATTAGGTAAATACGTATTTAGCGTTAGTCAATCCTTGAGCCCCTAGAGCCAACCCCCCGTGACAGGACTTAATGGCTTTGGCTCCACTGTAATATTTTCTATCTTTTCACCAGTGGTGCAAAGGAGAATGTTAGGACCCCCCTCCCTGAAAGTCAGGTTTTGTCTTTAATATCTTATATATTGGGTAAATGCGTATTTAGCGTAAGTCAGGCATTGGGCCCTAGAATCCTGCCCCCACCCGTGATGCGGGGGTGTAAGTTACGCCACTGAAATGTAGACACTTCAAGAAGCACTTTTCATTTGTTATAAACAGTCTCTCGACAATGCGCATTCAGTTGCTTTCTCTCAACGCTCCAGCAGCCCACGCTTGATTGAAGACGAAACTTTCAATGACAGTGATATTATCAATAATTTGATAAATTATGAAGACAGACAAGAAAAATGGAGATTGAGAGTGGGTAAAAATATGCAGGGATCCAGCTTTCTAACATTTGGGAGAGCATTTTCTTAAAATATATACCAATTAAAAAAGGAGTATAAAATTCCAAAAAGGGTTTCAATCATGTATAGCTGGTTATCGTGTTATTTACAAGCAACTGACCACCCGATCTTCGTCACAAAAACTTATCTCTTAATTTAAGTTGCAAAAAATACATCAATTGAAATTGCACCTTTAAGTGACGAAAGCAATTTTGAACTAATGCATTACAGGGCTTTGGATTACGATGAGTAGCAATGAATTATGTATGTTCATTTTGAAAACTTATCCACATATATACAATGAGAAACTTTATGTTTTTAAAATGTTTCCATGTGTAATATTTAATTATTTATTTTGTTAAGGAAGTTCTCTTATACACATAAATTTCGTAAATAATTAACATATTTTATAAATGCGACTTTTTTATGCGGTCCCTATCCACCGCATAAAAAAGTTTTTTGTAGTTTGTTTTATGTAAAAATTTATGAAACATTTTTGAATATTTTTTTTTTGCGTTTAATTTTTTGCGGACCCTATCTACCGCACAAAAACAGGTTCAACTGTATATACATACAAACAAATGTATCTATTTTATCTTTGCTAAAAATAAGAAAACGCCACAACTCATCATCGCATTTTTTTAAATAATTAGATTCTATAAATTATTAACATTTCGGTTACTTAAGTTTACATAATTATTTTTGACAATCGATTCTACAATACTAATATGATAGAAACTATACATATTAATATAACAAGAACACTCTTTTCATGTTTAAACCAACCTTCAAGGAGAATTTCTTCTTTTGGATAACAGTCTTAGATCGAAATATCCACATTTCATTTCTATTTCAATTTCAAAACAAAGGTGTAGGCTGTTTCTCTCGCAGCGCAGCCATATTTCCTCTATCTTTTCCTGAAATATAGAACAAAAGACTAACGATGACATAGCGGGGGTGAGTTCAAGTTACTGTACGAGCCTGCGCCCGTAGAAAAGTTTGAGCTCCCAATGGGAGATGCGAAGGCCCTAGACATTATAAATGGTCGTCCATTTTTCATAAAAGCACGGAGATCGATTTCTGCACTGTTTATTCAAGATTTTCATAGGGTATAACATGACCTATTCCTTGGAATGGCATTCTAAAATCTGAGTAAGGTCGAAATATTCTTCGAGAGATTGTGTCCTATCGAGGGCTAGAGTTCTGCGAATTTTGCTCAACCGGAAGTAAAAAAGAGAACTTTTCAATCTGGAGTATCGATATGCTTTACCTTGTGGTTCAAAAAAGGGTTTTAGAAATGAAGGAAATACCTCGGTTTCAAATCTGAGAAAGATCTCGGTTTTGAAAGTTTTTAGTGAATGTTTTCTTAAAAGATTTATGATTATGTAACAAAATAAGTGTAAGAATCCGAAGAAAAAAAAAAGTCAATTCATGTTTTATTTTTTAAATCGAAGTATGTTATGTGTGTTTGGGAAGATTTAAATTTATATATACTTTTAGGATCTGTCTCTTCGTAGTTTTTTTCAACTATGTGAATAGATTTCAAATGAAGTTCAATTTAATTTGACTGCCGTATGTTTCCGAATGTAAGCCGATCCATGTAGGAGCCATGAGTTCATTTTTTCTTCAAAGATTTACCCACCATTTAAAACACGTATGCAATCCAAATTGAAAAGTAAAAAAAAATTCTGTTATTTCCAAACACATCGCGATAAGGTTCAAAATGTTAAATGAATAGAATTTTTTTCCCAATACAATTTAAAGTAAAACGCCAGACGCCAAAGACGATTATTTTATTTGTGGTAGCAACCCTATCCAAAGCTAGCATATTTTATCCATTTATTTGTTATCTGGTACAATATCTGACTTAAATATAATTATAACGTTATTTTTTGGCCTGATGTACACAGTAAGTGATCGTTGATCTATGTTTCCTGCTTTGGAAAAAAACTGCACGATGATCGTGCGTATTCAGATATACCAATAAGTGAATGTGAACTTTACGAAATATTCGGAAAATTGAATTTAGACACTGTCTTTGAAGAGTGTATGTGATTTCTTTTCTTTTTTTTTTTGTCTTGTAAAATAAAAGTTCAATTCAAAATACCCGAACAACTTCAAAATTAAAGTCGCTAGCGAACGGCTAACGGAAATTGTTAACAAAACGCTTTACTTAGTCTACGCGTTTTTCCCTAGATTAACGGAATCATATTAAAGTCTATTCCCCTCTCTCTGTGTATTTTTCCCTTTAATCCTTTTAAGGATAGTGGTGGCTTAATGATTTAATATCCTGTTGATCGTCAATGAATAAAACGAACTGTTTATTGAAGCCCTGATTTCATAGATCATTATATAGACTAGAGGAAAGTGCCGCATTTGAAATTAAATTTGCTTTCTAAGTCCTCATATGCAGAGTTGATGAAGTTAGGAAGTGAGGTACCAACTCAAGTGTTGTCCTTTTTAATTAACAGGGGCTCTCAAAACTATCAGGTTTATCACTAATAACCCTTGTAGCTTTAGATTGATCACAATTAGTCACGATAGTGATAATAATCAGTAATTTATAGCAACACTAATTAGTCATTAAATAGTTGTTGTTGGTATTTGAGATCGGAACTTTTATACAAAGTTTAAGCACGTTATTTTTAAACAGAATCTTTTTTTATCGATAAACGATACTTTGAAACCTGTAATGACTCTCTGTATGAATTTGTTGTCAATTAAATTTGCATCGAAATCTTTCATTTGTAAAGTAACATAAATAAAATGATAAATTTTTGATGTTACACATAAAATTCAAACCAGAACTTTTGAATATTTTTTTTAGTTTTAAAAAGTTGGTTTAATATTTCTGATGGAAAAAGAGTAAATTGTAATATCATCACGAATATTTTTTTTCTTTGCAAATTTTAACATAAATAAACACATAGTCGTTAGAATTTTAATGCTTTGAGTATCCAGGAGAAAAATTATCATGGAAAAAGTAAATCTTTACTTTTATATTTATATACAGATTTCTTTTGCTTTTATTTGTAGAGCATACTTTTTTCATGTGTGTGCATTTTCACATTTCCATACCAAATAGTGCTTTTTAACGCACTATTTATTTTTTTTTAAAAAAAAATGGCTTTTCCGTAAACTGCTTGCAGTTCTTAAAAAATATTTTACAATAAAAAAAAATTCTTCAAAATTCATGAGTTGATGGAATTTCCAAAATAAACAAAAAAGTAAAAATATCTGATTTTATGCAAACGTTTCTTGTGTATAGCAGCCAATGTATATAAAAATACATACTATAAAAATGCTCACACTACTTCACGAGAGACTATCTAACAAAAAATGATTTAAATAATGGTTTTAAAAAAAAGTAAATGTCATACATTAGACAAGATGTAAGGGTTCCTATTGATTATTGATTATTGTCATTTGGAGTGAAGCTAATCCACAAGTGTATGTCGAAACACCGTTACATCCAGAAAAACTGACTGTTTGGTGCGCTTTATGGGCTGGTGGAATCCTTCTTCAAAAACGATTAAGGCCACAACGTTACAGTCAATGGTGATCGGTATAGAGCCATGATTACTAACTTTTTCATTCCTGCATTGAACAATCATGATGTCCAGGAGCTGTGGTTCCAGCAAGACGGCGCAACATGTCACACAGCTCGTGCCACAATCAGTTTATTGAAAGACACGTTTGGTGACCGCCTAATTTCACGTTTTGGACCTGTGAATTGGCCTCCAAGATCTTGTGATTTAACACCGCTAGACTATTTTCTGTGGAGCTATGTAAAGTCATTGGTCTATGTGGATAAGCCACAAACGCTTGACCATTTGGAAGACAACATTCGCCGTGTTATTGCCGATATACGGCCACAAATGTTGGAAAAAGTCATCGAAAATTGGGCGTCCAGATTGGACTACATCCGAGCCAGCCGTGGCAGTCCTATGCCAGAAATCATATTTAAAATGTAATGCCACAAGATTATCTTTCGAATAAAAAAATTCATGTCAATCGAATAATACATCGTGGTTTTAGTGCAATTTAAAGTTCTATAGCTCTAAAAAAACACCCTTTACTTCTTGATTCATCTGAAATGTCACAAACCACAGGATAAAAATATTTAAGGAAATAAATATTTTATATAAGTATACAGTTTTGATGTTAATGATGTTTTGTGAAAATTACTTTACTAGGCTTAAGAATGGTGGAAAATGTGATTAATTGTAACTACATTATACCTGTTGTTAGTTACCCTTTAAAGGGCTCACAGCATAAATGTTGCAAATTTTATTGAATTTTATTCGAGTGTTTTGGAGATATCCCCTTTTTAATACACAAGTTATCGTGAAAATTTCCTTCTTCAGAAAACACATATAAGAAATACTCTTGTAAGTTATATAAAATAAATATTTAAAAAACAACTAAAAATTGTCCAGTTTTATATATTATTCGTCCTCTTCCTCTATAAACTTATATTTCTTTCTTTAATAATTACTGTAATATGTAACACCTAAAAAGCACCTTTTCAAAACTAAGTCGGAAAGTATGAATAAGTTTTTTAGCATAGCATTTTATGTATTCAGATAAACTATTTTTAAACTTTATATATACAGTGGGCCACAAAAGTGTTCGTACACTTGCAATTTCTTATAAAATTTAATTTTTTCGACTAATAAGAATTAATATACTGTACTTCTAATTTTTTATGATATCTACAACTTGTTCTTCATGGAATGACATAATTAATTTTTTAAGAATAGCATAACTATTTTTTAAAAAAATTAATAATCAAAAAGCTACTTAAAAATACGCCACAAAAGTCTTCGTACACTTAACAAAATTCTCAACGCAGCTTTAAATATTGTATTTCCTGCTTAATTTAGTACTTAGTAGGATATATTTTAGTGTCCGCAACAACTTTAAGCATCTTGGTATAGATTTAACTAGTTTTTTTGTAATTTCTGCATCGATTTTTCTCCATTCTTCTGTGATTATTGTTTTTACTTCACATTTAGTGTTTATTTGTCACGTTTTCTTTTTTTTACATCAAAATCTCACCAAATATGTTCTACTGGCTAAATAAAGTGATTGAGGAGGTGTTTTCATAATTTGGGGACAGTTATAGAGACGCCAGTGGCGTACATTGAGAGCAGTGCACTTGGCGTCATTACCCTGTTAAAAAATTAAGTCGTCTCCAATATCCAAATTTCGGGCGGATAATTAAAAATTTTCCTTTAAAATATTTAAATAGAGCTCATGATTCACAATACCATCAAAAAATACCAAATTACCTAATTTCGAGTCCAATTTACACCTCCATGCTAGAACACATTAGCTTCCATGCTGAAGCATGGAAGTGGAAGAGTTCTTGTTCCACATAAATTCATGCGATTAAACTCCTTATTTTTTCATTTACAAGGTAATATAGGCCCAACGGAACCAAAACCGTTCAATTGTCTGCCATCCCAATCAGTTTGATGTCAATTTTGAATTTTCTCAAACTTAATCCCAAGAATCTAGTTGGATCAATAAAACGTTGAGGTAGAAGTGTTCTTGCGTGGGTGTGTAAATCGGCCACAGAATTAGGTAATTTGGTATTTTTTGTTGATGTTGTGAATCATGAGCTCTATTTAAATATTTTAAAGGAAAATTTTAAATTATCTGCCCAAAATTTGGATATTGGAGACGACTTCTTTTAATAACAGTATAATGACGACAAGCTCACTACCCTCAATGTAGGCAGCTGCTGTCTCTATAACTCTCCTCAAATTCTGAAAATACCTCCTCAATCAATTTTTTTAGCCCATTAATAAATATTTGGCTAGAACGTGATACATAAAAAAAAGAAAAAATAGCATAGAAACACATGTGAAGTAAAAACAATAATCACAAAAGAATGGAGGAAAATCGATGCAGAAATTACAAAAAACTGATTAAATCTATGCCAAGACACTTAAAAGTTATTGTGGACACTAAAAGATATCCTACTAAGTACTAAATTAAGAAAGAAATACAATATTTAAAGCTATGTTGAGATTTTTGTTAAGTGTACGAAGACTTTTGATGCGTATTTTTTAGTAGCGTTTTGATTATTAATTTTTTAAAAAAATAGTTATACTATTTTAAAAAAATTAATTATGTCATTCCATTAAGAACAAGTTGTAGATATAAAAAAATTACAATTACAGTATATAAATTTTTATTAGACTAAAACATTAAATCTTATAAGAAATTGCAAGTGTACGAACACTTTTGTGGCCCTCTATAGTTATATTTTTGTATAAAATCAATAAAAATCTAAAAAGTCATGTTAACCTGTAAGCTTCAGAAGATCCGATCTACACTTCTAGAAGTGTGAATATGAATCTAAGTTCTTAATTCATTATCAAAAACTCTTAGAAATAACACACTGTGATCTTTTTCAGAAAGATTTCCTTAAAATTTTGACATTTTACTCGGAAAAATACTTACTGCCTTCCTTTTAAAAGGAAGATACAAAACTCCAAAGGATTTTTCACTATAAAACAAAATCCTATCAAGTGAAAAAGACAAGATAAAGAAACATATAGTTGATGAGTTTAGTGTTCTAGTGCTAAGCAAACATTCCAGGCAAGAAGAAGCTATTTATATAAAACGTCGTTGTTTACTAAAACATCTTTCATATTCAATACTTTGTGACTTCTTGAATTTTTGATATCCTTGTAAAAAGGAATTGGCTTACTTTTTTTTTCTGTTTGCGAAGAACTACTGTTCTAGGAAATTCGAATTATTAAAGAAATGCAAGACTAAGCACAAAACGTTAAAAAAAAGTAAAATAAAAAAAATAAGCAAATAAATAATAACTTGCTGTGGAATACGTTTTTTTTTTTGGCATTTGTCTAAGAAATTGCAAAAAAGTAAAAATATTTTGTTTTGAAAACCTTGTCATTACTCTTTTTGAGAGGGTAAGAAAAAGTAGGGAGAAAGGGAAAAATTCTAGTAGAACAAAAACAAAATTCCCTATTGCTGGGAGTTATTTCTTAGGTAATTGCGGGGATTTTTATTGGAAGAAATCATACTATACCAAATGTGGTAGGAAGTATAAGTGATAACAACAAAAGGAATCACTTCATCGTTCTAGAAAGTAAAAATTAATTGTTCCCCATGAATGATTGTTTTTTTTATCAGTTAAATATCACATTTTATTTGCATAACTCCCAAGTAATTTTAGTGATTGATTAAACTGAATAAAACAATAAAATTAAAGTTTTCATATTCAATTTCACAATGTATTTAAAAGCCTGTAATATTTAAAATACTATGTCTTTAAAACTTTGAAAAATTAAAATTTGAAACTCACTAGCTAATGCATAAAAAATAAATAATTTTATGAATAAAATTACTATAGTTAAAATTTTTTCTTAAAGATAAAATGGCTTAAGTACCTAATATTCTCTAAGTCTCTTAAATAATTTATATATACTTTTGAAGCGTATAATTTGTTTTAACAATGGGCCATTCGTGAGGTCTATCCTCTCTAATTCGGATTTTCTTCTGTCCATCCAAAGCGGTATTTAAAGCGAGAACAACAAGTAAAAAGATCCCTACCAAATTGTATATATATATATATATATATATATAAACAAGTAATATAAAAAATTAAGTCAATTCCTACTTAGATCAACAAAGAAAAATTTTATTTTAGCTACTTTTTATTAAATAGTTACAATTAATATAAATATGTATATACATATGACAGAATCACAACATTAAGTGGCAATTAATTTTTATTTATTATCATTAAAGTACCATATTGTCATCCAAAACAATCGTGTACATAAAATTTCATTTCAACTGAATGCTTTAAAACGTGAGAAAAAAAAACTTTTTCAAGTTTTGACACAAGTCGCCAAATGGGTCGCTAAAAATGATGTCAACGTGGCCGTGTTTGTAATTCTTTAAATAATTACATTTAATCAATTAATCTTTATTAATTGCAGTTAAATTACTGTATTGTCATCCAAAATAATAATGTATATATAATTTCAGCTCAATTGAGCGCTTTAAAATGTATTTTATTAACGATTGAAAATTCCACCAAAATAAATAAATAAATATATAAAGAGTACAAACTATAATGGTAGGAATTGAATAGACAGCAAGATAAATGATATGGAGCAGCGGTTCTTCAACTTCCGATCTTTGCGGCCCCCCTTTATGTATTAGCCTGACATCGTTGACCCCAAGATTTTGAACATCCATCCTTGGATGCAATCGTCGTGTAATTGACACGCTATGAATTTAATTCCTAATCTTTGCAGATATGTTTATACTGTTTTTTTTTTAGTTGGAAATAAACCTTCACCCTGCTGTTACCTTAATTTTCTATCTCACCTGGAATTTTCACTAATCGATGTATGGGTAGATAGGGATGATATTTAATCATACCACCATTGAACGTGCCGCATTAAATTTACACAAAGCTTTGTATAAAGTTCTATTTTTCTTTGGCATCTTCTTCGCTTAATATTTCAATGCATGTGATCTGCTTATTCGAGAGAATGAGGGATAAAATTTATGACTGTTTCTTAAGATGTTAACATGATTGAATGTGTTGGATTGATTTTTAGGTTTGGAATTCTAACTGTTTGTTTAAATGCTGATAAATATAATGTTTAAAGTTTTTCAGACATTGTGTGATTTAATGGCTATTGAATCTCACTGCGTAAACTATCGCGAATTAATATCATTATAATCGGCATTATTTTGAAAATATTACATTGTATTAATGGCTGTGTAGTTGAAAATAGTAAATGTTCTGTGTTGTTGCAAACAATAAGTATGTTCTAGAAGAGCTTTTTCATTGAGGTCAATTTAGTGTCTAGTCGTCTAATCTAGGATGACACACTTTTCAATTTTTCCACAGGTGTCTAAAAGAAGAAAACCTTAACATCAAATGAAAGACCAAATCGGACCCCCTAGATAGGTTCTGTGGACCTCCGAGGATCCACGGATCACAATTTAAGAATCACTGATATATAGGTATAGAGGAAGTTTTAGATGTTTGTGACAAAATTGCCGTATTTTTGGTTTTCAAGATTATGGAGGTTTGGGAATTATCAAGGCCGAGAGGTGTTGTATTTGTTTCAATGAAGTACACAAATGATTCTTACGCTTTAGATGTCTTGTTTGCATGTAACATATTCATTTTTGTTGTCAAACTTGAAGATTTTATAACCATTAAAAGCATTGTTAACTATATTAAATAAAAAAAGTGTCTGTGCTTATGACCACACGATAGAAGTGATAACTTCAAATTTTGTAATGTTATTTCACGGTTTAGTTATGAATAAAACACAAGATGTTAGTATTGTCCTATAAAATTATTTATTCATATGTCTGTACTCATAAAATAATATTTTTGTGCGAAATATACAATCATATTTGGGAATTAATTGTATTCTAAGAAGGAAACAAATGGTTTATGATAGCTGAAATAGGTTATAAATCCTTTAAATTTAAAATTTTATATAAATATCTATAAAAACACTACGTCAAGCGTTGTTCCGTATTTTCTCGTGCTTCATTTGGATCATTTGAGATGATTAAATTGAATTTTGATTTTAAAAAATCAACTAAAGATTTTGATTTGTCTCTTAAAAACTCTGCTTTAATAATCCCACTTAAAATCATACGTAATTGGTTCTAAAGACCCTATCCGGATTTGTGAATTTAGGTTGTAATTTAACAATATTCAATTCTATCCATGAATTAATTTAAGCAAAGGAATGGTAAGACTTGTAGTTGATTGGGAAGAGAGGAATCTAGGTCAAAACTTTTAAAAAGGGATTTAATCAGAAGATTTATATCACCTAATCTCTGGCTTATACTAGCTCTTTTTGTCATTATTTGGGAGTTTTGTACAAATATATCCAATGCTGCTTCAAGGAAAGTCTTCATAATAATATTTTGTTTTCTTGTATTTGAATTATTTAGTGTAACTTTTTCTTTATACATGTATACTTAATTTTGTTATTTTAAATTTTTAATTGTTTTAATTTTTTTCTAGACTCAAAGTATATTTAAGTAATGTGATTAATGTGTTCATTGCTATTCAAATTCGCTTACAAAAATAGAGTTTTATTCTTAAGATCACTGCAATATTTCTAATGATAATAATACTATTTACTTAGTTCTATAAAAATTTGTCCTTTTTCAACATTTTATGTTTAATTTGAGTGTAGGATTTCTTTTTCTCTCTAAGCCTACTTTTTAAAAATATTACGTTTCATTTTCATGCTTCAACTAGGATTAGAAAAAATCCCACATTCATTACCCTAGAACAGGGATGTCCAACCCGCGGTCTGGGGGCCTCGTGTGGCCAGCCTTGAATAATTTCGCGGCCCGTGAGGTTCTTTAAAATTTTATAAAATTGGACTATTTTGTACAATATTTTTTGTTGAAAAAGTGTTTTATTTATTTATGTATTGTAAAAAATAAATCCCATAACTGTTATTATTTTATCAAGCTGCTTCTGTTACTGCGAATCTTTTTTTTAACTTAAATTTATCAAACATAAATCGTGCTTAAACTTAATGCACGAAAATTTGCAGCAACAATTACGATACGCAAATACACATGCATTGAGATCAGCTTGCAAAAACTAAGTGAAAGAGTTGAGAAACAAATATCTCACTAATTAAATAAATTAAACATTATTTGACCATTGCATTATTATTATTTTTATATCAGTGTTTGTATACATGAAAAACAATGAAAACAATAATAATATATCAGTCTGTTTTAAATTTTCGCTCCAAAAAATGTGTGTAAGGGATCGAAATCTTATATAAAGATATATATTTTTATATGCGGCCCGCGGGATTGTATAGTTTTTCCAAAGTAACCCGCGAGGTCATTTGGATTGGCCACTCCTGCCCTAGAAAGAGGTGAGGGGGGCCCCACTTAGATCGAAGCTAAGAACTTTACTTTTACTTTTCTTGGTGAGGATACAAGCTAATGGTTTCAGAGTGGCGGGGGGAAACGTGCCTCCTTTCCTTTTTAGGGTTGAGTATGTACGACGGAAGATGAAAAGAGCAGGATGGGCGTTACATTCCCGAGCGTGACGTTCACTCAAGTTCACTCTCCAGCGAATCGCGCCAATAAAAGTTATCACTTCCAAAAGGACGGGTCATATGTTTGAGACACAAAATTAACTAGCAGGTACACCCATTCTTCGTACTGGTGAATGAAAACATGCGAATAGAAAATTTTACCTATAACTATATTATTTAAACCCGCACTTATATAAGGGATCTCTATTCATCAGAAAAAAGAAATTGCATTCCAAATTTCAAGTCTGCATGTCATTTTTAGAAATCGTAATTTTTGCCTATAACACACCCGTAACGCCCCTTGGGTGCCAATTTTCACAAAACCCGTTCTTTATGCAGTGCTTCCCAAACTTTCAATGCTTGCGACCCAACATTCAATCATAATTTGCATCGCGCCCCCTCCATGCAATAACGATGTATTAAATTCAATAATACTATACTTTGATGCTAAACCTACAATACGACTTTTACCTCTTAAGTCTCCCCGACGTATATAAACATTTCGCTCAGCCAGTGTGTTAATTGCCCCAGACGCATATATACGTCTTTCTGAAGTACTATCTTTTCTGTGAACTGATATCCATAAAATTTTTCCGAAGGCTTTGGAAAGCGATAAAATGACCTTGACAGTGTTTGCGAAGGATTTACTTATTTCAGAGGATTGATTATTTCTTTTCTACCACCACGCCTTAATACACCCCATACGCTTACCTACGTGTTAAACAAAGACATTGGGAACGAATCACATAATTTTTGATCGGCATTTAAGGAATTTATTATAAGCCGAACAAATTATCAAGGTAAGTGTTAATGTTGCCGTATAATTTTATACGTGACAAATCCATGGGGTCACTGGTGATTATTAAACTTGTCCTAAACTGAGTATTGCTAAATTAGTAATAAAATAGATTTAGCAGTACTGATATATTTATATGTGTATTGTAGTGTAAATGATAATAAAATATTAAGTCAGAATATATTTGTTTGTTTACCTTCAGTAAGTTAATAATTTTTTTAAACAATCTTTTGTTTTCAACTTTTCAATATACTCGCCCCCCCCTCGTAACCCTCGTTGGGTTATCACGTCCCTAGGGGGCACGCCCCGCAGTTTCAGAATCATTGCCTTAATGGATCTTTATTCAATAAAGGCAATATAACTGCCAAATTTCAAGTCTTCATATCTAATATATATATATTTCCGGAGATCTCGTGGTGAGTTGAAGAGTGAGTGAGTTGCCTTTCTCCTTTCTATACAGATTAAATTCGTATATTAATGAAATTAAAGTATTCAAATAATTTGAATCCTTATTAGAAGAATATTGATCAAATACAGTTTTCATAAAATATTGCATTCCTTACTTGTTAGCACTGATAACAAGTAAAGGTTTGAAACACTTTATCTATCAAAAATTAGCAAATATATTTAGACATTTGAATTAAAAATTAATTCAAGATTCCAAATTTGGTTGCCTGTTGCCGCCACTAGATGGAGACCCTATGAAATGGCTCTCATACTAGGAGATTTGCCGTGTCTGCAAAATCTTAGTTGCCAATATGGGGAAAAAGCAGTCCATTAAGGAAAAAAAATTATTTATATACTTAAAAATGAAAAGCCAAATTTACACTTATAAATGAACATGCTTTTAATAGAACGTTTCGAAGTTTATAAGTTCAAAGACGCGCGTTCGAATTCTGTAAATAGTTTTTAAAAGTTATTGTGCGAAAAAATTTCGCGCATTGTTAAAAAACTATAATAGAAGGTGCAATCACTTTTGACTTTACATAAAGAATAAAAGTGCTTCTAACAATGAAAGTTTATCGAAATGTTAAATTTAAAACTTCTGAACTCTTTATGATAATTAATTGAGCGAAAACTCTTCACACTCTGCTTAAAAGACTCGTTTGGAATGCTGAAAGAACAATTTATGCGAGGATGGCGGCATCACATATTTTATGATTCTTTTATCTTTCAATTTATTCACTAGACTGTATTATGTATTAAGGATAAAACTAACCGTCTGGATCTTTTGTATTTTACATTTCACAGTTAAAGCCTTTCTATGTGGATTATTCAGAATATGGTAATCAATATTTTATCATATTTTATAAGATGGGAAAAGACAATACGGTGCAAAAGATTTAACTTGAATCTTGCTCTCTGGATTACATTAAGTATTCATGATAAAAAAATAATAAATTTCTTTTTATTTCCTTTAGAATCCTTATAACAGCAAAATTTATTATTGTGATTAATATACAGTGAAATACGTTTAACGTGAAAACGCTTAAGACGAAACATCGGTTAAAACAAAATAATACTACGGTACCGACAAACTACTATGTATTTTCATGCATTTCCTTTTCTCTGAAGACGAAACGAAAATTGCTAAATACGAAAAGACTTCTCTTCCGAGAATGAATAAAATACGGAAAACCCCTGCCGGATTGGTCTGTCCTATTGTACTATCGGAAAAACTCATTAGAATAGATCAGGGGTGGACAGACTTTTCCAGGGTACGGACTACTTCTAATTTTTTCAAGGTGTTGCGGGAAACGTGGAACCAGGGGTGTACGTGTTGAGCTAAAATAAAGTATACAATACAGTCGGACCTCCATTTTACGAATCTCTATTTTTCGAATTACTCTAATTATTGAGATTTTTCCTGGAACTTAGAACATTTTACGATTTTCTTCGCAAAATAACCTTCCAAATATCGAGGAGCATTTTCTCTTATGATAAGATTTTTTTCCTCTGTATTTTTTAAAATTCCGTATTTACTCGAATCTAAGCCGCATTTTTTTTCAAACGCTAATGCAGCTAACGCTAACGCTAAATCGGGTGCGGCTTAGATTCGAAGGGAATTTTTTTTTTGGATGAGGTACTTAGAGTAATTACAGCTTCATCCCTGTGTGTATTTATAATACTGATAAAATAGCTAATTATCCACTCCTTATTAGTTTTCCTTTTAAATTTATTTTAATTTCATAAAATTGGATATCGATAAACCATTTTAGAACATTTTTCAACTTTTGCAAAATCTTGTTGAGAATTTGGGGCTTTGCTTAGAATCGATGGTGGCTTAAATTCGAATAAATATGGAATTTCTAGACCTTCGTATGAGGGAATGATTATTAGGTCTTAGTGAAGGCGATCACCCTAAAATATCTTGGCGGTCCACCGGTCGATCACGATCGACTTAATGCTTACCCCGGCAATAGATGATGAAAATGTGTGTACAGACAACCCCAATTATAGCAGATAAAGACATTTACAAGTTTGTTAAAAGCTAAACAAATATTACTGATGCAAATTCCGACGATGAAAATGAAATGAATAATACACAGCTCCTGTTCCCACAATTATCCGAAATGAGGAACGTCATGGAAAAGTATGCGCAGTTATATAGACTCATATTCCAATGGTGAAAGGAATAAAAGAATGGATGATAGCGAACAATTTGTTGACAATTTAATGCTAATAAAACAATGCAACGAAAAATATCAGATTATTTTCCAAAAACTCAATAAATGTTTTATTTTTTTTATAAAAAAAGATTGAAAATTTTGTATTAAATTTCTGTAACTTCTTGTGAATGTTTTTGTTACACTGAATTTCATTAAACATATGCACATATAGATATATCCACGTAAATAAAATAAAATCTAATAAATTTAATTTTGTTGATATATGTTTTTTGTTTTCCAATATCTTTTAACACGAAAAGTATTTTCGTTCCTTCACTTTCGTGTTAAGTGATTTTCATTGCATTAATGAATATTCTCCGAATAAATAATCCTCATAAAAATACAGGGTGTCCCAAGAAAGCTGCAAAAACTCTACACAAGTAGAATCATCTTTAAGATATCCGACTACGTTCGGAACCGTGATTTTGCAAAGGGCATAAATGGATAATTTTCATGATATTTAGTGTCACTTAGATTAGAATTTTGCATAAAATTATTTTAAGGACATTTCGACAAAAAAAATTTATTCAAATGTAATATTTTGGCAAAAAATTAACTTAGAATAATCTTTCTTCCAAATGTTCTCCTTTTGTGAAAAATGCTTCTATTATAATAATATTTTGCCTGTATATAGCTCAAACCACTCTACAGAGGCTCAACTAGAATTTTTGAAATATATAACTTAGAAGTGGGTTTATTCATATTTTACGACAACAGAGGGGAGCAATTTTAAGAAAAAAACGCCAATAATTATTTCAATTGGTGGTAACTGAAAATAATGAGAATTTTTCAAAATTTCTAGTTGAGCCTCTGTAGAGAGGTCTGAGCTATATACAGGCAAAATATTATTATGATAGAAGCCTTTTCCACAAAAGAAGAGCATTTGGAAAAAAGATTATTCTAAGTTAATTTTTTGTCAAAATATTATATTTAAATAAATGTTTTTGCCAAAATCTTCTTAAAACATTTTTATGTATGTATTCTAATCCGAGAGTAACACTAAATATCATTAAAATTATTCATTTATACGCATTTTTAAAATCACGATTCCAAACCTAGTCGGATACCTTAAAACGTTTTAAAAATGCCCAAAGAAGAGTACCTGGACTATCCGTAATTTATGAGAATTACAAGGGTTGGGGCAAAAGTCATGGCGACGATTTTTTTCTTGAATGTACCAGTCCGGTTAGAAAACGTGACATATATACAGACGAAAGGACATGGTGTTAATTACATGTGTGTACAATGAAGTGTTGTAATACACTATATATATATATATATATATATATATATATATACACTGGCCTCAAAAAGTTAAGGTACAAAATGTTTTTCGAAGCTCACCATAAAAAAAAATGGCAGTAACAATAAAATGCATAGTTTACATGAATGATAATAACGAACTTTAAAAACATTAATGCAAAAACGATTACTACAACTTTTATTTTACAGAAAAGAACCTATATTTAGGAGTGAGAGAAAAATATGCAAATATCAAGCTTTCGTACTTTTGTGTGTAAGTTGGGTTGATTTTCAACAGTTGTTGGCAGTTTCGGTGACAATAGTCAATAGAGTTTAGAAAATGTCTCAGAGACGTCGTTTACTCAATTCGTTAAGGTGGCGGGCAGTTGGATGGATGGAAATGGGATTGTCGCAGGCTGATGTTCCTAGACGTCTCAATGTGTCTCTCGACTTTGGGATCAATACCAATCCGAAGATTCTGTGTCCAGAAGACCTGTTCCAGGCCGACCACGAGCTACAACACCTGCAGAAGACCGTTTTCTAGCTCTTTCGGCACGAAGGAGAAGAACCACTACTGTGCCTCAGCTCGTTGCAGACCACTTTCAAGCATCAGGAAGAAGAATCTCCGCTACTACGGTGCGAAATCGTCTTCACAATGCAGGTCTGTATGCAAGAAGACCAGTTGTGTGCGTTCCCCTCAACGGACGACAGCGAAGGAACCGCTTATGCTGGGCAAGAGAACATGTTTCTTGGACGCAGCAACAATGGGCTTCTGTGCTGTTCACAGACGAGTCCAGATTTACAATGGAGAGTGATTCAGGGCGTCTACTGATCTGGAGGGAACAGCGCACTAGATACCATCAATCCAACACTGTTGAAAGACACAGTTATAGAGGTGGTGGAATCCTGGTTTGGGCAGGGATCTCGCTCGGTGGCCACATTGACCTGCATGTGTTCCATGGAGAAACCGTAACTGGTCTTAGATATCGGGATGAGATCCTTGATCCATATGTCCGCCCATATGCTGCTGCTATTGGTAACGACTTCATTCTGATGGATGATAATGCACGACCTCACCGAGCTCGGATTGTTGAGGAGTATCTGGAGGATCACGGTTTGGAACGAATGGAATGGCCAGCTCGATCTCCAGACCTGAATCCGATAGAACATCTTTGGGACTATCTTGGCAGAGAGGTTGCTGCTTTAAATCCTCCCCCAAGGTCGTTACATGAGCTGAAACAAGGCTTACTCTGTGTCTGATCTTCGCTTCCTATTCCGGTGTCCGACAACTTAATAAACAGCATGGGAAATCGATGCCGCCAATGCATTCAAGTTAGGGGTGGACACATTCCTTATTAGAACCCCTTTTGTATTGTTTTTATGCCATTTTACCACATAACACTGTGATGTGCTGTTTTCTCCAAGAATGGACTTTTCCGCAAAGATTGCTTTTTTTGTTATAAATCGTTTTTGCAATACACTTATACAAATTTCTATGACGCATTCAATAAAAAACTATTTAATGCACATATCCTCCAAATTTTTTTGTTTCTACATTCATTCATTTGCAAATTAGACACAAAAACCCGGTTGTACCTTAACTTTTGAGGCCAGTGTATATGTAGGATTTTCCCTTTGAAACATTTGTAAAAAAGGTTGAGTGATATCCTTTTCAGAGGACCATAAATCTCAATTTGATTCATTACTGCATTCCGAAGCAGCGCCACCTAGTGAGCTTTCGTAGCTCCGGCTTGAATAATTTTTCGGCAGAGGCCAACTAACTACTGCTTGATCAACACATCGCGTCTACTAGCGTTGGGATGATTGTTGGAGCACTTAGTCCTTCCGGACTCTAATCTCCTATCATGAAATGTAGATGACTGAAACAATTTACTATGCCCTTTTTAAAAAGATAATAAAATAAAATAAATCAGTACTAATAGAGAAACAATGAAATGCAAAGGATTTTACAGAAAGTAAAAATAATTAAGAAAATGACAGTCTGAAAAATAAACGATGCCCAAAGTGGGCGGAGTATCATTAGCCAATGGGGAGAGACTGCAATTCAACGAAGTTGAAATGCAGTGAGAGAGAAAAATTTATAGATAAGAAGAGAAACTTTAGGATTTAAGATGAAATTTTTGTCATTTATTATATATTTAATTGAATTAATTAATTTAATTTAATTTAAAATAGAATCTACACTTTATTGGCAGGGGAGGCGATTACTCTTAATAAACATTGCAGTTTTTCAGTTGGATCAGTACATTTGGACATCGCGTCTACCGCATTTCCGCGCCCAACGCGGCACCGCCAGTCCTAACGTCCAATAATGAGAAAGGTTCATTTCCCCGTCTTCTAAAGGTATTACTCAACTTTTAATTAACTTAATTCCTGCATTTCTTTCTATTTGTAATTATCTTTTTTTGTAAATATTTTCCTTTAACTTTAAATAAATTCTCTCTTTTACTTAAAAGAAGTATTCGTGTTTTAATGACTTAGATTCATTTAATTCATCACTCACCCTTAAATACTTACCCCTAGACAAACCACCTACGCCAATCTAAAATCCCGCCTTCTGAAGAGTCTGATTTTTATTCGAAGATTTATTCGGACTCCCACAGAAATAATTGGGGGATCGCCTGGGATTTGATTTCGAAAATCTTCTCTAAATAATAAGTTGATAACCTTCTCTCTTCTTCTTTAAAAAAAAAAAAACCATTTTTGGCTGCAAGCCTAATTTATAAACGGACTGAATCGAAAATGCGGATTGCCTCTCATAACATACTAACATTTAGGTGCTTCAAGTTATTTTCAGCCGTGTACAACAACTACAAGAGTTTCACAAGTCCAGTGAACACATCCAGGAGCCTTTGAAGTTTGTTTTCAAGTAATTAATCACACGTCGTCAACTGTATCAGGTACTTTTTATATTGTTCTTCAAAAGAAAAAAAAATCTAAAAGAATACGTGAGTCACCGTTAATTTGATTATGAAAAAATTGTTGTAGTCGATTTCATGGAATAATTTATATTTTTAAATATCATGTGTGTTTTTCTGAAATACTATTTTTCTATGTGTATAGAAATCGTATCAATTAAAATTTTCTACAAGTATATCTTTTAAAATATTAAGAAAGTCGTACGTAAAATATTCAAGTTTTATATTTGTATCTGCATTTCATGTGTGTACGAAAAGTGCGTCATTAACCTTGAACTAAGAGATTAATGTCTTACATTCTTAAACATATTACCGTTTCGAAGCGATCGTAATTTCGATGACTCATATAGTTTAACATTTCTCTTGCAGATGTTTAGTAATTAATTATTTTTTACGAGTATTCCAGAAATATATTTTGAAAGAAATATGCTATGTTTTTAGAATTGATGAAGGATCGTGTATAATCTTATTTTAATGTTGTGTATTTTATCGTTTAATATATAAGTATTTTGAGTTCATTTTTGACAGAATTATTATGCTGAAACATGTGTTTATCCTTTAAATTTGCTGATGAAATCCTAAAAAGATTTTATTTTTATTAGTGTAATAAAAAATATATATGAGATTTTTTTTATTGAATAACTTCTAATTGTTTGCTTTTTTCAGCAAAGAACTTTATATTCCTTAATTCTTTTTCATATCGCAATTAATTTAATCACTGTTTCTAAACAAGATTTATATTTATTTTTTTCTTTCAAATTCTTTTTGCATAACGAAATGAGATAACTGATATATCAAGTGGTTTAAAAAAAAAAAAGAAAAGGGTTTTGTGTTTTTAGTTGAAATTAATGATTTGACTACTTTAAATTAAGCATTACGTATTTTAGCTCGCATTGTTGTCTTTACACGTTACTGGTTTAAAATATTTCTAAATGAATAGAATTTGAATATTTCAATGTATATTTAGTGTATTTTGATGCAATTAACTTGAGAATTTTTGTAAATGCAAACGAGAATTGCCAATAGCAACATCATTGTTTTTGTTTGAACGCGTAACAATTTTGTTTACTCCTTTGGTTACTATCTAAACTTAAATTTAAATTTTAAAATGGCGTATCTTGGCAAAGGTCGACGCGAAGATTTATTTGTTTTAGCCACGGAATTAAATTTAAAATTCGATAAATCAATGACCATCGCCACACTTAAAGATCTAATTATTAGTAGTGAAGATTATGACGAAGAACTGACCAAAAACATACATTCAACGATTGTTGAGGATCGCAAAGCCAGAGAAGAAAATTTACGCATTGAAGAGCAAAAAGAAAAATTACGCATTGAAGAACGAGAAGAAAAATTACGCTTCGAACAATTGAGGTTAGATGAGCAAAAACGCAAAGATGAGTTTGAGTTGGAAAAGTTAAGAATCCAAACACAATCCAAGTTAGGCGCTGATACATCCAAAGAAAGTGATACTAAATTTCTCGTCAAAGAAGTTTCAAAGTTTATACATCGTTTTGATTTGAAAGAAGACATCAGTCTTTATCTAAAATTATTTGAACGTCAAGCGCAGAGATTGAATATTGATCAAGAAAACTGGGTTTCTCATCTGTTAGGCTTGTTACCGACGGAAGTATCTCACATCATAGCGAGAGAGCCTGACGATAAAGCTAATTTTTACGAACACGTTAAAGATTTACTGCTGAAACGATTTAAACTAACTCCAGAAAAGTTTCGACAACTATTTGTCACTCACCAAAAAGCATCTGAAAGAACATGGATTGATTTTTACCATGAGTTAAACACTTACTTCAACGGATGGATAGATGGATTGAAGATAGATACTTTCAACAAGTTATCAGATCTAATCACATAACAGATCAATTCAAGCGAAAAACTCCTTTTGAATTTAAAGAATATTATCTTGATGAATGGGCAAATATGAACTCCCCTGTTCAATTAGCAGAAAAACTAGAAGAATTCGAAGACTTTAAAAGGACTCTGAAACAAAAAATCGAGTGGTCCAAATGTGAAGAAACAAGAATTCAGATTCACAGAAAAGAATCGTAGATATGAATCACCAGGAAAATTCGAGTATAACAAGAAAGATAAGAAGTTTCCAGCGTCAACGAATTACAACAAACATTACGAAGCCCCTGTCACCAAGTACGAATCTGTTCAAAGATATCAAGACAGCGCGCAGAAAGGGTATTACAACAAAAATTACGAGAGACACTCAAATCACAATGCTTCCAAGCATGCTCAAACAAACTATTCAAAATCACAGAAATTCAAAGAACCTCCAAAAGAAACTTGCACATTCATCGTTAAGGAAGGTTTACGTACTAAAGAGATATTTTTTGAAAGGTGAAAATCACGGCGCTCATAGACAGTGGTAGTACCGTAAGTTTGCTTCGAGAAAACACAAGCAGAAGAATAATGGATCCAACGAAATTATCGAAGAACAAGATGCTTCTCACAGGTATTGGTGAAGCACAAGTGACAACTATCGGTTCCTTTGAACATGAGTTCAAAATAGATGATGAAAATTACTCGTTAACTTGGCATGTTGTACCGACTGATAAATTAAAATTCGAAGCAGTTATTGGATCAGATCTTTTGGAACAAGCATCGATAAGTTTTACTAAAGAAGGAGTTAAATTCAACAAATATGAGAATCATGCACAGCTTATGCAAATATCTGCTGAAAATCTTCAAGAAGAACTAGACCTACGTCATGTTGAAAATCGTCAAATCAAGAAGGAACTTGAAAAGTTAATTCAAGACTACAAGCCAGAAAAAACAGCATCTACTGACGTCACAATGAGAATTATTTTAAAAGACGAAGAACGAGTCTGTCAACCTCCTCGTCGACTAGCTTTCACAGAAAGACAAGAAGTAAACAAACAGATAGAAGAATGGCTCAACGAAGGCATTATACGTCCGAGTTCTGCGGAATATGCAAGTCCAATCGTAATGGTAAAAAAGAAAGATGGATCTTCGAGAATGTGCATTGACTACAGAAAATTGAATCAGAAGCTTGTGAAAGATAAATTTCCGTTACCTATCATCGAAGATGTTTTAGACACTTTGCAAGAAGCAAAGGTATATTCTACATTAGATTTACGCAATGGTTTCTTTCACGTCGATGTTGACGAAGATTGCAGAAAGTATACATCCTTTATCGTCCCAGATGGACAATTTGAATTCAACAAAGTTCCTTTCGGACTAAGCACAAGTCCAGGAGTTTTCCAACGCTACGTATCAAATATATTTAGAGATCTTACTCGGAAAGGAATTGTAATCAGTTATTTAGATGATCTCGTCATTCCAGCGAAAAACGAACAGGAAGGTCTCGAAAAACTTAAAATTATTTTTGAAGTCGCAAAGAAATACGGATTAGAAATTAAGTTCAAGAAGTGCCAATTCTTAAAAAAGAAAATTGAATTTCTAGGTCACATTGTAGAAAGCGGAACTATTAAACCATCTCCCACGAAGACACTAGCTGTCCGAAAATTTCCAGAACCAACAACAATAAAACAAGTACAAAGTTTTCTTGGTTTAACTGGATATTTCCGCAAGTACATCAAGGATTATTCAAAGATAGCTAAACCACTTAGCGATTTAACAAGAAAAAAAAACCTCTTTGTTTTCGGGATTCAACAAAAAGAAGCATTTGAAAAATTGAAGAAAATCATGTCGGAAGGCCCAATCTTGCACCTCTACAAGTATGGAAGAAAAACAGAACTGCATACAGACGCCTGTAAACAAGGGTACGGCGCAATTTTGTTACAAGAAGCAGAAGATGGAAAGTTACATCCCGTTTACTACATGTCGAAAAAAACAAATACAGCAGAAGAAAAGTATGACAGCTACGAATTAGAGGTACTAGCAATTATCAACGCATTAAAGAAGTTTCGCGTTTATCTTTTAGGACAACCCTTTAAAATAGTAACTGACTGTTCAGCATTTCAGAAGACTATGCAAAAAAAAGGAGCTAATTACTCGCATAGCCAGATGGGCGCTTCAATTAGAAGAATTCGATTATGAAATAGAGCACAGAGCTGGAAGTCGTATGAAGCACGTCGATGCTCTTAGCCGATATCCCGTAATGATGGTATGCAATGATACATTAACTTCAAAGCTTAAAAACGCACAAGAGGAAGATGACAACATCCAAACATTGAAATCACTTCTAGAGAAGCAAGAATCAGAAGAATTTTTTGAGCGAAATGGTATACTCTACAAGTACTTAAATGGTCGAGAATTAATTGTAACACCTAAAGCAATGCAAGCTGAACTAATTAAATTGATTCACGAAAATGGTCATTTCTCAGTAGGAAAAAACAGAAGAAATTGTGAAACAGGAATTTTTATCCCAAATTTATCCAACGTCGTTAAAAAGTAATAATTAATTGTGTTCCATGTATCTTAGCTAATAAGAAAACTGGCAAAAAGGAAGGGTTTTGAATCCTATTTCTAAGGAAAGCATTCCTTTAAGTACGTACCATGTTGACTTCATTGGTCCTTTACCCTCCACAAACAAAAGCTATCAACACATTTTCACCGTAGTAAACGCATTTACCAAATTTACTTGGCTATATCCCGTCAAAACTGTATCTGCTGAAAGTGCCCTCGAAAAATTAAAACAACAGCAGAAGACCTTTGGTAATCCCATCAGAATTATCTCTGATAGAGGTTCAGCCTTCACTTCAAAATTATTCAACGACTACTGTGATGAAGAAAACATTCAACATCTACAAATAGCAACAGGTGTTCCTCGAGGAAACGGACAAGTTGAACGAATTCATCGAACTTTAAATCCAGTTCTCACCAAACTATCATTAGACGACTCAACGAAATGGTACAAATACGTCGACAGATTACAGAGAATAATAAATAGTAGAATAAGTCGCAGTACAAAATGGACACCATTCGAACTATTAGTGGGAATCAAAATGCGTAACAAGGAAGACATCCTAATCAAAGACTTACTTCTAGAAGAAATGGCGAAAGAATTACTAGAACAACGCGAATTTTTAAGAAACGATGCAAAAAAGAACATCGAAACCCTACAGTCTGAAAATAGAAAGACGTATAACAGAAGAAGAAAGAAAGCTTCGTTATACAAAGAAGATGATTTAGTTGCCATCCAAAGAACCCAATTTGGAGCTGGACTGAAACTAAGACCAAAGTACTTAGGCCCTTACAAAGTAACAAAAGTTAATTCCAAGGATAGGTATGAAGTGGAAAAGGTTGGTCAGCACGATGGACCGAACTCAACCACCACCTCAGCTGATTTGATGAAACATTTTTATGCTTAATTGAATTTTTTATATTAGTTATATTATTTTTAATTTTTCTCATATTATATCCCTCTTGAGAAATTAATAGATGTCCTATGGTAACACTCGTTTCCATTAATCATTTTATATTCACTTGTAATATTTATTATATATTCGTATTATTCTTTATCTTTCTATTGATGCGAAGCATTTTTATGGTTTAGTTAATTGTAGATCACAACATGGAATATTTTGTTTTTATATGCTTTATTTTAGGTCCGGAATTGTGAACATTAGGTATACATCTTTTCATCTGTAATATTTTATTTTATTATCTTTAAGAATCTTATTATTTGTCTTTATTACATTCATATTCCAATAATCATCAAATTTATAGTTGTAACTAAAAATAGTTTGTATTTAAAGTACTTAAGCTCTCAACATTTTGTAAGAGCTGAGAGACCAGCTCTGTCAGGGAGAGGGTGATTCTGTAGGATTTTCCCTTTGAAACATTTGTAAAAAAGGTTGAGTGATATCCTTTTCAGAGGACCATAAATCTCAATTTGATTTATTACTGCATTCCGAAGCAGCGCCACCTAGTGAGCTTTCGTAGCTCCGGCTTGAATAATTTTTCGGCAGAGGCCAACTAACTACTGCTTGATCAACACATCGCGTCTACCGCATTTCCGCGCCCAACGCGGCACCGCCAGTCCTAACGTCCAATAATGAGAAAGGTTCATTTCCCCGTCTTCTAAAGGTATTACTCAACTTTTAATTAACTTAATTCCTGCATTTCTTTCTATTTGTAATTATCTTTTTTGTAAATATTTTCCTTTAACTTTAAATAAATTCTCTCTTTTACTTAAAAGAAGTATTCGTGTTTTAATGACTTAGATTCATTTAATTCATCACTCACCCTTAAATACTTACCCCTAGACAAACCACCTACGCCAATCTAAAATCCCGCCTTCTGAAGAGTCTGATTTTTATTCGAAGATTTATTCGACTCCCATATATATATATATATATATATATATATATATATATATATAATTTATTACAGTAGTATACAGGACAATATGGCTTTCACTGTGCAAAAGAATACCAACACAATACACATAAAGTTGACATGAGAAAGCTGGGCCTAAAGACCCTCATTGTGGTTCCCTTCTAATGTCACCGCATGCTGCCAACGGTGTGGGAGGCACTGAATACAATCAGCCTCAGCATTTACCGCACCATGTGTGAATCGGGTCATCTGTTGGCGCACAGCATTAGCAATGAATGTTCTCTCGTGTTACAAACCACCTTCCACGTATTTGTTTTTTAATCTTAGAAATGAGATCAAAGTCACAGAGTGAATTTCTCCTTTGGTGAACGGCTATTTGGATGTAAGCACGCTGCTCAACACGGGTTACTTCCATCTCACACGACACTCACCTACTGATGGTTTTCACAGCCCTCGTTACGCTACTACCTGCTTCCACACATCCCTCTGTTGTTCTGCATACACACTATGCCTGCAGAACTTCCGCACGACACATATACGTTTGTGATCCGTTGACATATCTATAAGAAAAAAAAATAGTTGCCATGGATTATGCCCCAACCCTCGTATACCGAAAACAAAGTACGACGTCACAGCCACATAGGTCATTATTTGTAAATATTTATAACGGCAGATATTCAAAGTGTCAACAGTACATATGGAGGCAGGTTTGAGCGTGTCGTGGAATGGACGAATGTACACGCCGTAGCGCAGTTGTGTCCACCGAAGAATAGGCAGCATGAAGACGAGCAACTGAGCCCATTTGTGTTACCACTACGGTTAGATACAGCAATTCCTTGAGATTGCGCCATAGGGATAAAGTCCAACAATATAAGATATGGTGATCGTGGCGGCCATTGAACTTGACCTTCAGTCCGATTTCGTTGGGTACACTATATCCGGCCAATACACGTAAGAGCACAGAAATGCGCCGGAATCCCATCAGGGACCATGATGCATCAAGATTTATCGTATTTTTCTCATAAATTATTGAATCATACAAATACAGTTCTTTTGGGCTTTTTTAAGCACTCCCAACAAGGAACTTGGTTGTGCACGGTGTTGGCATTAATTTAGGGACACCCTTTGTATGTTGATAGATAGGTAAAAATAAAAAAAAAAGGAAAAGAGAAATGAAAGAAAAAATATTATTGTTTACATATAAAATAGTAGCTAGGTACTTCTTTCAGTAATGTTTACATAAATGATCCGGATTGCGGACTATCAGTAGTAATGCAAGTTTGGTGTAGTTTATATATATAAGTATAACATCACAATTAAAATCTTTAAAAAGAATGATAGGTTTTCAAACGATATTTGGAGCTATGGAAAATCAAACTATAGTTATAAACAACTAAACAAAGAAAAAGTGCATCCTGCATGTATAATAGCATTTCTCAAATATGATCCAGGTTTGAACAGAAAATATCATTTGTTTATATTTTTTACAGATATATATAGTTAACATATTTAAAATATTGTGGATAGTTAAACTTAATTTTCTGGACCTATAAAAAACAAGAAAATTCTTTTTTCTATTGAAAATTGGTGCATTTAAAAAATGCAACATGTATTGAAAATTTCTCAAATTTTTCAGAAGTTATTAAACAAAATTATATTAATCTTTTTCTGTTTTTCTGAAATTTATATAATTTTTTGGATTGAGATTTCACATCACCAAATTAAAGAAAACTCTAATATTAGTAATAAATATAAAACACAAAGATTTATGCTTTTAAAATGATAATTAAGATTCAAATTACGTTTAGTATAATTAAGAGTTTAAATTTAAAAATAACCAATTTTTTTAAATCTACATTAAAGCACCAAATAATAAAAGAATATTATACTAACTATCGACACACAAAACACTCATCTATTTTAAAAATAATATATTTTGATAAATGTGATTTTTCATACATTTCAAAAACGGATTCATTCTTTTCTATTTCTTCAATGCATTTTCCTTTTTTTGTAACCCTTTAATGGGACATTTAATTTCTAATAAAGGTATATTAAAATATTTGTGGAATTGAGATTGATGTAAGAAGAGAAACTTGTGTTTAGTTTAATAGATAAAATTAATTTGATTTTTAACATCCTTCTTGGTAGTAAGTATATTTACCAGTGCCCATTAGGGAGTATTAAAAAGTAGAAAATTAATGCTTTTTATTTCATTTTTGTTCTATATTTATAAAATATATTTTGTAAATACTACAAATTGGAAAAAGAATTGCATGTTATATAAAGCTTTTTGTTATTCATAGACGACAAGTTACAATATTATTTTTCATGAAATTGCCAGATCAATGAGGAAGTTTTTAATCCTGTTATTATGTGAGGGAGAGGGCTTGGAATTTTCTGAAGTTATTAATTGATGACAGAACAAATGTAATATAATAAAGTACCATACCAAGGATATTTAAAAATTAATTCAATTGGCGGTACATATACTTACCACAGTATTAAAAAGGGGGTTAAAACAGATATATAAATTTTAATGATAAAATTAAAGTTCATAAAAAAGAAAATTTGAAATTTTTCAAACAATTTTTTTAAGGAAAAAAAATTATATATCTTAGATACTAATAGAATCAGAAATCGAAAAATCCAACTTGACATTTTATATTACCAATTTTTTATTTCTATATGAAATAAAATTTACCCCTTCAGTAAAAATACTTCTAAATACCACTTACAACTTTTTCCCAGTGATGTACTTAAGTAAAAAGTGTTTTTAAGAAAACTACCAAATTTTACACCAATAAAATTCATGTACTTTCACGGGAAAAAATATTACTGAAAAAAAAAAACAGTAAACAGCACTTATGTTATTTCTCCAACGAATTTGATCATCAAAATCGAATCAATATAAAAGCTCATTGATAGTCAAGGCATTTTAGCGGATGTTCGAAAACTCAGACGATAAAATTTTGTTTAAAAATGGCAGCGGGGTCTCAGGTGCAACTGCAAATCAAATAAGCGGTTCTCGCGTATTAAAGAGATTATAAGCTAGAACCTACGTATTGTATGCAAATGAAGCTGAACACCCTGGGTTATACCCTGAGCCTCGTCCCTTTCCTATTTCATAAAATGATTTTCCAGTCCTTTTACCATATTTGCCCTACCGACAGGAAAAATGGATTATCTAACTCCTAGGATATGATCGGTAGAATTTATTGGAAGATGGCGGGCTATTGCAAGAATTGAAATTTCTGACATAAGTTATGGCGTTTTACATTCTTCAAGAAAATGCTTGTTTTATTCGGGGGGAGGGGAGGGGTGAGAAAAGTGGGGAGGATGTTCCGGAGGGAGCGAAAGGGGGGTTTTCTTCGATTTATTAAAAATCATATGATGCCGGGGGTTCGATCAGGTGGGAGTGTATTTGGAGAAAGAGGTCTTTCTTTAATTAGAAACTCAATCATTGAGAATTAGGATTGCCCAACAATTTGGTGAGGATCTCTGAGGACGTGGATTACATCATGTAGCTTATGTGCATTATTTAATTCTCGGGGGTTGGAATACTAATTGCAGCCGTGTTCTTTTTAGATTTCGTTGGAATTTTTCTTTTAAAAACAAATAATAAGACTCATTCTCAAAAATATGGGATGAGAAAAATGAATTTATCTTATTCGTATAGGATTAATGAAACACACATACAAAAACTAATTAAATTTTTATCGCTTGGTTTATTATAGTAGATTATACGTAATAAGGATTTCAAGACAGAATTAAATATAATCAAATTACGAAGAGTTTTATGACACTTGTGAAGTCATCATGTTTCGTTCGAGAGCTGTTTCTTCGTCATTTGCAATTTTTTATGGTATGTTTTTAAGCTAAACGATTTTTCCACTTAAAATATTTACATAAGACAACGGGATGGCGAAGCCAATTTGCTGAGTTCGCCAATATAGCAGCCTTTAAGTAAAACATAATCGTAATTTGCTGCCATGAGAAATTAGAGCAAGAAGAATAAATTCGATCGCTTGTCAAATAAAAATACTGTGGTTTACTCTTTATATCTAATTAATATTTTATCGAAAAAATCAGATTCAGAAAAATCAAGTACATAAATGTAATGATTAAGCATTTCTTCAACTTGGTTCGATTTCTACAATTTTTCTTGAACTATTATGTATAAATTTCTTGCTGTGGAATAGCATAAAACACGCTTAACACTCCTTCCCAACCCTAGGCAAGTGTCAGCTCTAGCAAGCATACTAGTTTTTCATTTTGAACAAATGACTATATTTATATATCTATATGTATTCATTGGTTTGTTATTATTTTATTTTGCCTTCCATATTTTTTTCAAAGTTAAGGACAATTTTTTATGCTTATTATTATTATTATTATTATTATACATTCCTCTTGATGACTGAAGCTAATTATTTGCAAACGTTATTTTGTAAATAAAGGGTATTTTTTTAGAGGTATAGAACTTTAAATTGCAATAAAACAACGATGTATTATTCGATTGACATGAATTTTTTTTTATTCGAAAGATAACCTTGTGGCATTACATTTTAAATATGATTTCTGGCATAGGACTGTCACGGCTGGCTCGGATGTAGTCCAATCTGGACGTCCAATTTTCGATGACTTTTTCCAACATTTGTGGCCGTATATCGGCAATAACACGGCGAATGTTGTCTTCCAAAGGGTCAAGCGTTTGTAGCTTATCCGCATAGACCAATGACTTTACATAGCCCCACAGAAAATAGTCTAGCGGTGTTAAATCACAAGATCTTGGAGGCCAATTCACAGGTCCAAAACGTGAAATTAGGCGGTCACCAAACGTGTCTTTCAATAAATCAATTGTGGCACGAGCTGTGTGACATGTTGCGCCGTCTTGTTGGAACCACAGCTTCTGGACACCATGATTGTTCAATTCAGGAATGAAAAAGTTAGTAATCATGGCTCTCTACCAATCCCCATTGACTGTAACGTTGTGGCCTTCATCGTTTTTGAAGAAGTACGGACCAATGATTCCACCAGCCCATAAAGCGCACCAAACAGTCAGTTTTTCTGGATGTAACGGTGTTTCGACATACACTTGTGGATAAGCTTCAAACAAAATTCGCTTATGAAAATCGGGAACAACGGCAATCTCGTTTTGGGCTCATTCGACGAATCTACGCCTTGCTTGATGATCGTTTTGATGAATTGCCAAACCAAACTGAGAATAAATCACTTGATAGCTGTTAAATCGGTCGCCATCTTGGAAAGTAATGCCAACTTAAACTTCTATACCTGAAAAAAAAACACTCTTTACTTTCATTGATTTAGTTTGGGTATATCAGAAATGTTTAAGTCCATTACAAAACGGATTTGGAAAAAAAATTTCAACTATTTTGTTGCCAACAAATAAAATAAAACGTATTTTAATGAATTCTTATTTATTAAAATGTTTATTAGGAATGACTCAAATTTTTAAGCAAATACAAATTGTTAAGCAATTCAGTCCCTTACTCCTCCATTATATAAAGACGAGCATACACACAGTAAACATTTCCAATGATCAATTATTTCTGTGCAAATAATAAATTCCTAAAAATATACCTTTGGAATGTGTTCTATTGGTTACAAGATTATGGTAAAATACGCGTTTATGCTATTATATTATTTCTAACTATTTAATTAAGAAATAGTAAATAAATTTTTAACTAAGAAAAAATATTTATGAGAAATAAAATAAGTAGTAATGTATTAAATTAAGGAATGCGTGATGTTTTTAATAGAGTGAAGTTTAACAGTTATTGTTCAAAAACAACTTTTCTCCTTATTCAAACACAGTACTTCAGTTATTATCAATCAAATAACAAATTGAAATAAATACTATCTCTTTTACCAGCATTGACTGGCATGTTATTTAAATTTAAAGTTACTCGTGATTCGTCTCCCAAACTCACGTAATTTTAAAGAAACACTAAAACGTTAAATCAAACGTTTTGTTTTATATTTTTGTTTGATATAATCGTCACTAAAATCAATAACGAACTACTCAACTTTACACAAAGTTTGATTTCTTTTTCATGATTGAGTTATTTCTTTTTTAAATATTTGTAGTGCACGAGATTCTCGTGAATGTTTATAAAACATCAAAGACAATATTTGTTATTGTATTTTATTGTTATATCTTAATGTCTGGCGGAAGAAAGATATTTGATTATTCTAAACACAAGCTGTCATTCAAGTGTTTTTTAAAAGGATATTTCACATGATGTTTTTGTTTTTTGGAAGTAGTTTTTCTGTTATTGTCATTATTTTTATATATGTGTTATTATGTTGCATGCTGTGAATACTAGCCTTATATCTTTGTATCCTAGTAACACGCTACGTTCTCTATCACGAAAAAAAAACACTTTTATATATATTTACACTTTAATTCTACTGTAATTTTGGTACTTAGGTATTATCATAACCTTTATTGGTGACATATGAAAGGAAGCACATGGTTGCCAATTCAGCGCGTGCAACACATGCGAAATCGGGTTTGCCATCTAGGCGAATGTACTGGAATTGTTGCGATAATACATAGGTACTATAATTTTTACTATAATTACATTAGCTTTAGACTGTTACTCTGTAAGAAGTATAATGAAAATGGAGATACTTACGTATTATCGCAACCTATTGGCGATATTATATGAAACAAAGCATGTGATAGCCAATGGACTAAATTCATTCAAATGATAACGTGTTCTCCATTGGTTGAAAACTGACACACCATTTGTTTAAATTGTAAAGTTTAGATAACATTTAAAATTGGATCATTGGTTTAAGATGTTCGCGTATTAAAATTCTTCAGGTAGTTTTTAAAATTAAAAAAAAATCTTTGCATTATACATATAGTTTTAAATTCAGCTCATTTTGTTTAACTATGTGCGTTATTTTCATGGACAGATACGTACTTTTTAAAAGAAAATTTCTGCAAAAAAGCAATAGTTGGCAACAGTGAAGTACATGAACTAATTGGTTGGAAACACATGATTACATTTCTGACATAACTATGACGTCACATGGAGTTTTGAACTGATTGGCTGGCTGAAAACACGTGACGGCAGTTATCATGAGACTATGACGTCATATGAATTTAGCTCATTCAGTGCATACGGCACATGCGAAATTGGGGTTGCCAACATGGCGAGTTATCTTGAAAGTTTTCGATTGTTGCGACAGTACGTAAGTACCTGGAAATATTGCATATTACTGCCAAATGGGAAAAAATGGGAGAGTGTTAATTAGCATCGCACTCTAAGCAAACATGTTGGCTATTTAAGATGGACCTTGCAATTTTGCAACGTGCTCAAGTGGCGTGGACCTAGCACCCCACTCTCCCAACTTCAACACCGCGCCAACGGGAGTACTCTTAGCCCCTCGACAGATTTTAAGCGCATCGGTTCTCTCTGCATGCTTGGTCTTCAGTGACATCAGACTTGAACGCGTGAATCGAGACCTTGATTCCTAAGTCAAAGCGGCCACGGGGAAACTTAGAATGATTATTCAATTACTTTATGTAACCCCTTAAAGCATTTTATCGAAACTGGCACTGGTGAAAGTTACCGGCCACTTTGCATGGGCTCTATTCTCACACAGGCAATCTTGCATTTCGTGTTTTTATTTCTAGTGTCCGTCCGAGTTCCGTTCTCAATCTTTCATTCATTTTCTAATGTTTTATTCCTATTAATTATTATTATGATTTATATTAATTATTAGCATAGTGATTAATATTATATTAATAATTTCATTCATTTTCTGCCAAAAAAAAAACTCGATCAATTTTTACCAGTTTTTCTGAAAAAGAACCTCGTTATTTAAGGGGTTAATATAATTGTGGGTTTCAGGATTTGTGTAAGAAACGCAATAATTTTTAATCACAATTATTTTTTCGGTATATTTAATATTAATTTTTATATAAGTTGTAAGAAAGACAGTTCTTTGTATCACGACATAAATACAGATGACGAATTGCTTACGTAATCTGAAATATTGTTTAACTTTAATGTCAATTTACTTCATCCCAATGCAGATTAAAACATTCAATTTTATAAGTAAAAAGACTAGTGCGTAAGCTTTAAATAAAATTTAAGTATTTATACAAAATAAATTATAGTATTAAAATGAAAACACATCGAGAGAAACTTGTTTTATTGCCTACGAAAAAATTCACAGGTGTATGTCATAAACATAAATTACCTTTTATCTTTATATTTGTCTCTTGCCTCTTTTCAGCAAAGGAGAACAGAGATTTAGATAATACGTCAATCATCATTGAATGAAAATTAAAATGTATCTCCTATTTTAAACTTGCCGATAAATATTCAGTCAAAATGTATCATAGATTAAAAACTTTATATTTTGCATTAATATGCAAGTAATTTTTGAAAACATTAAAAGCACTCTAAAAATCTACTGAAATTGTAAGCTTTTAGAAAAATCAAAATATTTGAGCTATTTAAAATTTATTTCTGACGCTATTTCTGATACACAGAATAAAAATTTCCTCTTTTCAAATATAGTTACAATAATATTCAATTTAGTTCACTTTATATAAATGTTTCGGATAAAAATTTTCTTAAAATAATTAGAACTAACACATGAGTTCATAGAAAAAGCACCCCTCGGGGGGCTTACCTTATTTAGGTAAATACGGGTGTCACAATTCCGAGGTACCCTAGTGATATTTCCTATTTTCCCAAGGGGTTTACTATCTTTGGTAAACACGAGCTTCACGAACCCGGGGTGCCCTAGTGATTCTGCTCTATTTTCGACCCTCTTTCTTGTCATTCCAATTCATCTTTTCTTCTTTTCCCGTCTAGACCACATACAATTATGTACTTTTATGTATTAAAAAAATAAGACTTTTTCTTTTTTAACGAGTGTTTGGCGCAACTTGGCTGAAGTTGGCCCTTGCGCCATTAAAATTCAAATCAAATCACAGAAAAAGCATATTGTATAACTCCTGAGTTAAACATAAACGTAGTATAACCTAAAGAAAAATAATAGTGGATTCTTAATATTTGTAATTTTCGTTTTAATTTTATAGGGAGAATCTGCCTTGAATATACTAACGACTGTCAGAATGAAATGTTTCTACAAAATGCACTCAAAAAGCTAGAGCGACAAATCAGCATGTAAGCAAATTACTACCCATAAAACATTTTACTCATAATAGCCGAAAAAATTGGTATTTTTAGCTTATATATTACGCTTCAGGTGTATTTAAGTATATTTATTTATTTTTTCAAAAAAATAAGATTGGAAATTCAGATTACACATGGAAGGTTTATACGTGCGTATGTGTTTTAAATTAAGAATTTTCGGAAGCCTTTATTATATGCATTAAACAATCAAAGCCGATATACTAGATATCAACTAAATATTTGAAAAATCTTTGCCTTTAAAACTGCAGGAGCATTATGAAATCTCATTAACTAAAGATATCAAATTTTTAAATTCTTGGTGTGAACAAAATAAATATACTTATTAAAAGTTAGCTATTTAAAGTATTAATTTTAATATCGATATTTTAACGATGATGCTTATCATTATTATTATTTTCAGGTTACAAAATATATTTTGAAAGAAAAACATTACATATTAGAAAATAACGAAGTAAAAATAAATGAAAGGACACATAGTTAAAATGTCCAGTATAATGTTTATATTGTTATATGAATTTATAGTTAAATAAAGATACTTATAACTTTTTATTTGAGTTAATTGCACGTAAAAATCTTCAAAAAGCTAGTCTGAAAAGTAATTCCTAATTTTCAACTAAAGAGTTATTGCGTTACTTTTATTGAACAATCTGTTTTAGTATAAATACTGAACAAAAATACTTTCTGTCTCTCTCGCATTTTCATTTTATAAACTCTTCCGCAGTTTCTTCTAATGATTAATACTATTAAATGTCTATATAGAAAATATAATTTTCTTTTACAAATTTTCTGATGATTATTCGAGTGTCAGTGTGTATTCAAGCTGCATCATACTCTGTAGTGTTAATTCGATGTAGAGTTGTAAATTATTTTGTGGAGTACTCTATTGAATTAATCCTTTAACTACGGAAGAGATTCTTTTATTTTCTCGTAAAAATTCCTGGACTAATTTTATTTACCATTTAAATGCAATGCGATAATACCTGCAAAATAGCATTCATAAAGTTAAATGCAATACATATATCACCCTTTGTTGGAAGAGTAATGTTTGGGGAAATATCATCAGTATTTTGAGCCATACACTCTCTTTTAAACTAATTGATTAAAACATAATTTTTTTTACAGATTAGAATAAAAGAGATTAAATTAGTTTCCCGGTTGCATTTTTACGTCTTCACAGTAACTTATCTAGTTGAAACACAGACGAGTAAAAAAGTATGGAAGATCATGAAATTTAGATTTCAGTGCATGCATTAGAAAAACTTTAAAAAATTTACTATGCCTACAGGAATGAATTTCCACAAATATATTTAGAAGAGTTACAGTACCAAAATAAGGCAATATGAATTTGAAATTTTGATAATTTTCTGGGTACTGTATCTTCTTAAACCTACTCTAGCTACTACAATGATTGGCGATATTTTTGCAATGGGAAGAAGTAAAATATCTCCTCTCTCGACTGCATCTAGTAACAAAGGCTAGAAAATACACTTACGTTATTAGCATATTTTCATAAATAATTTCAAGAAATGAGTTTCCAGTGGCTGAAAGAAGTGTAATCGATAGAGCAAAACTAACTCACGCTAGCGCAAACCTAACAAAACAATGCAACAAACCTAAAAACTACCCGGGACACCACTGAAAATTATATGCCCCAAGAAAAACATATAGATAATTAATTTTGTTTGTATTTAATTATGTCTACAAGTGTTTTCGATGTCAATGAATTGTTTTTCCTTTTCTTTCTTTCCATTTTATTCGAAAAACCACTGTAATTTTTTTTATTCCCAAAACAAGGAAGTCTCTAGTGTGGTCGGAAAAACTCAGTCTTTTCTTTGATTTTTTTCCCCTCTTTCTACTTTTTGTCTTTCTTTTTTAGAGGGAATCAATAGAAGGTTGGTCACGATTTAACATTTTATCCGGTAAAAACGATTTAGCGTGTTATCTCTTTTCGCCAACCACTTCTTCGCTTTTCAAGGAAATGTTTTTTCTCAGTCTGTTTACTCAGAGAAAATCGGTTAAAGCCCCCCTTCATCTTTTTTTTTCTCCCTCCTCTTCTCGTTTTCCAGAAGGAAATGTTCGGAGTTTTTACCCCGACACTGAATAACATTGGGAAGGGGATAGGGTACTTTTTTTTCCCACTGCTTTACTCGGTTTTTTTTATTGGATTTTGTGATTACGATATGGTTGTGCTGAGTTCTGTGCGTAAGTCCTCTCGTAACATACACTAGAAATAAAGCTTATTAAACATTAAATGTTTTACTATGTTTAATTTTAGAAATTAAATAAATATATTATAAGGGAATGAATCACTATATAGTTATGTTTAAAAAACAAAAGTATAAAGAAGGGGGGGGGAAGGAAGAATTGGAAGAGTTTATCTTAAGAAAGTATTCTTACGAAATTCACATAATGATATTTAAATTGATTTTCCCTTCTCTAACATGTTGAAATTAACATCTTGAAAACATTTCTTTTTTTCAAAATAGGTAAAGAAATGGGTAGGATCGAATATATATATATATGAAATAAAATCGTGGCCACACTGGTAATGATTAACTGAAAGGGAGTGGCAAATGTAAGCCTTTCTCAAATATATTATTATTTATTTGTTGATGTTGCATTGACTAGGCTGTCCGGTGTTCATTGTTAATCCTGATTATTGTACATGTAAATATACACAAGCATACACATCTTAAACACAACACAGAAAACACACGTACGTTACATGGTGGCTAATACAAAAGAGGCAGAGAGATTTTCCTGAGAGTATCGGTTACAGTTATTCCCGTTTGGCGGACAGTCAATTATTAATAATTTACGCACGAGTCCTGAAGGCCAGGACCATTGCAAATTAAAAACATGTTCAAGAGGAAATTATTGGGAATTACTACATATATTTATTAGAATTTTTGGTTTGAAATATTAGATGAAATATCGAATTTCGTACAAGTTTCCTATAGTTGGAAATTTAGAATTTGAATTGTAGTTAGAATTTAAAATTTAAAACATTGGTTCGTTTCCCCCCAAAAGATTAGGAAGACTTAGAGATAATATATTAGAAATATTTATCTTGAAATATATTTTTATGGGGTAACATCAAAACTTTCTTAAAAAGGAATTACGTGGATTTCTTTACCTTTGCGTGGCGAATTTTATGTAAATATCCTTTATAGTGGTGTATACAAGGGTGGGTTTTATGATTTCAACCCCTCCCATTTATCAAGATTTTTTTTAAATTTTTAACATAAAGATCCGAATCAGCACTTTCATTAATGCAATTTTGAAATAAAAACCCATCCCATAAAAGTACGCCACTGATTCTTACCCTCATCACTAATCCTTAAGATCATTTCAATAATCTTTTAAGGTAGATTTTAAGATATAAACATTGTCAGTGGCGTAAAGGAGATTAGAGCACCTCTGTAAAATCAAGCTTTAGGCCCCAATCTGGATTTTACAAAGGATTGCAAAACCATAACATCAGGCTTTGGGGCCCTTGGAATTCTATCCCCCTCCACGATGTAGGGGTGTACATTACGCCACTGAACATTGTATATATTGATTGCGTTTTTAATATTGTTTTCTTTCAAAACCTTTCAATAATAAAGTAGATAGATCTAGAATTTCTGAGGAAATTTTTTTGAGTCTTAAATAAACTTAAGGTACATCCGACTACGTTCGGAACCATGATTTTAAAAAAGCGCATAAATGGATAATTTTCATGATATTTAGTGTCACTGAGATTAGAATACATGTATAGTTTTAAGGACATTTTGACAAAGAATAATGATTTAAATACAATATTTCGGCAAAAAATTAACTTAGAATAACCTTTTTTCAAAATGTTCACCTTCTGTGAAAAATGCTTCTATTATAATAATATTTTGCCTGTATATAGCTCAGACCTCTGTACAGAGGCTCAACTACGACTTTTGAAAAAATCACATTATTTTCAGAGTTACATTCATTTTAAATAATTATCGCGCGCGCGCGCGGTGTTCTTTTCTTAAAATTTCTCCCCTCTGTGGTCGTAAAACATGGATAAACCCACTTATAAGTTATATATTTCAAAAATTCTACTTGAGCCTCTGTACAGAAGTCTAAGCTATATACAGACAAAATATTATAATAATAGAAGCACTTTTCACAAAAGGAGAATATTTTGAAAATGGGTCATTCTATGTTCATTTTTTGTCACAATACTGCACTTAAATAAATTTTTATTGTAATGCTATTCTTAAAACAATTTTATATACATTTTATAATCTAAGTGACACTAAATATCTTAAATATTATCCATTTATACGCTTTTTCAAAATCACGGTTCCGAACGTAGTCGGATACCTTAAGAAAACCTAGCCCATTTTGTTTGAAAAAGTGTAATAAAACTTCGTATTTCTTCATGCCTATTGACACGTGTAATACTTAAAAAAAAATTCTTTCTCTCGAAGGTTTTGTGTTCGTTATGCATTTATTCTGCCTTAAATATTTTAAATGTTTGATTTTACCATTAACAGCTGCGTTAAAAAAAGTTGTACTTACTTTTTGCGCTATGATTATAATGTTAACGTAAATAATGTTAAATGAACAATTAATAATGCATAAATATTTTTGAAGTGTATGTGAAATAGTAATTAAGCAAAGCAAAGTAGAAATACAGCACACTAGAATGTTGTCACTAGTATTACGCTGAAACATTGAATATTTTAAAATAAGAAAGTAGAATTCTCTAAAAGGTAATTTTCTACTTTTTGTAAAAATAACAATTAATTCTCTCTCTCTCTCTCTATCACTCAACAAAAGTAAACGAAGGATTTATTTATTTTTACAAAACTTAAAAGTAAAATTGTTTTTATCTTCTCTTGAATCAATTTACCACCTATGTATCTAAATACAATTTACTATACTAAGGCTTAAAATTAATTTCGTAGTTGATTTAAAAATAAAGGTATTTCAATTTATATTTAGACATATTAAAATTAATAAAGTATACAGTACTAATGAATATAAGACTGATATATCTATTATTTAATAAAACTATTAAATGCTTTTTTTCGGATATTAACCGCTATTTTCAAGTATAAGAACAGAAATAATTTTAAATAAACAAAAGCATAGATATGTGAAAATTGTATATATCCAAGTTTCTGATCTTCATAGAATATAAATAATATTTGATTGGGGATTCTTTTAAATTCATTTTGAGATTCAGTGTGGTAACTCTTCGTATAATTATCTTCGCGGTTTGCATTTTTATGTACGTCAATTAATAAAATTCGAAGCACAAGTTTTTTGGCTGCTTTTATAAAAAAGGTAGAACTTACCTTCATATGTAGCAAATTTATTTATCAATTAAAAGAGTGATAAAAGACTTTATTTATATAACTATACTATTCAGTAATCGCCTAACTTTAACACTAACGAGTCCTATATTTATTTAAGTCTTCTTTATTCTAACTATAGATGATCGTATAATAAACGATATCTGCTTCAAGTTAAGTTATTTCTTTAAAGTGTTTATATTATCAATATCTGTTTATAGGTGTCCTCGGTTGCTTGGAAATTACTAGGTCCGTCATTAAAAACCATCACGTAGCTGAATAGGGTGACGTTAATATTCACTCACTCAACCTCCGGATGCTTGGAAATAGTGCATTTTAATTTAATTCTTTATTTCTTTTCAAATGATACATTTTTTAACATCACGTTACTGCTCAGAAATATTTAACAGTGCTTGTATATAGTATCACTTTCTTCAATAAAGAAGACACCAAATAAAAAGAAGCTGCTGAAGCACTTGCAAGTTTATATATTTCAGTTATATTTTTCCTTGGTCCAGTTAAGAGAAACAAGAAATTACGCCTTATGGCATTTACCAATTTCATCGAATCAAAAGAAGAAAAAAAAAAACGTCGCCAAATGCCACGATATGCAGCCAATAGCTGAAACCAGTTCCTGTGAACGTTCGAATGCAGTAATATCTTAAGCGAACCCGGAGTTACGCAATTTTAAAATCTCATCGATTAACCTTTTTTTTAAATCACTGATGTTCCAGAACCTAATGAGATTGGTAATATGATCAAAGACGTTGTCGATCATTCCAGGCAAATAAATTTAAAAGTGGATAGTGATGACGTTTAAGAACTGTCGTAATTCCTCATTCAGGAGCTAACAAGATGAGCTCGTAGACATACATAAAGAAGTAAGACATTGAAGAGTCTTTAGACTCAGTTCAATCAGAAGATCGAATGAGTGTTGGGAATTTGACAGAAGGCTTAAGTAGGTAACAAAAGGGTAACAAATTTTAGAAAATACAGACTGCAACGAAAAACGTACTTTTTTAACAAAACAAGGAACAAAAAAATTATTTGCAAGATACAAGGGAATTTTGCTGAAGAAGAAAAAAGTTTTGGGCAGTCAGACTACTTTGTTAAATTTTATGAAACTTTCTACATCAAAATAACTTCGGTTTGCGTTTTTGTATTTGTGTTATCTAAGATTTTAATAAACATTTTTTTTATAAATTATTATTTTCCTTCGTCTCTAACCCCAATTAAAAGTAATTTATACATATTTGTATGCGAAATTATATCCCTTTTTACGCGAATTCGACTTTCACAGTTATCACTCAGTCTCTGTTATCGCGCAAGTTCGGGGGTATTACTGTATAGCAATGGTAACAGTATTTGATGACAGAATTTGGCAGCCTTTTTTGAATTGGCGATGTCTTTTTGTATGATGATATCGGTCGACGGTGTTATACGTAAGAGTGCCATATAAGTGCACATTTAAAAGAATTATTACTATAATAAATATACAAAATCCCTTTTTGCTGAAATTGAATTGTACGATGTCCTTCACGGAAGGATAACTCACGATATCCTTGTAAAGACTGGAAAATTTTAAAAAAGGAAATCTGCTATTCTCTGAAGACGGGAGGTATTATATAAGACCCCGGCATACCTGAGTGTGTTACAGAAATGAATCATTATTTATATTCAAGTTGCTACATTGCATTAATTTAAGCACGCGCGTATAGGTAACAAAAATCAAATAAAAATATATTACATATTTCGATACTGCCAGAAATTAAGCAGCATAAAAACTCATGAAAAGAAGAATACACTTTTATTTTTAGCGCGTAAGCAAATTCGATTTTCTTTTCCACCAATTATGAACAATAAAAACACTGCAAGCGCGATACATTTCAACCACCGCCAATAAAAATCCATTTAAAACCAATCTCGACTAACATGATAAAGCAATTCGAAGTAAAACACCGCGAGAATTTCTTCGAAAACTTTTACTCCTTTTTCCCGGAAAATGAAAAAAAAAGAATGAAAAGAGAAGAAGAGGGCCAAAGGGGCATCGTGTAGAGAACGAAAGGAGCAAGGTAGTCCCAGCAAATCCCGATCTTCATACCTCATTTACTCCTTGATGCTTTTTCTTTGTCTATATCCATGACTGGCAAATGTTAAAAATCGGGGGGGGAGGACTCGATTTTTTCCCTCCCTTGAACAGACGCAGTGCCGAGAAGTTCCTTTAAATTAAAGTTGATGGACGGCAAACAGGGCAAAAAACTTCAAAAAGTTCTCCCTTTGACGTTGACTCATGGAGCGATTTAGTTTCCCCTGCCTCCCCTGATGCTGATCGATTCTCTTATCTTTAACTTGCAGCTCGTTATGAAACTAGGTAAATAAGAGGGGGTGGCGTGGATTATTCGCCAAGAGAAATGAGTTCTACGTGGGAGCTTAGCAGGGGATCTGATTTGTTTGGCGGATCCCAACTTTTCAGACTGGGACATACTAGAGGCCTTACTTGGGTCGGTCTTTAATGAGTGATATGATGTATGGAGTAGACTTGAGTATCACTATGAGACAAAATTTCCTTGTCATAGCATTTATGTACGATACAATGTGGATGAACGGGGTGGTGCTACAACTTTGCAGACTCCGATAGAGAAGATACAGTTTAACGAAATGTGTAGGGTAGGTAGGAAAGGTGTCCGTTTGAGAATATATTCTCCTTCCCCGGATTATAGCGATGACAGGAGATAGAATGCGGAAAAATCCATGCTGCACTCATGTAAAGTACCGTATATTTCCGTGTACAAGGGGGAGATTTTTGGAACCTTTTAAGGTTAGAAAAAGGGGGTCGCCTTATGTATGAGGATCAACAAATTTCGGAAAAACGTAGTTATGGGGAAATTGTTTTTCTTTTTAACATTTACCTTTACCCATGCCATTAAAGACAAACCTTTTAACATTATGAATGTTTCTTTTAATGAGACTTTTATTCTAAAGGAAAATCAATGCCTGAATCCGAGATTTTGAGTAGTTTGTAAAATTCTGATTAACTCATTAAGATGTTTGAATGCATATGATCCTCCATGCAGCTAGGTTTCTTCTAGGGCCTAAAACATAAATGGACGATTTTTTGCCGTATACCAGCGCTTATAAAACTTGCAATTGCCGCTACCTCCCTTAATGTATCAGCCTGGCATCACGGACATTCCCCCTCCCCGATTTGAGATACACTTCCCTTACTTCCAGCATATAGCTGAATGATTTAAAGGTTCCTCAATAATCATAAGACTGTCTTTTTGCTACAACAAAAAAATTTTAATGCTCTTTTTTTCCTTTATCGAAAACAAGTAAGCAACTAGTTAAAAATATATAAAAATATTAATTTCAAAAAAATAAATGATGTAGTTAACTATATTAACTAAAATTTTTAATGAGAAGGATTTTTGCAATTGCTGTGATATCAGATGTAATATTTTAAATCTGCAGTGTCAATTCCGGTTCTACACTTTCCAGACAGTTTTTGTACTTACTTTTAAGATAAAGAAGATCACGAACTGTCCTTTTTTTAAATAAGTAGTTTGGAAAAAGGACAATTTAGTGATCTAGTCTACGTCATTAAATTTTTCTATGAGGCCTTTCAGTCAGTAAAAGAAGGAAATATTAATATTAAATGAGAGACGTTCACGAACCATTAGAAAAGCGCTGTAGAACCCCAAGATTCCACGGACCACAGTTTAAGGTATCCGAAATTGTGATTTTGCAAAATCAGATAAATGGATAATATGTACGACATTTAGAGTCACTTAGATTAGAAAACGTATATAAAATTGTTTTAATTATATTATTACAATAAAAAGTTATTTAAGTACAGTAATTTGACAAAACATGAACACAGAATGACCCATTTCAAAATATTCTCCTTTTGTGAAAAATGCTTCTATTGTAATATTTTGCCTGTATATAGCTCAGACCTCTGTACAGAGGCTCAACTAGAATTTTTGAAATACATAACTTAGAAGTGGGTTTATCGATGTTTTAAAACAACAGATAGGAGAAATTTTAAGAAAAAAAACGCCAATAATTATTTCAATGGGTTGTAACTCTGAAAATAATCTGAATTTTTCAAAAATCGTAGTTGAGCATCTGTACAGAGGTCTGAGCTGTATAGCTGTATACAGGCAAAATATTATTATAATAGAAGAATTTTTCACAAAAAGAGAACATTTTGAAAAAAGGTTATTCTAACTTAATGTTTTGCCGAAATATTGTATTTAAATAATTGTTTTTGTCAAAATGTCCTTAAAACAATTTTATACATGTATTCTAATCTAAGTGACACTAAATATCATGAAAATTATCCATTTATGCGCCTTTTTAAAATCACGGTTCCGAACGTAGTCGGATACCTTAAGAACGGTTGTTGTATGCATTATTTGAAACAAAATTCCAAATTTTTCGAACAAAAAAGAAGAAAATGGCGCAGAAAGTTTTATTAGCAAAAACAGTGTAAAAGTCTGTCAAGTACAAAGGAGCAGGAAAAATGGGATAACTTCAGAGAGGGCTATCAGACATATAAAACTGCTATTGTAGGCAGACGATAGGGAGTGGCCAAGTGAATGCGGGAATTTGTTGATGCATTATTTGATGCATGAGGAATGATATTGTATATGTGGAGCAGATTTTAATATCAATTCAAAATTATAAACTTCTTACTTTATATGTATATACCATTCAGATAATATATATACTAGCATATATACATATTCTATCGATATATGTATATATTCCGATAATTATCGACTATACATTTGATAACATTGTCAGCAGATTGATAATATTAATGTAGTATAAATGTTTCAAGCAGTGATAGATGGAATAGATTATGCTGGTGCCGTTGCTCATCTCCATCAAGTCCATGATTTCACTCACTCTCAAAAAGTCCAACATCATTAGAGGGTCTTCATAAGGATTTTGTTTGTAAGCTCCAGACAGTCAAGAACATATTCTGGAGATGCCTGACAAGCAGAACACCTAATACAAGTCGGAAGAACTTTGCTTTCGCCTTTAAAAGTCAAAGTTCGGAGGTAGCCACTCCGGAAACGAGGAATAGATTCTACCTTCTAGAGAAGAAATTGAGTAAAACATCCTTCACATTGATTGATTGTTTATCAGCGTCACATTCTGGAACATTACGAGGATTACTTGAGATGGATCTAGTAATTTTAAATCACAGTCAAGTGACGAGATCTCAGTCGAGTCGCCACTCTCCAAACTTCCACACTACAACAACTGGACTGTTTAAACCTCGATCGATTTATCATGCACCAGCCCCTCTACAGGGCGTGGTTTCAGTGACTTGGGGACTTGAGCCCATTCTTTAAGTGTGGGGGATGCTGGTCATTAATTCGTGACCATGACACCGTGTCTGACGCGGATCCTCCAAAACTTAGTGGCACGATTAAAGCAATATTGTAATAAAATTGCTTACTTAATATATAAAGAAGTACAGTCTAAAAATATATAAAATTGCATTATAAATGTTTTAGACAAATGTTGGAAAGCACAGAATGCGGAGCTTAAAACAGTTTTCAATTACCTTATTTTGCTTGAATCTAAGCCGCACTATTTTATTATGTTAATGCTACTGAAAATAGGGTGCGGATTAGAATCGAAAGGGAAAATTGTTGTATGGGGTATTTAAAGAAATTATAACTTCGTGTATGTATTTAAAAGTGTTTAATACTGATAAAATAACTAATTATTTAATTATTATTAATTCTCATTTTAAATTTATTTTAACTTCATAAAATTGAATATCGATCAAATATTTCACACTATTTTTCATTTTTAGCGAAATATTATTGAGAATTTGGAGTGCGTCTTAGAATCGATGATTCGAGAATTAATCTTTGAAATACTACAACTAAACGTGAAGAAACACAAAGCATTAATAATAAAGATCTTATTTTTCAGTCTGTAACTGAATAAGTAGTAATATCAAAGAAACCGTTGTTGTTCTTTTGTTCTTTTCCAAAGCAGGTATTTTTTCAGTCACAACTTTCCGTCACACAAACAAAGGCTTAGATTCCTAGTTGCATCAGCGGAACTGATAAATCTATAGGTATGCAAAAACCCCATCTTATTCGAATATATTAATAAATATTTTGATTTAATCAAATAGGAAGCGGAGTTCGTCAGCATTTTTGTTACCGGAGTGATTACTTTCTGAGTCAAATAACCATGACAAAAGGAAAAAAATAGAATTAATAAATTGTTCAACATATTACATGGATTTTTCTACTAAACGTTATTAATAACTAATGATATAATAAAAGTAACTTAATATTACGCTAACTGTTGTACTAATGTTTTCTTTTGCTGTGGCGTTTTTATGATACACATATAATTTAATATAGATATCCAGAGCAAGATTTTTTTTAATTGTACCTATAACGTTAGGATTCGGTTATTAAAGAACTGGTTATCTACAATAAATACAGTGACATGATACTTATCTGGGTAAAAAACGGAATGACAACGAATTGGACAATTGCCATCGATTTATTTTTACTTAAAACGGCGGAAAATAGGTATTTATTGTGCTGAAAAGATTATCATTAAAATAAAGACATTTTATATTTTACATACGTATTTAATTTGTGATTCTGCTTCTTATATTTGCTTGGGGATTTGATTTTTACTTCTTTCAAAAGGGGGGGGCACAGAGTTATCACTTTTTCAATACATCTAAAAGTTTAATATATTTGCTTAGATTATATTGTACAACTCAGGCGTCTACAACCTATGGAAAGACAGAACAATTCTCAGGGACACTCCACAGCACCGCAAATTTGTCAATTTTTGAGTCGATGGAAGGTGATAATTTTGAACTAACATCTTCAGTATTATGGGTAGGTAGCAGAATTTACAAAATCGCGAAAAAATTTGAAAGATAACTGTAAGGAAAAATGACAGCTATTTTAAATTGTTGGATGTCATTGCTGAAGAGATTTAATAGTTTATATATATATAAAGAGAGAAAATTGCATGTACAGTAATACCCCGAACTTAGCGATAGGTGGGACGGAGTGATAACCGCGTAAATCAGAGTATAATTTCGCACGTAAATACATATAAATTATTTTTATTTGGGTACGGAAAAGAAAGAAAAAAAAGTTTAATAAAATCTTAAGATAACACAAATATAAAAAAAAAAAAGTCGCAAACCAAAACTTTTTTGATGTAGGTTTCATAAAATCCAACAAAGTAGCCTGTTGGCATAAAAATTTCTTTTTTCTCCAGCAGAATTTCCTCGTAGCATACAAATAATTTTTATATTCTTTGTTTTGTAGAAAAAAAATACGCTCTTCGTTGGAGTCCATATTTTCTAAAATTTGCAACCCTTTTTCAACTAAACGTAGGCCTTTAGTGAAATTTCCAACCGTCATTCGATCTTTTGATTGAACTGAGTCTAAATAAAGACTCAAGCTCTTCAAAGTCTTAATCTTGATTATAAATGTCTATGAGCATCAATTGTCATCCCCTGATTTAAGGAATCCAACAATTCTTGAAAGTCAATTGTAAATTTATTTGCCTGGTTTTGGTGTAGCTAATACTGAGTATAAAATTTCTTAAGGGGGGCCGTTTTTAGAAAAAATGGAAGCTTTGTCCGACTATTGATAACATTTTACGATTCTTTACTTACACGAGGCTTTTGTAAATTGGGAGCCCCGTAACTTTGATACGGTGGTAGCTACGCCCCTGTTGCCTGGTAAGGTCAGCAACGTATTCAATCGAATTATTACTTTTACCAGTTATGCCATTTTTCCCCTCGTAACAAAAGATGAATTGACGAGATTTGAAAATCGCGTAAGTCCGGGTTCACGTGATTCCGGGGGAGCGTAAGTCGAGGTATCACTGTACTCTGCTTTCCGCTTTTGGTTCTACAAATAAATGTGAACAAGTTTTTACTCATACAAAAAATATTTTAAGTCCGCGAAGAAGCTGTTTAACAACAGAACATTTAGATTCCGTGTCAGATTGAAAGTCATAAATTATACTTCTGATATTGCGGTATGAAGTAGAGCAGTGCAGGGACAAGGTTAGCATAAAATATTTATTTTTATTTATCTACAGTGAAGGAATAGTTTTATTGTATGTTGTTTATTTTTTATTTTACTACAATAGGCTTAAAAGAAACATAATACATAATATATGTACACTTTTAATTTTTTACTTATGTTGAAAGAATAGTTATAAATACAATGTTGTTTACTTTTATGTCAATAAATATCTTTAAATGAGGCATAATTAATGTATAATGCAACTCTAAATCTGTATTCTTGACCTCTATTTTTTAACTCTGCAATGCATTGTTGCGGGAATCAAATCGATTCAAATATTTCTTATTGTGCAACATTCTGAATCATATTGACAGATCAGTTTGGTACACAACAGGTATAAGGTTTACTATGTCTTTTTCTCCCTGGTATAACTAATGCTCAAATTTAATATATTTTAAAAATTATTTTCAAGCAGTTTAACAAGTATTTGTTTTTAATTTTAATGCATATGGAGGATAACATAAATCAAAATTACAAATCACAGTTAACGCTGTCTAAGGTGAATTCAAATTGAAGAGAATCGTTTTTAATGAAGATAAAATAGAATGTCGGGTCCATAAGAAGTACAAAGTTTTTACCCGTCTTACATGATTTGTTCAAAAATGTACTCCTGCTATTAAAATATTAAAAAAAACCATAAATTCATGATAGATAAATAAAAGAAGCAAAAAAAGACAAATATAAACAGTATGATACTCTTGAGATTTAGAGCCGATTTTTCATGTTGTTGACATAAAATATCGTTATAATGTAAACCTAAACATTTTAGACACAAAATAGGAAACGAATACAGCTCCTTCTATTCATCTTCCACGAAAACGTAATGGAAAAGGCAGAATGGTAGGGAGTCACCTAAATTCTGTGTATGACATAACAGTAATTTGTGTGATGGATTACAATAACCCATTTTGCATTCGTTATTGCTTTCTTTGTTAAATTATTATTACCGCGTCCCGAAGGCAAAATACCTACAAATAGTTTTTTGATGCTCATGACTGTTTTAAATAGCCTTTGCAGATAGTTTCCGTAAGTAAATACAGAATAAGGTTTAGGATTTTTTGTGAGGTTTAGAAGGAAATTTTTTTTAATTATAAGAGTGTATTATTTTTGGTATTGTGTGAACTCTAATCACTGGATCGTTTTATAAGAATAAGGTAGTAGATAAAAAAAACTCTTTGGGTGGATTTATTCCGTATGTTCTTATAAATTGGTTTGCAGTTCCTCCTTGTATAAATGATAACTGTTTCTGTAACTGATTTTTAATCTGGGAGCGGTCGCACGGGGCACAGGGTCACCTCAGGTTCACGAAATCTTAAATTCTGGGAAAACTGTCTATTTTTTACTAATGCAGTGCTTCTCAAAGTTTCAATATTCGCGACCCAATATTCAATCATAATTTTCATCGCGCCACCCTCATACAGTAACAATGTATTGAATTCAATAATACTGTATTTTGATGCTAAAACTACGAAACGACTTTAACCTCTAAAGTGCCACCGGCCTACATAAACGTCTCGCTCAGCCAAAGCGTTAATTTCCTCTGACGTAAATGTACATCTTTCCGAAGTACGATCTTTTCTGTGCACTGTTAATCCTAAAATTTTTCCGAAGGTTTTGGAATGAAATAAAAGAACCTTGACAATGTTTTTGCGAAGGATTTACTTATTTCATAGATTATTTCCTTCTTTACTCCTCACCCCCCCCCTCAATATATCTTATACGCGCGCCTACGCGGAAAACGATTGGCTTTGGGAAACTAATAGCATAACTTTTATTTGGCAGTTAAGGGAATTATTATAAACCGAACAAATTATCAAAATAAGTGTTACTTTTTGTTTATAATTTTATGTATGACAATCCTATGGGGTCACTGGTAATTATTAAACTTGTTCTTAACTTAGTATTGTTAAATTAATTATAAAATACATTGTGTAGCACTGATACATTTATAAGTGTAATATATCAGTGTAAATGTGTATTTTATTTTTTATTATGTCAGAATGTATTTTGCTTGTTTAATTTCAGTAAATTAATTCTTTTAAATAATGTTCTGTTTTTGACTTTTCAATATGCTCGCGCCCCCCGGTAGAGTTTTCACCCCCCCCAAGGGGGCGCGCCCCATAATTTGAGAAACGCTCTACTAAGGACCTCATCAGTATCCTCCTATATGACAGTCTTCATGGGAACTAAAATGTATTTGTCATATATCTCCCTCTTTTTGGGAATATCAAACGTTTATTATAATGTTAAGGTACTCGGGGTGACTAACGACCACATTTGTTCCAAAGTATTTTCTATGAACAGTGTGACGGATCTTTACGGGATCTTATCACAAATCCTCTTGGGGAATCTTTGCTCTAGCATTCGCGTTTAATTCACAGCCATCCCTCTCAAGAAGAAACCCTGATATGTGGATTAGTTCGACTATATAAAGTCAGAATTTTGTAATTGTAAAAGGAGAAGGAGCTGAGAAGCTGTTACAGTCGCCACGAAGGTGAGATGTAACAAAGTTAATTTTCGCAGCTTAAGTAAAAAGTGGTGTTTGCCACTGTATTAAATGCGTGGATTAAGAATTTGTTGTCAACGATAGATTATGTTAAATTAAATTGGTTACTTGCGCTTGTTCTCTTAAGGTTTATTGCTTTCTCCCTATCATCTCCTAGAACATTCCCTTAAGGTTTAAATTATAGTTGATTAGTGTGCTTGAGTAAAATAAATAATCTTTATAATGGAAGTTTCTGGTCCTGCTTTGATTCCTCCCACACTTTTAGGAGGTAGGAAAGACAGTGAGGGAGCGACTTTAGGGGGAAGTCGCTCACAACAGGCTACTTTTCCCTTTGTGAACGATTTAGTGGTTTTGATTGCTGTGTTTTTTACGAATCATTATGTTTATAAATGTAAAAAAAAATATTAATAAGAAATTAAACATTGTGATCTCTAATGGACGAAGCTGAAGCTTCGAAAAAGGAATTGATCAAGAAAGGGATGGACGTCATTAAATAAAAGAAATTAGTCGTAATAGTGAAAGTAAATTTGAGAAAAGCGATGGATATGAAACGTTTGAGTCGAAAAGAAGATTTTCTAATTTTACCTAAAAAACTCCATCTAAAAAGATATGAAGCCGCAAGTGTGTATCCTATTTGTCGGTCATCTACGGACAATAAAACTTCTAGAAATTGAAAAAAAATATGATAATTTTGCCTTCAAACATCATTCCTGCAATGTTAGAGAAAAGTGTCTGCGATTTGTGTCCTTTATTACAGTCACACACGTTTGAAATATTTTAGTTCTGTTTGAGAGAGAGAGAGAATGGATTTTTTTCTCGTAATATTATCAAAGAAGAATTCAAAAATCCTTAAAAGTAGGTAAGTATATTTTCTCTTAGTGAAAATATTCACTGAAATTACAATTTTTATCTCGCGCAATGAAAATAATTATAAAAAGAAGAGTTGGGGTCACTCCGTCACCTCTTGTGACCGCTAACGTTAGTACCGAGTGTGCGCCTTCTCCCGGGTTAAAATAGAATCTCAGAAAATAGAATGTAGACAATTCGAAATAAGTCTTGGAGTATTCAGTTATGGCTGTTTGATCTGTTTCTTCTTGCAATAAGATTGGAATAATGAAGGATTAGTAGACAAACTTGAACCATTGACTTAAATTTCTGAAGAAGTTAAGGAATACTACAATATCAATTAATATGCATCTTAGAAAAAAATGCATCGTGACTTAATAAAAATTCTAGAACTTTCATTTCAACCTTTCCATTATTTATGAATAACAGGAGTTTAGAATTTGTACTGAATTTTTTATATGGATTAAGACATCAGATGGAGACATCATTCAAATTTTCTGCTGTAATTTTTCCCATTTTTGAAAGACAAGTAATACAGGCTAGAAGACAGACAATTTTCGATTTTAATTCAGAAACAATGGCGCTATGGTAAAAGTAATTTTCATCAACAAATCGGAGGAAATGAACTTTGATTTATTTGGGCTTAACAAACCTCACAAACGGAATGGTTACCGATAACCAAGTCAAGTAACGCGAGTCCATCTGTTAAAGTTCTAGTTGATAGTAAGGATAACGATGATACCCGCTCAAACATTCGATGGTGATTAAAAATTTCGGAGTGGTCGCGGTAGTCGAGTAGTCATGGTCACGAACTTGTGATTGGGATGTCCAGAGTAGCTCTTGTGCCACTAATGACTCGCCAGAAAGAGGCGATGATTCACTTAAAATCTATTGTAGCTCAAAGTATTCACGTTGGCCTGTTGGTGAAGTGGAGTACCAGCTTAGGTGCTGGCCTCATCACTTGATTTAGGTTCATAAAAAAGAGGTTCATCTTCGTGTTGCTTCCGAGAGAGACATTAATCAAAAATAAAGTCCGATTTCATCATTGGTAGGTTGTTGCTGCCTCAAGAAAAAAGTCAAAATAATATTTATTATGATAATTTTCTTTACTCATTTTAATTACGCTTTCTCTTTTGGAATAATAGAGATGCATTGTTAAAAAACAAGAATCAAGGGAAAACAAACTTAAATATAAAATTATTCATTACAGGAGTTTATAAAGAAAAAGGGAATTTTAAATTGAAATAAATAAATGTCTTAAGTTCCTCATTTAAAAATTCAAGAGTTTTCGATATAGAAATGCTTTAAAGCGAGACTGTTTGATTCGATTATGTTATTTATAGTATTTTATTTAAAAAAGTACTTTATCAAAATTTAAGAGACACTTTTGAGTTTTTAAATCAAACTTTCAGAATGTATCGATTTACGGAACTAGTTGCATCTTAAAGTCTTCATTACAATAGATTAATTTATGCCACCTAATCTAAGCCCAATATTTTAACTAAGCGCACATACGATAAGGTAACTTTAACACGTTATGTCACTCTATCACTCGCTTTCGATGCTGAAAATGAAACATCGACAAATCAAAAACACACATATATTTTAAAAGATTTAGTAAAACAACACGATGAAAATGAAACTTCGAGAATGCAGGCTTCTGGATACTAAAAACACAAAAGTTTTTTTTTTTTACTTATTTGTGTGTCCTATTAATCTTAATTGAATATTGATTAACGCAACTATCGCTCTCATCAGAAGCTAATGTAATTTGCAACTTTTTGACATCTGTTTTCTGTTCGCGCCTATAATAATGAGCAAATAATGTGATATTGAGTTCATTAATTTTTTTCATGTTGGTTGGTAGAACAAAGGGGGAAAAAAGAGTCAACTTCTATAATTTGTACTATACAAGTTTTCATTATATAGTCATGTATATGAATTAAACCTTATGAAAAAAGATCACTTTGCTTTGTGACCGAAAGTTTTTTAATTTAAAGTTTGCTAATATTTATTAATGCTTACAAAAGAAATAAACATATAATTTTACAAGAGAGTCAGATTATTCATTAGATTTTGGATATAAAGCTTTTTTACATATATTTAAATATTTTTTTAATAAAACTTCATACAATGAAAGAAAATTTTGCAAAATTACCTGTTACTATAATTCAATATTTGTACTAATATATTTCTCCCACAAATATCGTGTTTCTTAACTTTATTCAGTAACATTACTATGGCTTACCTATAGATATTAAAACTTTCTACTCAACTGCTTTTAAATGTAATTATGGATTTAAAAATAACCCAAATCCTTCAAGATAATTCTGCAATAAAAACAAGTCAATTATTATTGTATAAAATAAGAAACCGACTAAAGCTCCACAGGAACAACTTAATTGTGGATATGAAACATTTATGGCCAATCTGTATTTATACAGAAGAGCTACTCTCTCTCTGTCCATCCATGGAAGATGGGGTTGTTAGAGCCTCCAGGAGGTTGGACTTCTACCTGTTGGTCCACGGAAGGTATTTTATTTCCCTTCTACCACCAGTGGAAACCACTGAAGGCGTTCCCCTATCCGCCACCTGGGGGACGCACTCTCTAGGGGTTACAGGCTCCCTCCTCTCGAGTATAGGCGAAACCTTGCCACTGTTACGTTCACCAACAAATTACGATGTTACAAGGAGGATCACATCTCCACCAGAGTATTCAATGAGTGGTCATATACGAAGAGACTTAAAAGATCATCAACGCTACAACTTGAATGAGGATATTAGAATCCGAATAAATTTAGAACATTCCATTTTGAACTTTATGCAAGAGCCTCCCTTCCCCAGAAGGCCTCCAAAAACGAAAATTACTCTAAATTTACTGCGCCCTTGCTCAAGGAAAGAAGATGCAAGAATTCTCAAACAGAAGGGCCTTGAAACGATAGAGAAAATCTCTCAGGAGAATTTTGCGATTGCCTATACAGACGGCTCCTCTGAAATTTCTCTCCACAAGGGAGGAGCTGGCATTCTCTTCCAACTTCCAAATAAAGAAAGAAAAATGCACAAAATTAACAATGGGTTAATAGCGTCTAATTTTACCAGCGAACTTCTTGCAATTAAGGAGGCACTCATCCTGTATTCGACCCATCTGGAGCTCTCGGGCACAACTGAAGGACTGGCTATTTTCTCCGACTCAAGAGCGGCCTTAGAAGCAATCATTAAAGGAGAGATACGAACATAACCTCTGCAATCAATGTCCTACTTGAAAGTTTGCATTGCAAAGGGAAATCCTGCTTATTGCAATGGATTCCTGCTCACGTAAACATTGAGGGAAACGAGTGAGCGGACTCCCTGGCCAAAGAGGGCAGAAATGATGACCAACTTTGTTCCACCATTACGCTTGCAGATGCAAATGCGGTCGCAAATTACAGACTTCTGCCTCATCGCTACAAAAAACCCCTCATTATCGATTTTGATTGCTCTAGAAATCTTAACATCCATAATTGCAAGACTAAGGACGGGCCGTTTTAAAGGTATGAAGATCTCATCAGACAAAACTAGAACTTACATCCCCTGCAAGAACTGCACCGAGGCCCAACTAACGCTAGACCACATCCTAGAATGTCCGGCCCTTACTCCGCATATTATACGGCTCGGAATGGTGCAACTGGCTTCGGAGCTACACGAGGTTCTTTACAGCGCTCATGAGTCTAGACTTGCGGAGGTGGTTCAGAGAGCTCACGACATTATCTGATTGTCCATGGACACGACAGAAAAAAGGCTACTCTCTCATTCATTACAAGATCTTCGAAATTATCAGACATGGAAGTTGGCAGGCATGTTTCTTTAGCTAATTAGAAGTTCGCTAAGACTGGTTTTGCAGAAATCGACACCCTAAGGTGTTTGTGGGACATTATTGACAAAAAATCCCGTTTTTGAAATATCAGAACTGAGGACTTGAAAGGTGGTAAAAAGATTTTGGCATCCTTTAACAACTATTTTTGTGGAAAACGACTTCCAAGAAGGGTTGTAGGAGCGTTTTGTAGACAAAAAACATCAGTTTTCTGAACTGTTAATATTACTGTAGACTTCAAATTTGGTAAGCATGATTCTTTTCTTAAATAGATCCACTAAAAAGGGGTTTTGCGAAGTCAAATCTCAAGGGTAAAGACTTCCGCCTTAAAAATTCAGGTCTTGCATTTTTTTAAATCAAGACACGAGAACTATAAAAATACTTTTCAGTACAATCGAAATTTTAATGCTTTGAGTTGGGCATCAATAATTTAAAAACAATATGTAGTCATACAGCATCAAGAAAACCTTATCAAAGTGGGTAGATATCGGCTACTTATTTTATATCTATAAACATGTTATTTAATACGTTGCTTCAAACTTAAAAAAGACAGCCTCAATAAAATTTAACCCTGGTTTGAAATGCACCCGTATTAGGATGGATGAAAATACTAAAAAATTAAACGGTTAATTGTTGCTCAAAGAACTGATCTATACGTTAGTGTGAAGTTTTCGCGCCACACAGTTGAAAAGTCGGCTTCTTTTGGTGGATGGGATATCCGCTTTCCTATGTACACGGGTACTCTTAAAATATTGCGAGTTCTTGTCTTTGGTTATCACTCCGGCAACCTTTGATACCGTGAGAAACCCACTACTCGCCCATGAGCCGGATGTAACTGTAAGATAAAGAGGCTGATGGCTACCATCCTGATACTCTAGAGAAGACAGAGAGAATTTTGTTTTGAAAACTTCGGACAGGACGGATGCCATCTCCTCCCTCACAAACAATAGAATTTGAACTCTATTACTAATTAACCAATTGTTTTAATAATTTCAATATATATACTGCAATTAATACAGCTATTACGTAAATAAAAAATATTTAAAATATTCATTATAATTTTATAAAAATATTAAATAATAAATATCACATTACCATTATTTTTCTCAAACGTCACAGTATGCCGTTATTTAAGATTAGAAACAGTGAAATGAATGCTAATTTTGTAAAAATTAAATAAAATTTCATTTATACTTTTCACTAGCTGTATTTCTACAAATGCGTGACATATCATTTGTTTCTCTATAAGAGAAGCTATTGTCAATTCAATGACTACATATTATGACAGTTTAAGGAGTTATTTTAATTATAACTTAGTTCATATACCTGTTTTCTAACAATTATTTAAATGTAGGGATAATAAAATATAAAGTTACATGCTTCATTATTAAATGTGTATCTATAAAAATTAGGCACGTTATAAATTAATCAGTTTTTAATCATTCCGCCTAAAACAAAACAGTTCCCTCTCCATTTTCAAATATTCATTTCTTTTACGCAAGAATTTGATTCATTCTTATAATTAATTAGCAAAGGTTTATTTTAATTAGTTAGAAAATTCAAGGAAAGTCCCGAGAAAAAGTCTAAATGAAACTTTAATGATGATTATGACGATTACTTATCGTAATATTTTTAGCGTTCTAAGCAAAGCTATTGTGATTCTATAAGCAGAAATTTAAATAAATAGTTTTAGATTTTTAGTTTAAAGATATTTATTTGAAGTTTAAATTGAAATGTCTTTTTTTCATTAGTTATATGAAATATTTCGAATTTCCAAACAAACCAAAGTCATACAAGAAAATACAAAAGGAAATTAAGAAATTGATGAGAAATAAGATAAAAAAAATGCATATAACATCTAAGTAATTCTACATTTTAATGGATTTCTTAGGGAGAGAGATTTAATTTAATGAATTCGAATAACTAGTATGTTATATAAGTTAGAAATTATTCATAAGTTATTTACATTTCTTAAAATTCTATTGGTATTTCTGAGAATTTTTGTAAATTTATAGTATGATTTTTGATACTGAATTATGCATCTTGATACTTCATTTGGATATTTAATCATTCACAAAATTCCATGAAAAAAATACCTTATTCATCATTTGGATAGCTAATAGTTTCTCCATCAGGGTTTAAATGCTATAGTATTTACCAATGATTACAAAACTTTTGAAATATTTTTCGACCATCTTCATTCTATTCATAAATTTTATTCTAATTTATTTTTATTATTCACAGTATGGGCACAATTTAACCACAAAAGTTTCAGGCCTTTTTTAAACCCCTAGTTAATAATGTTTTAATTTTTGTAATGTTGTGTGGTGTGAATTCGAATTTCATTATAAGGATACACAAGTTTAATTTAAATCTGCAATAGTAAAGAGTTATATTCTTTAAAGGATTAATAATGAATTTTAATATAGAATGGATTTTGATATAAAATTTTTATATGGAGTACTTGTATAAATTATATTCAAGTAGAAAGGCTTAACACTTAACATGTGTGTGTGTGATTGATTTAGGCTTATACATTTTCCTTGATAATGCTTATTTCAACTTTTACTATTAGTTCACACTCTTTATATATATATATATATATATATATATATATATATATATATATATATATCTTGGACAAATTTTCAATCGTTAATAAAATACTTTTAATCACTCAAGTTCAAATACATTTTTTAAACTTGTAGTAGATGACACTTAATGTATATGTTATTACAGTTTCCTCAAATATTAATTCATTAGTCATTGAATAATTAGCGATAAACAAAAATAATAGTTCAACACGATATATAAAAAGGAAAATCACTTGCTGTGTCCCAGTAGCGTAATGGATAGCGCATTGGACTTCTAATTCAATGGTCGTGGGTTCGAATCCCGCTTGGGATAGCCTAATTTCTGAAAATGTGATTTCTTTTTAATTTGCTATTTTATTGTATTAATTAAATTTAATTAACGAATAAATAGTAATAAACAAAAATAATAGACCAACACCCCATATAGAAAGAGAATGGAAAATTGCAAGAAAATCGCTTTCTATTTAGCCACTTAATAGTGTGATTCTGCTATATATATATTCATATTTATATGAATTGTAATTATTTAATAAAAAGTAAACAAAATAAATTTTTTCTTTGTTGACCTTTGTAGGAATTGACTTAATCTTTTTTTTTATATTACTTGTTTCTTCTTCGTGTTTCTAGCACATGTGTGAAATGTATAAAGATTACACTAAATCAATCCTTTCGAATATTTTAATCGACATCAAGTACCGAACATGACAACTGATAGCTTCTGAAGATTCTGATCCCCAGTCCGATTAATGATAAACAACCTTTAAAATTCAAAACAATGAATTTTACTGGAAATAAAGCTCGAATTCATGATTTACTTATCCTGTCCTGGTCCTCTGTTATCAATATTTCTTGTCTGTATGTATATGCAGTAATACCTCGACTTACGGAGGGAAATTAGAGCTACGCGATTTTCAAATCTCGTCGATTCTTCATTAATTTGAAGGCTACACAACCCCATTTCTCACTTTTTGCTTTCTGTTGTTCGTAATGTAATTGAAGAAATTGTCGATTTTGCCAGGCAAATAAATTTAGAAGTAAATAGTGATGAGACGTTCAAGAGAACTGCTAGATTCATACAATCAGGAGGCGACAATGGATGAGTTCATAGAAATGCATGAGCAAGTGCACCACATTGCAGAACTTGAGCTTTTAAATCCAGTTCATTCAAAAGATCGAAGGATTGTTGAGAATATGACAGTAGGTCTCAGCTTAATTGAAAAAAGTTTACACACAAATTTTATTGTATATAGACTCCAACGATGAGCGTATTTTGCAATAAAGGAAAGAATAAAAAAAATTATTAGCATGCTACGAATAAATTTTGCGCTAGAAAACAATTTTGAGTCGAGAGACTACTTTGCTAGATTTTATGAAAACTACATCAAAATAGTAGATTTTGTATTTGTGTTACTTAAGATTTTATTTATATAGTCTATGCTTTTCTAAATTGTTATTTTATTTCGGCACGAACAAAAAATAATTTTTATATATTTATATGCGAAATTACACCCCGATTTACGCGATTATCACTCAGTTCCACATACCACGTAAGTTCGTGGTATCACTTTATATAACTGTAGTTTATTCAGCTATAGGAATTAATATAAATCATTATAATGCCAAATTTAAATAACTATTAACTTATGAATAGATTAAGAACGTTTAGACTTAAAGATAGCTTGCCAATTGGCGAGAATTGCTCTCAACGATCATTTTACTAATGACGTTCGTATAATAAAAATTTTATCCAATGCAAAGACAAATATTTGAGTGAACATTTAGGAGGAAATATAGAAAGGATAACTGAAAGGAGATATGTTCTTATAACAGATAGAATTAAATAATTTTTTTAAAAAAAATGTGATGAAATTTTGATACAACAGGGCATAATACCAAGCAAATTTTGCTAAAGTAGAAAATTAATTCTTTTTTACGTGTTATACAATAAAACTAAATTGATTCCTTTCGATAATATTTTGATAATTAATATTAAAATCAAAAATGTGACTAAAAATTGAAGCTACTATATTTTACAACTTGAATTTCTCTCTTGATATTCCTTTAAAGAAGTTAAACATGCATTTAGCAGTTAAATTAAAAATATTTATGTTGATTTTTTTCAGTCTGATTAAAGGCAATATGATAAAGCATTAAAATTGTACGAGTTATAAAATGAAGAAGCTATGTATGAGAAATTTGCATGTAACTTTTGTCTATTACACAAGATCAAAAATATTAATAATGTATGTCATAATAATATATAAAGTATTATATAGTATAATAATAATTATATAAATGTGTTATCCTAGTTGCCGTAAACATTCTTAAGAATTCGGAATTGTATTAATAGTTTGCTCATTGAAATTAAAATTTTATATTACCTAAAATATTAATTAATTCGTTAAGATATTAATGCAAGAATATTTCTAAGGAATATTTGTAAGTACTTTATTTATATATATAATCTCATAAGTTTTTTTAAAGAAGAAAATTTTATTTTTAATTTCGCTAGCCCTTTTGTAATCTTAAAATCTCTTGTCAGTTTGCTACACTTTTTTGAACTTATCTTGATTAAGTCAGTTTACTAAAGTTAATTAAAATTCTTATGAATATCAATAAAAACCAATCAAGAATAAGTCAATAGTAAACCTAAAAATTAAACCAGCTGTTGAGCTTTATAAAACATATCCTTATTAAACACCTTTAATGAAATAATTTGTTAAGAAATTTATGCACACAACTTTGTTTTTCGCTCACCTATCCAACAGTTTGAAAATTAAATTGCAATGTTTCTAAATTTCGTAAGAAAATCTAACTTCTTTCATTTTAATGTAAGGCTTTCAAATGCACAAATTTAGGAGTCACGGCAGTAAAAAATCGTAATAAAAGTAGAAGAATATGTCGTTTTTAGTCATAAGTTGCTTTTATAATTGTTACAATCTGACTTCTATTTTGTAGCGTTTTTGGCTCAAAATTATGAGTCCGTCACTAATAGTTCAAGAGTTATCCTTAAATGCGACATTAAAAAACAATCAAACAACTAAACCCAACTCTTTTCTTACACGGTAGATACGTTTCTTAGAAAACAGTGCCAAAACAATCGATCGTGTAAAAAAAATGCATGTGACATGGTAAATTTGGGGGATATGTTCCCCTACTTTAAAAAATCGTGTAAAATGAAATAACTCTAAATATTTTCCGAAGAAACCGTGCAAAAAAGTAATGGACTTAATTCATATGAAGTCATAGTCACATGATAATGACAACCACGTGTTTCTAACCAATCAGTTCAAAAACTCATGTGAAGTCATAGTCACGATAAATGCAATCATCTATTTTCAGCTAATCAGGTCATACACTTCGTTGTTGCCAAAGTAGGCTTTTTACAGAAACGTTTTTTTTAAAGCAATATTTGTTACTTTATTTAAAAACACATACATAAAACAAGATTTTTTATTAAATTAAAAAAAAATTGTTGAAGTTACTTTTTATAACAGTTGAACATCTTTACCCAATTATGAAATTTGAAATTTTATCTAAGTTTTACGAATAGAATAAAAAGTACAAGTTAGTTTGATGTTAGTTTTAAATTCAATGTAGAACACGTGTTTGCCTTTATCACGTGACTGTCATGAATTTAGTCCATTCTGAAATCCACGTTTCATATTTATAAGACAAAAACAATTCATTTTTATTGCGAAAAAAAATTTAAATTAGTGCACAGTGAAAATTTAATCTATAAGTACATACAACATATAAAAATTCAAATTGAAATTAGGAATAAGACTACTAACTAGTTGCTCTAGTGGAATGCAAACGGGAACATTTTTATTACGAACTGTTTCAAAAATGCTATCATACGTAGATGTGTCGGATAAGTGTAACACTACTGTCGGTTTCGATTTAAATGAAAAATTTCGTTCATTATTAAAAGCCTCAGTATATTTTTATTGCTACAAAATCTTTTATTAGTGGCTGTTTCTTTGGTTTCTGAAGAAGTTGCTTATATAATTCTTGATATTCTTTTTGTACAAAACTTAAAATTGCGCTGAAATGTTAATGCACAGTCAGGATTTATGTCAGGATCGTGAGTGAGAAAATGTTTCAAGCCCTCACGAATTAAATCAGCTGTTAATAGCTGAACTTCACTTTCTACTTCATCATTATAGGCACGAATCCCCAAATGTTTTCGGGATTCGTACTAGAACAAAAAATTCGAGTACAAAAATAAATTGTTTTACATTCGAGTAAAAAATGAGTCGGGGACACATATTTTTGTAATGTTGCATTTAATAGGTCATATACATTAAATTAAGAAAACCAATAAAATATTCACTGTAAAATATCGTCGAAATATTGCTTTCATTGCAAAGTGAATTGAATATTTTATCAAAAAGCATATCATGAAACACAATTATATGAAGAATCTGACATTGTTAGTTTCATCAAAATACAACGAATTAAATGGGCAGGTCACGTTATCAGAATGAACGAAGAACCGCACCACTAAAAAAGCCTTCAATGCTCAACCGATTGGCACACGAAGAAAGGGCAAGCCAAATCTTAGATGGATTGATGGCCTAGAAAAAGATCTTCTAGTTTTGAGAACTAGGAATTGGAGAACACCAGCAGGAAGAAGGCTGGCCTGGAAAAGGCTTCTAGAGAAGGCCAATGCCCTCTCGGGACTGTCGTGCCACTGAAGAAGGAAGAGATATCATAAAACAACATACTCATAGAGGAAACACACTCTGGTCGTAGTAGCCGATTGATCATGGTTGTGAGCTCGTGTCGTGAGTTGATGAGTAGTCAGTTTGAAACCTAGTGACACTGATTACGCTCCGCATAGAGGGATTAATACACTTTAAATCTGTTGAGATCCAAAGTTCTTCCATTGGCGAGGAGGTTTATGATTTTAGCATAGGTGTTGTCCTCGGCACTTGACCCTTGTCCAAAACCATGAGGTCCGTTGCCAAAAGCCCTTAGATTGCTTCATAGTAATGTAAATGAAAAACCAATCAGTAAAGGAACTGATGCCCGTTAAACCTTTCGTGGTCTTAAGTCCTCTCGTAAACACAGTGGGGACGTTTGGAAAGGGAGTGCCAGCTCAGATGTTGTCCTTGTCACTTAACAATGGTTCAAAATTATATGAAGTCATTTGTCAAAAGCTCGCATGTTGTTCACAATGCGACGTTTTCTTAAGGGCAGTTGGAAACCTCTCTCTATATATGTACTGACAATGCTAAGTTAGCTGTTTTTGATGTACCTTTTCTCAAAATCTGTTATATGTACATGTTTGAAATTTTTCATACATTTAATGTATACCTTTTTCATTATACTGAAACAAGCTTTTAGCTAATTTTGAAGTTTTTCGTAATTTATAAAATATTTTATCAAACATAGTGAAACCTGACACATTTTTTACACAAAAAATTTGTAAAAAATACATTTTTGAGTTTTTACAAAAAGCTCATTTCAGTATATATTAGGCATCATTATAAATATATCGTAAGAAATTTACATACCAATGAACACTAGTTTCTCAGAAAAGGTACATCAACATTTACATTTTGAGATAAATTGATTTTAATGTATAGAGTGAGACTTCTTATCGGCTAGGAAATAACAAAATAAAAGGCTCAATTTACAATAAAAGACAAATGTTTTTGTTTATATCAGACGCTCAACTTTTAAGCAAAAAATGAAGTACTTTGTTTACATTTTTCGCCATTCAAACGGAGTGTGCCCAGTTTCAACGATTATTTAAAAATAGGTTTTAAGGGCTTTTTTCTACCCTAGATGTTAAAGTAAGGTATTTTTAGAAAGGTTAAAATCTATAAAATTTAAAAATGTCAAAATCTCAAATTGTCAAAAAAAAAAAAGATTTTAGCTTTCCAAACCCCTTAAAACAAAATACTCATTATTCCATCAATCCATCCTTCTGTATGTACCCCTTAAAAACTCTAAATGAGATTTTAACTCAAAACTCAGTAAAATGTATTTATTTATTATAAGCAAACCTCTTTTCAATCTTATCAATCCCTTAAACTTTAATAGGATTGAATCCCTTAAAATCATTTTACAGTACCCTATAAATCAGTCAGACCACAGTCAATTCATTCAAATCTGTCAAAAACAAAAACCATAACGTATATCCCCAGAAATACTACAACCTATAACTAAATTGCACTTAATTTCTTCCACACAAAGCATCCCATAAAAAGGACTTACTAAAAACGCAATAACTCCAACCCTAACCATCCCACAACCTCTAAATTAGATTGTGATGCACTTAAAGCATGCACAAAAAAAAACAGCCCTCCATTTCTTTTCATCTTCAATTGAGGGCCATTATCATAACATTTAGAAGCCACTCCCGGGCAACTTCCGATAAAGGGCCAAGAACGTGTTAATCGGCGCATTGGATCGCAAGCCGCTTTTATAAGCTTCGCAATCCGCTATCGGTTTGTCGAGCTCTTCGGGACTTTTTGTTCGAACGAGAACTCACGATAAATGGTCTCCCCCCTCTTTTCAAACATAATAAGAAAATGATTAATCTCCGCAGATTACACTTTTCGCTTAGAATCGGTGTGTGATTAGTCTGTACCTCGACCCAGGGCATTTTGCTGCAGTTTATACTTCGGGCTTCGATCGTTTTCAACTGTCCGAAGCGCGCCTGATCGTTTTTGACACCCCTTCCCCGTTCGATAGATTTCGCGGGAATGATTTTAATTTGGAGGAGAGAAAAGTAAGAAAGTTATTCTCTACCTCCTCCTCTCTTCTTTCTCCTCTTTTTTTTTGGAAAGGCAAATCGGAGCGTTCTCTAAAAGGGGTAGGGGTGGAAGGATTCTTCACTCAAAGATTAATCGCCCCCTCTTCGACGCAAAAGTAATGAAGTTTTGATTATTTGATTCTATTTAATGCTCGTGCTATTATGTGAAATCGAAGCGGGCCAATTAAAGGTGATAAATGCTCTTGCGGGTGATATTAATGAATTTGTAATGTTGTGGTGTGATTAAAGTTTTGAACGACTTGTATTTAAACTTGTGTTGTAGGATTACTCTCTTGTTGAATGACCCAAACAGCTTTATTTTCATTTATTTCAGTACTTTGGAATATAAATATGTATACTAATAGTTTACTAAAATAAATGCATTATCTTATTACTCAACACAACATTCATTAAATACTGTCCTGAACAATCTGGATCACGTTCAAGTAACCAGGGGGACAACTGAGTTGGCACTCATCTTTTTTAACCCGGGAGCGTGGGGCACAGAGTCACCCTAGGCTCACTAAAACTTTAATTCTGGGAAAACTGTCTTTTTTTATACCAATGACCTTATCAGTATCCTCCTATATATCTATCTTCATGGGAATTAAAATGTATTTGTTCCATATTTCTTTCTTTTGCGAGTGGCAAACGTTTTCTTACAATCTTAAGGTACTAGTTTTGAATGAGTTTCACACGCGACCACTTTTGTTCTAAAATATTTTCTATGAACATGCTACATTGTCTCCCTGTGAACAACTTATTGGTTCTGATTGCTGTATTGTACAACTTATTACGGTTTATAAATGTAAATGAGCAGAACATGAAAAAGAAATGCTCATTTGTGATCTCTATTGAAAGAAATTGAAAATGATCAAGCAAGGGAAGAATGTGCTGGAATAATGCATATTAATCATGATCGAGAAAATAAATTTGAGAAAAGCCATTCACATGAAACGTTTGAGTTGAAAGTAAAGTACTCTATCAAGAAAAATATGAAGCCATAAGCGTACCACAAGACGCACTTTGCCCTGTCAAAAAGACACAAGCAAAAAAAGTTCAACATGATATTTGTCGATCATCAAAGAACAATAAAACTACGATAACTTGAAGAGCATATGATGTTTTTGCCTGCAAATAACATTTCTGTAATGTTAGCGAAGAGTGTCTGGGATTTGTGTCCCTTATTAAAATCACGCACACTTGAAACTTCTTTTTGTTTGACGGATATTTTTTCTCAAATTATCAAGGAAAATTGTTTAAAAGTCTTTAAATGTAGGTAAGTATTCTTTCTCTTTGTTAAATTATTCACTGGAATTACGATTTTTATCGAGTACAATAAAAATAATTATAAGAAAAGGATTTGGGTGACACTGTCACCCCGCGCGACCATTAACGTTAGTATCGAGTACACGCCCGCTCCCGGGTTTCGTTCTACACCAGTCTATTGTGATACGGAATCAGGAATAGAAATTTCCACTTGGTTGAAACATCGCAGGACACAAGCTCAAAGTTCTGACCACTCGAAGTCTTCAAACAAATATGCATTTGATTTAAATATTATACAAAACTTTTAATCTCGCTACGTATCAAAAATGTTTTTCGTGATGCTGTAATAAATTTATTACGTACTATCGCAACAATGTCAATGTTCAAGATAACTCGCTAAGTTGGCAAACCCGATTTCTCATGCATCGCATTTCACTTAAATTGGCAACCATGTGCTTCTTTTTATATAATGTCGCCAATGCGGTTGCAATAGTGCATTAGTGCAGGCTCTAGCAGAAAAGTATCGCACAGATTGTCTCGACTGGATTTGTTGGCTGAGAAGAAAGATTTACTAACAATCAACGGAACTAAATACTGACGTTTCCAGAAAGCTTCAGGACCTGCTGGTTTATCAAAGTCCGAGGACTTTATAAATGAAATTTTGGACGAAAAATATAAATGAAGAGAAACGCCAAGAACGAATTTTGTGAAAAAAAGAACAAATACGTAGAGCTACATAATAATGTACATTACAGTTCTACAGTTTGAGCAATGTATAAATATTTGTATAATTTTTACAATGGTGGTAGGCCCGCCGTTAGGTGATCAGAAGGTACCCTACCCCCTTGTACAGTGGCCTAACGTACACCTCCGCAACCCCCGCTTTACAAGGGGGCAAGGAGAATCTAGGGGCCCCAAAGCCTCACAGACACCAAGTACGTATTTGGGGTTGGGGTCCATCACCTGACTTTGTAGGGGTGCCCTAATATTCTCTGTTACGCCACTGCCCTGGTATATATAATTTAAATAATCTCATAACTTATGATACATTTAACTCTCTAAATATAATAATATCGAAAGAAAATTATATTTTATATGATACAAATCACTGTAAGCAAATTAAGAGAAAAGTATAAGGTAAACCTCTTAGAAATATTTTAGAAGCTTATATGTATATTTCTACGAAAAAAACTATTTTGATAAGAATTTGCATTATTTATATCGTTATATTGATCAATGAAGGATTTTTATTTTTAAAAAAATCATTTCAAACTAATATTACTTTCCATCTAAATATGATTCCAATAAATAATAGCTAAAATAATTCAGATTTTTTTAAAACATTTCATCACTGTGTGTTGTTCATAATTTGTTTTATACTTCTTGCATTTCTTAAACATTTTTTTAACTTAACCCTTTTTAATAATTTTTTTTAAAAAATACTATTTATTTGCGTATTTCGGATGAATTATATATACAGATTGCAGATCTGATTCCTATTGCTGTGTAAATTAGCCCACAGTAGTGATTTTGAGTATTTATTTATTTTTCCACATTGTATGATAGATTCTGTCAGAACTTAAAGGCTTTTTGTTACGAATTTCAAACAATAAGGGAGAGGCTGACAGACACTTAAAACTTGCTTCAGCTCTGCTTATAAGCAGTTGTCAACTTTCTGCTATTCATTAATGTAGAAATTTTTTTCAGTCAAAATTGTGCTGTAATCTGACAATTATATGAGTTCTCTGGGATCCCCAACGCACAATAATGTTGTAGTTATTATGAAAGCCGTTGCATGTAGGGTACGTTACTGTCATTGTACGTTCACTAAAACATAAGTATCACATTACATTTTCGTAATACAAATATGTATTTTAAATCTTTAATTCATTTTTAAAACACACGAACTTAAAATATTTCTATAAAATTTATAAATAAAATTCCCATAATCAATACAATTCAATATTTAAGGGATTTGTTTTCCAGTACTTAAAGCAAAAGAGAAATTGATATCTATGAATAGAATATTTACTTTTCATATATTATGTTTTGAAAAGCCAGTCTCTATACGCCCAAGTGAGTTACGAAATATAAAATATTTTATTCAAAATACGAAAACGTATATATTAAGATTTCACTTCTATCGATGTGTACGAAAAATTAAACCATAAGAATTTATACGCCTGATTTTTTATTTTAAAATGGCACAATACAAGTAATATAAAAAGAAATTTTAAGTCAGTTCCTACTTAGATCAACAAAGAAAAATTTTATTTTAGCTACTTTTCATTAAATAGTTACAATTAATATAAATATTTATATACATATGACAGAATCACAATATTAAGTGGTAATTAATTTTTATTCATTATCATTAAAGTATCGTATTGCCATCCAAAAGAATCGTGTATATAAAATTTCAGTTCAATTGAATGCTTTAAAACGTGAGAAAAAAACCTTTTCAAGTTTTCACACAAGTCGCCAAAAGGGTCGCAAAGTCGCCAAAAATAATGCCAACGTAGTTGTATTTGAAATTCCTGGAATATTTAGTTTTAATCATTTAATTTTTATTAATTATAATTAAATTATTGTATTGTCATTCAAAATAATCATGTATTTAAAATTTCAGCTCAATTGAGCGCTTTAAAATACATTTTATTAACGATTGAAAATTCCACCAAGATAAATAAGTAAATAAATGTATAGAGAGTGGGAGTTATAATAGTAGGAATTGAATAAAATATATATTTTGACCTACATTAAAGTACTGGAAAAAATATCAGATAAGTTTTTATATAAACGCTGGTTGTGTGAGTGCTTCTCTCTCTCAAACTTTCAATATTTTCGACCCAATTTTCAGTCATAATTTTCATTGCACGTCCCCCCCATACAATAAAGATGTATTGAATGTAATAATGATGTATTTGGAGGTGAAGCTACAGTACGACTATCAATTATAAGCCGTACAAATTATCATTTAGCTCTATATTTTGTACATAATTTTGTGTCTGACAAGCCTTTGGGAATCGCTAGTAATTATTAAACTTGTTTTCATGATACGTCATAGTCACATGATAATGAAAATCATCTGCTTCCAGCAAATTAGTCCTTAAATTCATGTGACGTCATAGTCACACTATAAATAAAATCACGTGTTTGGAGCTAATCAGTTCCCTGTGTTTCAATGTTGCCAAAGTTTACCTTTTACGAAAACTTTCTTTTAAAAAGTAACGTCTTTCAGTAATAATAACGCACACAAGTAAACAAAATGCTCCCGATTTAAAAGTTCCCGTATAGAATATTTTTTTTAATTTTGAAAAACAATTTGAAGAATCTTAATAATTGAACAAACACTAAGGAACATTGAAAATAGCGACCCAAGAAGAAAGTATCGGATTGAAATGAAATTTAATACACATAATGACACAGATGAGAGATTCACTTGATCTCAAAAACAAGGCAATTAAATGAATACAGGGTGTGCAACGACACAAATACTGGGTAACTTCAATAGCGCGTTGGACCAACTCCAGCTGCAATACATGCCTCCACACGGTCCGGCATTGAGTTGATTAGATACCTTATGTTGTCCTGAGGCAGATGGGCCCACAAATCTTGAACAGCCAACTCTAAATCATGTACAGAGTGACACGAGGGCATCTGCCGTTTTAGCTGATCCCACACGTGCTCTACAGGGGACAAATCCGGGGAACGGGCCGGCCATGGAAGAGTCTGAAAATGACGTCGGAAGTCTTGAGCAACTCTTGCTGTATGCGGACGAGCATTATCTTGCTGGAAAATTGCCCCTGGGAGACCATTTAGGAATGGTCCTACATGGGCTCGAAGAATATCATCAACGTAACGTTAGCCCGTTAAGGTTCCTCGCATCACAATTAAATGTGGACCGGCTATCATAGGCTATGGCCCCCAGACCATTACACCAGCTGTGAAAGCAGTGTGACGTAGAACAGTGTGGGGGGGAATTGTACCGCTCACCAGGGTGCCTCCACACCCGTACACGGTTATCATCTGTCCCCAAAACAAACTGGGATCATCACTAAACAGAACATTTTGCCAATCTGTGACATTCCACATTGATCTGGCTTGACACCACTGTAGACGCAGTTGCCGGTGTTAAAGGGAGTGCACGGGAAGGGCACTTGGATTTAAGATTTGTTTCTGCAAGGTGTCTGGAAATTGTTTGTGGAACTATTGCTATGCCTACGTCTGCTCGTATCGTTGAACGAGTCACTGTGGGGTCCACAAGTGCTTGCCGCACTATCCTTCTATCCTCTCTCCTCGTGGTCTTCCTGGTCCTCCAGACCTGGTTTTCCGCGCGTGGGTACGTTCTCGTGTCCACTGCTCCAACAATTTCTAACGGCACACTCCGAACGATCCACCTGGCCAGCAACACGGCGCGTCGACCAGCCTGCAGTTTTCATCCCGATGATCAGGCCTCTCTCAAACTCACTTAACTGTGAGAAATGTCTACTAGCACGTTTACCTGGCATGTTTCGCTTACCAAAGTCTTCCTACAATCGGCGGATAATCGTCACGTTTATGAATCTTCGAATTTGCGCTGGCTTCTATAGCGCCCTCTTCCTGATTGTAGCGCCACCTCGGTGTGTATGAGCATGCGTATTGGCACAAAACTTGGATCATTTGCATATCACATTACGCTGTACTTATTTGCAAAGTTTCGCGATTGTGTACTTAGCTTCCTTCTTGGGTCTCTATTTTCAATGTTCCTGAGTGTATTTTCGCAATTATTAAATTTGAAGATTTATCTAAATTTTAACAATTTCAAGTCTACAAACAGTTTATTTTGAATTCAAAGAATCCGTTATTGTCTTTATTTAGTTCAGTCATGTATTTAGTTCAATGAGAAATTAATTATGAAATTCATTGCGCAGAACAAAAATATTTATAACTATATCAGTGTAAATGTATATATATATATTTTGTCAAAATGTTTTTTTTTGTTTCTTTCAGTCAATTAATAATTATTTTAAACCTTTTATTTTCAAATTTCGATGTACTGTAGCTGTCTCACGTAAAATTATCTGCCAGGGGGACATCCTTCATATATTCATAGGACACAGATATTTGTATATTATTTTCGTAGATATTTTGGGAGTACACATTTATATATGGAGAGAGAGGTTTTTTTCAACAAAAAAAATTAATAAAGTTGAAAGTTGTAATCTTGCAAAAACGGGGGGAAAATAGAGTTTATCAAAAAGTATTTCTATTTCAAGCAGAATTTCACAAACTTATAAAATGTCGATTGTTCTCATCAATCCAAAAAAAAAAAATTAAAATCACGTGATAAATTATTTCATTTAAAAATAAAAAATAACTTTTTAATAGTCAAAGGAATGCAAAATGAAAACACAGGAATAAAGAAGTGAACAAAAAATATGATGCTTTGACAAAAAAAGTTTTACATACTAAAGTACACTACTTAAAATATAAAAAAAATACAAAAAGTATCAACTTCCAGTTCTTTACCCTTCTTCAAAGGAACCGGTCCTAGTTATTTAATTAAAGGAGGTGTTCAGTATTTAATTAAGTATATTTCAGAGAACTGTAGCTTCACATAATAATCCACAAAAGAAGCATAAAAATACGGTAAAAAAATTAGATCTAATAAAAGTTTTTATTTCAAAGAACCTTTTGTTTTTGTTTGAATGCCTTTCCAGCGGGGGCTTACTTATATCTGTTATTAAATTTGTTCAGTTCTCTAAGCCAGCGTTTTATTTTGGATGCCCCTTCACAGAAACATGCATTTAAGTTAATAAATGTCATTTAACTTGTTTCTTTTTTTCTTCATTAAGGACAAAAATGGAATATAAAAAAGAATGTAGGAATGCTTAGAAAAAAAATGGAATGTTTAAAGAGTAACATATACATCTGACCTTTAAATTACACCTTTTCACGTTCTTTTTTTATTATGCATTTTTTTCTTCTGGTGTTTTTTATATCACTATATTGAGTACTGTTCTAGAAGTAAATAATTTTAATATAGTAAATTCTGTAGATTAAGTGGAATTTACAGGATTGATGATTGCAAAGCCATGAGCTTTTTGTCAAAGTGTTTTTTGTATCGAAATTAATGTATGGATTTATCCTGTGTAAATATTTAAGTATCTTCTTTACGTAGCTGTTGTAATGCACTTTATTTGTAAATAAAAAAAAAGAATTATCTTTTTGGTTAAAAATAGTAGCTTAATGGTTTGCTTGTAAGATAAAAGAAAAAAATTGGAAATGTTTTTCTTATTATAATAAACGATGTTGAATCATAATAGCCGTTAGGTGCCATTGCAGCAAACCACTTCTATTTAGAAGATGTCTTGTGGCAACAATCAACGCACGTGTATCTTTTTCAGAATTTAAATACGTACTCTTGTTAAATGTTCCTGAATCTAATAATTACTTTATGTGAACCATTCTATTCCTTGTGAAGTATTCTACGTGCCGTGAATTATTCTTCATCTGAGAAATACATGCAACAATATCAAATTGCAATTTGATTCATCATGGTGATAATTTTCTTTAATTAGACTGAAATTCGAAATTAAAACTTTTAGGCATACAAATTCCCTACAGTCCTCTACTTTAACGGTTGTGTTACTACAAACGATAAGTAAAATAGTTAACATTGTTACAAAAAATATTGTTTCTTTTACTAATTGTATGCTTCTAATTCTAAATGATTTAACGTGGTTAATCTCTCGTTCCGAGAGGGATACCGAAAAGAATTCTATAGAATAGACATCAAACAAAACAACAGACGAAAAATTACTTTTAATATAGTTTTATTTAATCCTTAAAGAATTTAGCATTCCGAAGTGATAATTGTTTTAAGTTTTGTTAAAAGTTATTGACCTTTAATTAACAAGCTTTAATATTAAAGCAAAACTAAATTGTTTCCTGAAACAAGCATATTTTTTGCATCAGTAACAAATGTCTAGTGATTAGTTATTTTAATGAGAACATTATAATTTATTTACATTAAGCCAGAATTCTCAACCTAGAGGAACGTGATATCGCTATGCGTGTGTGGGGGAGGGGAGCGAGCCTATTAAAAATTGAAAATAAAAGATTTAAGATAAGTATTAATTTACTGAAAGGAAGAAAAACAATGTACATTCTAACGAAATAAAAATTATATAAATACAGATTCACTCTGATATAATATACTTATAAATGTATCAGTACTACGCAATGTTTTTGAAAATTAGTTTATCAGTACTAAATTAAAAACAAATTTAATAATTACTAGTGCCTCCCATGAGCTTGTCATATATGAAATTTAATACTTATCTTTTGATAATTTATATGTATTTTATGATAAAAGTACTATTGTGACTTTAGAGCCCAAATACATTTTTATTGCATTCAATTCATTGTTATTGTATAGGGGGGACACGATGAAAAGTATGATAGAAAATTGGATCACAAATATTGAAAGTTTGAGAAGCAATGGCGTACCTTTTAATCGTTAGTTGAGGGACTAATTATAAACCATAAAAATTATCAAACTTAGGTTAATTTTTTGCATGTAATTATATATATGATAAGCCCAGGGGGTCTCTGGTAAATCTTAAACCTGTTCTTAACTTAGCATTGTTAAACCAATTATAAAATACATTGTGCAGAACTGATACATTTATAAATGTATTACATTGTATCGGTAACGCACACACAGAGAGGAATTTTTCAAGGTGGGAGGGGTGTCCGGGGTCAAAAGTTCACCATTCTTGTATCATGCTCCTTTTGATTTTGTCGATTTTCGGGAACAAAACACAGTAAAAAACTAATTTTTGAATAAATGATTAGCATTAATTAATAAAATTAATCATTAATAACACGTAATTAATTAAATTTTACGTACTATATACTTAGAATTATTATCAATCGGAAAAAAAAATCAAGGGCTTTGGGGAGGGGGTCCGGACGCCCAGGACCCCCCTGTTTGCGCCACTGATTGCATACATTTTTAAGTGTAAGTCAGTATAAATGTGTATTCTAATTTGAATTATATCAGAATGTATTTTTTTTGTTTCTTTACTTTCAATAAATTATTTTTTTAAATAATCTTTGTTACCGGTTTTTCAAAATGTTCGAATCCTCCTGGTAGACTTATTCCATCCCCCCCTAAGGGGGCGCACCCCCACAATTTTAGAAATGCTGAGCTTCGCAATTCGCTTAGCAATGCATCCGTTCTCCACTTAGGCGTGCGTATGGGATGTATTGGGGGGAAGAAAACGAAAAAAATAATAAGCTAATTCTCTGAAATAAGGAAATCCTACGCAAACACTGTCAAGATTTTTTATTGCATTCCAAAGTTTTCGGAACAATTTTATGGATAATAGTGCACAGAAAACATCGTTCTTCTGAAAAACGTATATACGTCCGTGGCAATTAATGCTTTGGCTGAGAGAGACGTTGTACACGCTGATGGCACTTAAGAGGTTAAAGTCGTATTGTAGCTTTAGTATAGTATAGTATTCCAAGTATAGTATTATCGAATTCAATACATTGTCATTGTATGGAAAGGGGGCGACGAAAATAATGATTGAATATTGGTTCGCAAATATTGAAGATTTGAGAAACACTGATTTAAGGATTTTTGAAGAATTCATCATATCTTTGAGAAAAAGCTTAAATAATTTTTTCAAATAATCCTGATTAAGAGCGTTCAATATATTGAAAGAAATTCAAAGAAAAAAGAACTTTCAATATTACTACTATCTACTTAAAACGGTGAATAAATATTATATTTCTGTAATTTTTTTCTTCAGAGACATTTTAATGCATGTTTTTGAAAAGTGGTCATGTGAATATATGCTACGTTTCGAATTTTATATAATCAAATTATGTGTTGATATATAAATTTAAAAACCCAAAACACATAGTTTTGAATATCTGTTTTAATCATTTAATATATGACGTAAGACCTGTTCGAAATATTCATCTTAAGCAAGAATTCCCGCTGATCGATATCAACGAATTTAATGGAATGTAATGAATGCTAATAAAGTGCGTTGCCATTATGAATGGAATTATTACGAAATTTCAATTAAGGAAATAATCAGATAGAATGAATGAGAAATATTTAGTAATTTCAGTAAATGTTCCAAATCGCCGACATATTTCAGAGTTAATGGATTTCAGAAGCATACGAAAAAGCAAAGATCGAATGTTATCAAAATGGAGTTTATCATTTCCATACTGAAGAATGGTTTGAAAGGAAAATGTTTTGTATTTTCTCGCTGAAAGGTTACATAAACAAGATATTGTCAGGCGATAATTTATTTTTGAAACAAAATTTGTTTTTAAGACACGTGATGTAGTTTTGTTTGCTAAAATAGAATTTTCGTTGGAGAAGAATCTTGTTTTGTTTTTAATGGAATCTTTTGAACATGTTACGAGATGTATTATTGTTTGTAGGAATATAACCTTTCCTTACAGCCAGTAAATTAAAGACAAATATTTGAATGAACACAATAGTTATAAAAGCTTGAAGCTGTAGTACAATCGTGTCACTTTTCAATACTAATAGCTATAGTTAATTCAATCCTTAAAACCCATAACTGGTTTACCCATACACCTTACCGGCTACCGAATGCTGCTTACAACCGACATTGATATTTTCTCCTTATCTTTGATTTGCACATATTTCTAATTCTTATAATGCAGATTATTTGTCCTGGTTTTTAAGAGATGCAGTTTGCCTACGGTACTGAAATACTTCTCATCAGCGATTTTCTTTGTGGTGAAGGCGATGATTGAAGACAGGAATTGAGTTTTTAGAAATACTCAATAAAGTACAAGGATTGGAAAAACAACGTGCAATTTGTTCCATGAGAAAAAATAAAATTGTCAAGATAAGCCAAAAAAATCCGATATTAGCTCTGTCCCCATTGTAATCTAAGACTTAGTTTTACACCGTGCTTCAACATATTTATGAAGAAGATTGTTCACACTGCTTCAACTGTTTGCAAAAAAAGTACGAACAAGAAAATTTTTGTAAGTATGACAGATATTATTTTAAGATATATGAAACATTTAAGGTATCCGACTACGATCGGAACCGTGATTTTCAAAAACGCATAAATGGATAATTTTCATGATATTTAGTGTCACTTAAATTAGAATATATGCATAAAATTGTTTTACGGACATTTTGACAAAATAAATTATTTAAATACAATATTTTGGCAAAAAATTAACTTAGAATAATCTTTCTTCCAAATGTTCTTCTTTTGTGAAAAATGCTTCTATTAGAATAGTATTTTGCCAGTATATAGCTCAGACCTCTCTACAAAAGTTCAACTAGAATTTTTGAAATATATAACTTAGAAGTGGGTTTATTTATATTTTAAGACAGCAGAAGGGAGCAATTTTAAGAAAAAAAACGCGAAAAATTATTACAATTGGTGGTAATTCTGAAATTAATGTAAATTTTTCAAAAAGTCTAGTTGAGTCTCTGTAGAGAGGAAAAATATTATTATAATAGAACCATAGAGCACTTGGAAAAAAGATTAGTCTAAGTTAATTTTTTGCCAAAATATTATATTTATTTAATTTTTATTGTCAAAATGTCCTTAAAACAATTTTATGTATATATTCTAATCTCAGTGACACTAAATATCATGAAAATTAGCCATTTATGCACTTTTTTAAAATCACGGTTCTGAACGTAGTCGGATACCTTAAGGGTTTATATGTTCCACAATTACAAAATAAAAAAAAAAGAGTGAAACTTTAAAATTGATAATTGAAATAAGTCTTCCATTTTCGCATTCTGTTGATTATTACGCTTAGCTATATGTAATAAAAAAGATACTTTTTTTGGAGCATTTTTGGCACAAAAAAATTATCCACTTAAGGCGTTAATAAAATAATATTAGTTGTCTTTATTCAGTAAATCAAATATTAATATATGAGATATACAGGGAGAAGATTAAAATATGTGGAAAGAATTAATTCTTTTTAAGGCTGTTGGAAGTATACTTTCCACCAATTTTACAAATTTTTAAAAGTCGATGGGAAGCTATTTTCTCACATATGATTTGTACTACTAGTAATTCGGTTAGCACAAGTAATTCCTAGAATTTCAAGTCGTAAACGCAAAGGACGACGTGTAAATGTCCTTAGTGGCAAAAAAAATATTCCAGGCGACATACAATTGAGTAAGTTTGTATGTCAACTTAACAAAACACATATACATAATGACAAATGCAGGCTTTTATGCTCTAGTAAAGCATATGAGAAGAAAACAAGATACTTTTGTACAGCTTTCAATGTACCAATATGTGTTGATATCTGTTTTCTGAAACTTTTCATGGAAAATAATGTGTAGAAATTCCTAAATTTTTTAATACAATATACTTTTAATTCATAATTCATTTTAAGTATTTACAAGTTATATTTTATGAATATCATGTAATGCCAGGGTGAGTATTAAGTCGATCGTGATCGATTGGTGGACCGCCAAGACATTATAGGGTGACCGCCTTCTCTAAAACCTAAAAATCATTCCATCATATTAAGGTTTTAGAAACACCGTACTTATTCGAATTTAAGACGCCATTGATTCTAAGTCTCACCCAAAATTCTCAACAAGATTTTGTGAAAATTTAAAATAGTCTAAAATGGTTTATTGACATCAAATTTTACGAAATTAAAATAAATTTAAAAGGAAAATTATATAATAACAAGTGAATAGTTAGTTAGTTTATCAGTATTATAAATACATATGCAAGAAGCTGTAATTGTTCTAAATATCCCATCCGACAAAATTTTTTCCCTTTCGATTCTAAACCACGCTCGATTTTCAGTTTCATTAACATTGGGGAAATGGGAGTGCGGCTTAGATTCGAGTAAATGCGGTATTATAAAAAATACGGAGAAACAAAGTTGAATCATAAGAGAAAATGTTCTTCGCTATTTGAAGGTTGTTTTACGAAGAAAAAAATCGTAAAGTGTTCTTGATTCCAGGAAAAAGTTAAATAGAGGTTCGTAAAATGGAGGTCCGACTGTATTGTATACTTTCTTTTACCTCACGGCACCTATGCCTTTGAGTGGAGCGCAGCACCTTGAAAAAATTAGAAGTACCCCGTACCCTGGAAAAGTCTGCCCATCTCTGATGTAATTCAACACATAAAGAGAAATGCAAAAGCTAGGATGTCGTAAATTTGAATAGCTCCCATGGGTAGTGGGGAACATGCTTCCGCAAACAAGTGTTAAAATTTTAGCCAATAATTGTTAACTAATTTTAGGTAATAAGCTAAATAATTTTCTTTTTATTAATAAATCTCAAACGCCAAAAATATTTTAACATGATATTACTAAAAAAAAAAATAGCCGTATATATATAAAGGTTTAACCCCTAAAGCGGTCAATTGTTTTTAGAAATAACATGTAATAATAAAAAAGCACATTTTTTATTGCATATAACAAGGCAGAATACTTCAAAGAATGAGAAAAAGGAAGAATTTTGTTTTAATTTTTAATTTCAAGGTTTTTGCAAAGCTCCTAAATGCTTGCTTTTTATAAATCACTTTGCGCGCTATGAAGAATGTTTCATGTATCTTACAAGTATATCTCTCATACATACAACAAAAATTTCATATTCGTCCTTTTTTTTTTTTCAAAGTGTTGAGGATTTTGTGTGTGAGTGCAAATATATACATGCACACATAATTTGAAGTATGGTGTAATACTTTGTCTTGCATTAGAATGGGGACAGATATATAATCGGCCTTTTTGGATAATCTTTCTAATTCAATTTCGTCTCAAGCAACAAATGGTACATTGCGTTGCTAATCACCGTTCTATAACGAATATTTTCAAGAATCTAAATTCCTGCCTTCAATGAAAAATTCCCGCCTTTACCAGAAAAAAATCCCAGAAGTGAAATATTTTAGCACCATGGACAAACTGCATCTCTTAAAACCACTAATAATCTCACTATATGAATTAAAAATATATGCATATCAAAGATATAGAAAAAAAGAAAATGTAAGTGTGCTCAGTTAAATGATTAAATCATATTCATTTATGCTCTTTTGCAAAATCACCGTCCCGAGAGTAGTCGTGTACAACAGTGCTTCTCAAACTTTCTATGTTTGCGACCCAATATTCAAGCATAAATTTAATCGCCCCCCTCGCCTCCGTACAATAACAATATATTGAATTCAATAATACTATATTTTGACACTAAAGCTGCAATATATGACTTTAACCTCTTAAGTGTCACCGGTGTGTATAAACGTCTCGCTGAATCTAAGTGTTAATTGCTCCGGACGTGTATATACGTCTTTCCGTAGTACGATCATTTCTGTGCACTGTTATCCATAAAATAATTCAGAAAACTTTGAAATGCAATAAATGGACTTAGACAGTGTTTGCGAAGGATTTACTTATTTCAGAGGATTTTTTTATAATTTTTCTTTTCTCCCTCCCCCCCATACTTCACATGTGCGGGCTTACGCGGGAAACAGTGACAATGAAGAGCGAATCGCGTAACTTTAAGTCTACAGTAGAGATTAATTGCAAACTATACAAATTATCAAGATGCGTGTTAATTTTTGTATATAATTTTACTTCTGGCAAGCCCATCATTTCATTGGTGTTTATTAAACTTGTTCTTAGCTAAGTATTGCTACATTAACCATAAAATACATTGTGCAGTTTTGGTACATTTATAAGAGCACTATATGAGTGTAAAAGTGTATTTATTTTTTTTTATTATGTCAGAATGTATTTTATTTGTTTACTTTTAACAAAATAATAATTTTTTTAAATAATCTTCTGTTTTCGACTTTTCATTAGGCTCGCCCCCTTCTTCGTAGAGTTATCACGCCCCTTATGGGGTGCACCCCACTGTTTAACAAACGCTGGTGTACAAAGAAAAAAATCGAATCAAATGTGTATGTTTCAAGAAATAATGCATTAAGGTATCCCATTACGTTCGGAACCGTGATTTTCAAAAGAGCATAAATGGATAATTTTCTTGATATTTAGTCTCACTTTGATTAGAATATATGCAAAAAATTGTGTTAAGAACATTTTGACAAAAACATTTATTTAAGTGCAATATTGTGACAAAAAATGAACATAGAATGACCCATTTTCAAAATATTCTCCTTTTGGGAAAAATGCTTCTATTATTATAATATTTTGTCTGTATATAGCTCAGACATCTCTACAGAGGCTCAAGTAGAATTTTTGAAATATATATTACTTATAAGTGGGTTTATCCATGTTTTACGACCACAGAGGGGAGAAATTTTAAGAAAAGAACACCGATAATTATTTAAAATGAATGTAACTCTGAAAATAATGTGATTTTTTCAAAAATCGTAGTTGAGCCTCTGTACAGAGGTCTGAGCTATATACAGGCAAAATATTATAATAGAAGCATTTTTCACACAAGGAGAACATTTTGAAAAAAAGGTTATTCTAAGTTAATTTTTTGCCGAAATATTGTATTTAAATAATTATTTTTTGTCAAAATGTCCTTTAAAATTTTATACATGTATTCTAATTTAAGTGACACTAAATTTCATTAAAATTATTCATTTATGCGCTTTATTAAAATCATGGTTCCGAACGTAGTCGTATACCTTAAATAACCCTGATTTTGGAGCGAAATTAAATAATTGAATAAAAAATAATTGTATGATTTTGGATAGGAAGTTATAGTTAATTGACAAAAAAATGTGGAATCTTATCCTTTTTGCGTGATATGTTTTATTTGTGCTCACGAATAGATCCCCCATCTTTGACGTATGCCACGTCCTTGTCGATGCCAGCGCAAGAGAAGATAAACTCCAACTTTCAAGTTCGACTTAAAATTTTCTTTTGATCACAGAGATATGTGCAGGATACATGAAGAGGAGAAATACTTTTGAAAATATGTTTAAAGATATTATCTGAAGGGGAAGGGAGTAAGTTCCATGTCAGAACAGAGTGAAAAATGGAAGGTTTTTCTTAAACATATTCAGTTTCCTTCATCTATTTTTAGGTGAAAATATTTATCGAAAAAAAATCCACATTTCCCTTTGTGAGGAAATACGTTTTTGGGAGCACCGTCTGGTACAGTTACACCTAGGAATTTGTTTGGTCAACTACGCACGGTATTTGATTCCGAAAAAGTTTTCAATCTTTCGTACTATGGACGGAAGTCAACCATGTTGAAACGTGCAATCTTTTAAATATCTGATATTGGTATTCCTTGCCAGTTGTAGTAAGAATCGAAATCACAAACACTTCGAAATACTTGGCGAAATTTGAGTTGATACGTGCGGGTAATAAGAAAGGGACAACCGAAAGTTGTGAATTTGAAAAAGAATTTTGGTATTCAGAATATTTACCAAGGATGCACTTTTTTTTAAATCCTTGAAGGTACAAAATTGTTTTGATTCAGAAAATTTTTTAGTGTGTAATATGTTTTTAAAACTAGACCTCCAAAAACTCCACGAGAAAAAAAGCGAAAAGCGTTAGTCAGTTTTTCAATATTTTGAGTTAAATTATTTAGATAGAATTTCGCGATTTTTTTCATCTTGTGTATTTGAGAAAATTTAATAGCGTGATGGAATGTATTTTTCACCAACGAAGAAATAAAAAAACTTTTTAAAATAGAAAAGTAAAAAAAAAAAATCAGAATACTCAGAAAGTTATTTATTTATTTATTGAATGAAATCAGCAATTTCAGTTTATGTGGAGTTTTAAAATTATTTATTTACGGAAAAATCTTATTGATTATATGCAAGATTTTTAAAAACATAAATGTACTACATAATGTAACATAGTAAAAATTATATTGTGTGCAAAAACAGAGTTGTTAAAAATTGAATAGTAAATATATTTAAATGTAATACTATACTATATGCCCACTATATAGAATTACTACATAGAATATAAAGAATTACTACATAGAATATATATTTTCCATATAGAATATATAGAATACCATATAGAATACATAGAATACTGCATATAATTACTATACAGAATATATAGAATACTAAACAGAATTACTATATAAAGTATATAGAATTCTTAATAGAAATACTATATAAAGTATATAGAATACTAAATAGAAGTATTATACAGAATATATGTATAAAAAGCTTTACAGAATATATTAAATAGTATGTAAAATATGTAGAATACTAGCTTCACATGGCCCGGCATTGCACGGGCTTTTTCTACTTTTATAAATTTTCCCTTTCCTTCACAAAATCAGCACTTCTAATACACTCTTTTTCAAAATGACTTCAATCCCCGTCCCCTCCACCGCTTAGCCCGGCATTGCTCGGGCTTTCTCTTTTCCTCATGACATCAGCATTTCTGTGTGTATGTTTTTAAGCGCACAATGTGAGTGATTTCTAAAATTATGTCAAAAAATTTCCCTTTATCGAAATTTGTTCCATTTCACTTATTTTTGACTTACGACAGGTTTCTTTTCCTTCTCTATAGCCCGAACATGTTTTTTTTAGTGAAAAATTATTTTTCTATCTTCCCCTCCTTCTCACAGATAAGATATAGCTTCATATTTTGATGTATGACTTATAAAAAACAATATTGCGTTAGAATTAAAAAATATTAATGTGAAGCAATAAAAAGAAAACGATTCTGATTCTAAGAGTAAAACAAAAGACTTTCATCATTTTTTAATAATACTTAGTTTCTAAGAATCTAAAATAGTAAAATATAGATTTCAGATTTTCATGAATCAATCAATCGTTACATATAATTAGCTTAAAAATGTCTCTAAAATGTGTTTTGATCCAAAATAATAGACGATGTACTTTTTAATTAACTAAGAATTCATTTAGTAACGAAATAATAGAAATAATCTCTTTAAAAAACATATATATATATATTTTAAAATACAATTTCTATATTTAATAAATAAAAGAAAAATTTACAGATAGCTATTGAAACGATTGCTTTTTTCTGAACGTTTGATTAAACATATAAATATATATAAGTTAGAAAAAAAATAGTATGGGGAAAAACCTATATATATATATATATATATATATATATATATATATATATATATATATATATATATATATATACGTGTACTGAAAAACAAAACATTAAAAAATCAATCTGATAAAGACATTTTGATATTTTATTTTAATTTTAACCTTTTTCATTCCACTGTGTTTAGTAAATTATTTAAACACGTATCTGACTTAAAAATGTATGTTATTCAAAACTAACATATTCATTATTTTAACAATAATTTTATGTATTTTTATAATAATTTATAAAATACCTTATTTATATAACATATTGTATATCATTTCATAAAACTTTTTGTAATTTTTATATAAATTATTATTTAATGCTTTTTTCTTACAAAATTTACAAAACGTATTATTTATTAATAATTATATTTATGAAGTATAATATAAATATTTAGATAATTACAGTAATTATTTTATTTTTTAAAATGCAAAGTAATTTTCGTAAATATGATTTAATAATCTATAAACCTTTTTTAAATTCATTTATTTATATGCAAATTTTCTTTGTTTTGTAAAAAAAAATTACCATACATCATTGTGACGAATTAAAAATGTATAAGAATAAAAAAGGTAAAAAGGCTGGCGAAAAATTGACATTCACTGTATAAATTATTTAAAAAGAAAATATACTATGTGATAAAATTATATTTCAGAATTGTTGAGGTTTTTTATTCCACTGTTCTTCAATAAATTATTCTTTAAGAATGAAGAAAACTATCAGTTGTCTTGCACTCTTTAAAACATTTATCTGTAACGTGTAATGAATTGAATACTGCAAAAATATCAAATAATGACCGAACATAAAACAGAAAAATTTCATTTATCTTTCAAAAACCGCGAAAAGGTAACCTTCCTCATCGCGCATGCACCAAAATTTTACCCGTCAACTAAAACCTCGAAAAGAGTGATCTGTCGTGCACGCGCAAAGCTTTCAGCCGTCTTATTAAGAGTAAAATCCCGTTTTTTATTAAAGTTTCTATTTGATTGAAGTCTTAATTTTTAAGTTACTGCGCTTTCAAACTCCACACATCGATTGCAAACGACGGTAATTTTTAAACAAAAAACTTAAAATAATAATGCTTACATATTTCTCGCAAAAAGGAAAGAAAAAACGAAAAACACATTTTTTGAAAAAAAACGGTAATTTTAAAGATATTTTATCAATCTTTGTACAAATTACGCATAATATTGTTCTGCTTACAGAAAAAAGGTTTCGAGAGATTATTTTTATAAATAAAGAAGTTATAAAGTATTTAAATGAAATTTTGAGTATTTTTTAAAAACTCGTAAAAAAGTTTTTGATATTTAATTTTTTAAATGACTGATTCTTAAAGAGAAAAGCATGAACTTTTTTAGTATGAAATATTTTTTACATTAGCGCGAAAGAAAATGCAAGCAGAAGGTTTTAGAAATCATACTCATAAAAACGTATCAATTTTGACTCATTTTAAAAAAAAATCGTAAAAAATAGAAAATATAATTATTTTGTAAAATAAATTATAGCGTATCGTGGCGAAGTAAATGATCTTTCCGAATCTGTAATTATTTTTTATCTGAGTCTCATGAAAAAAATTATCTTGTGTTTTAAAAACGTCTGAATAAAAAGAAGTTAAACTTGGCCCTTGGCGGGAAAAAATGGCGCTAATTATGCGTTTTAAGATTTTTAATTAATATATTTTTAACTAATTGAAAAATTGGAATATAAATGGTCAAAACGGATTCCTCGGATCATTTCCAAACTTTTGGTACCTTCGGCGAGTTTCTGCGTTGTGCGGTTCGTGAGAAGATAGGGTCGCATAGATAAATAGATACGTTTGTTTATCTACGAATTTTAATAGTGTAGACTAGCCGTTACCCGCTCACTTCACTGGGTATTTCATGATGTAATATGAACATATATTGTTTATATATATATATATATATATATATATATATATATATATATATATCTATAAATTATTGATATCTTAGCATTAAGAATTCGATTGTATTGAAAAGTTTTCTTATAATTCTTGATTTAAAAAGGACATAAACTCCAAAGAATACTTTCTAAAATTGAAGTAGAATTACCTTTCACTCTCTCGTAACCCCCTCTCCAGTGAATTTCCACAAAACCTAGTTTTAGCGAATCTCGACTCAATAAAATAAACATGTTTGCCAAACTTCAAGTCTAAATATAATAGATTGATAACGGAATTTTTTCTATCAATAATTTTCATTAAAACCAGTCGATTTCTGTAAGACCCGTTCGGCAAACCCGTTCGATTCAACAACAGAGACATACATACTAAATTTCATTTATGTGGGTCTAGGAGTTTCTTAATTTTATGGTAATATTAATCATTAGTTTTATGTCTTGAATAAAAATAATAAGTACTATTTTTATATACTCAAGACATAATTATTATTATTTGTCATTATTTTATGTCTTGAATGCTTTAAAATCTGGAAAGTGAAAAAACAAAACATATAAAAAATACCTGCAAGATCACGAAAAACACAAATTTCAAAACTAGAATACTAAAGAATATCATTTTTCTAAACTGTTCTCTGATCTGTGTACATAAATGCTTTGTTTTTATTAATTTACGATATAGTTTTAGACTGAAAAAAAAACAACGTTAAGTATAAGATTTAGTATATATATGTATATATATATATATAATCCAATATAAAAAAATTCAATATATAATTATATACATATGCATATATATATATATATATATATATATACATAAATTTATACATATATATACATATACACAAATATATAAACAAAAATATAAAAATAAACATATAGTTATATACCTAAGATAACTAAAATTAGGAAGAAGGCACATAGTATAATGACAAACTCCTGGCCTTAGGAACCAGGATTGCAGGTTTAAAAAAGTTTTGCGGCCAGCCAACCTTCACCTGTAATTTGTCATACTATGTACCAAGAGGAAAGGAAATAATTATATATGTAGAATTTAAATATTAAAAAAATCATTAAACTAAATAACATAGGAACAAAAACATAACTTACTAATTCGGAGTGTAAACGATGGCCAAGAGTGCAGTAACGTGTTCCCGCCAAATACGAGGGGTGAGAGCAGAACCGCATAAAATTAATTGCGATACGATAATAAAATATATATATATATATATATATATATATATATATATATATATATATATATATATATATACTTTTAAAAAATCATAAAAATAATAATCATATAAAAATTAGTGTAAAATATAAAAGTAACTCAAAAATATATATTAAAAATTTTTTAATAAGCATGTGAGACGCCATCTATTTAATAATTGTAGAATAAATTAGATATTGCCTAAATTTAAAAAATCATTTCAAAACATAATAACAGTAAATAATTACAGTAATACAAATTGTATCATAAAAAACCATTATAAATATAATTACAAAGAAAGTTAGCAGGATATCCATGTTCAATACAGTAATTAAAAATTTTTTTAAGATTTAAAAAAATATTAGCTTTATCGCTAACTAATACATTATTGCGATAAATATAGTTAAAAATAATATTTCTATATATAGGTATTGATAAATTAGAATTCCAGTAAGGCACTTTGATGATATTAAAATTAAAGGCATCTCTTTTATCATAAATATTACTATGTAGTTTCAAATCCTTAATATACAGTGTTACATCTAGGTAATTTGTTTTGATTGGATTATTATTAATTTTAAATAAGTTTAAGTAGGACGGATAAAAATTAATAATGGGATTTAAATTATCATTTTTACCAAAAATAATTAAATCATCAATATATCTAAAAATGTAGTAGTCATTATTAATAACATAATTATATTCATAAAAATGTAAATAAAGATTAGCCAAACTATTACTAGCTGGGCCTCCTTGTGGGAGTCCTTTCTCTTGTTTATATAAAGAACCATTAAAATTGATGTAATTTTCTTTTAAGACAAAATCTATGAGAGTTTTAAATTTGTTAAAATTAATATTAAGGTTATACATACTGCGGTTTTCTAAAATTACTTTAATAATATCATTTAAATCAATGGAATTGAAAAGATCTTCAAACCGAATAAATATTTCTATTATTAAAAAAATCTATAATCTCTTTACTATTTTTAATTAAAGCTTTATTACATTGTTGATTAATTAAGTTATGTATAATATTATGAAGTAATTTGCCTGCAGTAGTAATATATGTTCTAAATCCATTTGTCACAGTTCTAAATTTAACCGGGATTTTATGGAATTTTAGAGTTAAAAAAATGTATGGAGACTTATATATAATTTTAGGAATACAATTACCTAATTTTTTATAAATAGCAATAATACGATTACTAATTTCATTATGTGACAAATCTAATTTTTTAAAAGAACCATTATTAAGAAAGTGATCATAAAGAATATTATTTACTTACAAATCACAGCATATATATATAGTTACCAGGTACTTTATCAATATAAACTATGATAAAATTCTTTTGTAATTCATAAATTTTCTGTTTTATATCTTTAAAAGTAGTTTCATATTGAGAATGGTAACTAAAATTCATAAGGTCTTTTAAAATATTGTACTTATACTCATCAAATGCCTCAATAGGTAGTCCAAATTTAATTGCAGATTTTGTAATAAAATTATCTATATCTTTAATAATTTGTTTTTTAACAGTATTGTTGTTATTAGAAACATTTAATCTAAAACTAGTGCCTTTACTCATTATATCTTTTAAAATATTATCATTGATTATGTCTAAGTTGCCAGTAACTATATGTTTATGATGACCATCAATAAAATCATTATAGTTTTTACAAATACAATCTTCTACATTAATAGAGGGTGAACTATTGTTGTAATTAAAGATAAATCTGCCCATCGTTTTGTTATATTTAAAAGCTTTCTTTACAACCACCTTTCTAACCGGAAAAAGTGACAAATGTCTATTAAATACATTAGAAAAGTTAATTTTGTCAAAAGTTTTATTCATGAATAATAAAGTGCAGTACTCTGTAATAGGTTCATTAATTTTCTCAACATTAATATTGAATTTATTAACTAGATAGTTAAGAATGTCTTTAATAATATGTACTGCATAACAAACATTTAAGGAATCATTATTAAAGGTTTCATATAACAATGCAATTTCATGTTTATTAAGACCAAACATGAAGTATTTGATCTTCTTGATATTAACGTTTTTTTCAAAAACATCAATAAGAACTCTAATATTGTCATTTAATGAATTTTTATTTTTATTTTTCCTTTTAGTTCTATTACTTCTAGATTTTCTTTTAGAATTATTGTTTAACTTATTGGCATTATAAAATTTTGGCATATATATATACATATATATACCTGATTTTAAAATCCATAGCTCCTGTTCTCGTGTAATATAGTATAAGCTTCAAAAATACAATCATGTTTCTAGAAAATTGAAGCAAAAATTCAATACTCTGAGAAACATATCCTGTCTGTAATTAATATGTATGATAACACATACACAATGTTTAAATATATTTTTCCTTCAAACTGCAGACATACATATTTTTTATCTAAAGCGTTTGTGGCTTATCCGCATAGACCAATGACTTTACATAGCCCCATAGAAAATAGTCTAGCGGTGTTAAATCACAAGATCTTGGAGGCCAATTCACAGGTTCAAAACGTGGAATTAGGCGGTCACCAAACGTCTTTCAATAAATCGATTGTGGCACGAGCTGTGTGACATGTTGCGCCGTCTTGTTGGAACCACAGCTCCTGGAAATCATGATTGTTCAATTCAGCAATGAAAAAGTTAGTAATCATGGCTCTATACCGATCACCATTGACTGTAACGTTGTGGCCTTCATCGTTTTTGAAGAAGTGGTCCGCCAGCCCATAAAGCGCACCAAACAGTCAGTTTTTCTGGATGTAACGGTGTTTCGACATACACTTGTGGATTAGCTTCACTCCAAATGCGGCAGTTTTGTTTGTTGACGTAGCCATTCAACCAGAAGTGCACTTCATCGCTAAACAAAATTCGCTTATGAAAATCGGGAACAAGGGCAATCTCGTTTTGGGCCCATTCGACGAATCTACGCCTTGCTTGATCATATTTAAAATGTAATGCCACAAGATTATCTTTCGAATAAAAAAAATTCATGTCAATCGAATAATACATCGTTGTTTTATTGCAATTTAAAGTTCTATACTTCTAAAAAAACACCCTATACATAGATCGATATTTCAAACGATTATTTCATATATTTCAAACGATTATTATATTTATTTCAAATGATACGATTATTACATTTACCTTTAACAATATTTTTACTAAAATTTTTGGTGTCATTCCAAATGCAAAAAAAAGGGGAAAAAATCGAATGATAATACAGGGTGAGCACAAATGATGAACTCTATTTTTTTTTAAAAAAATACATATTTTCTAAACTTCTGCAATAATTACAATACGATATACACGAATATAAAGAGAAATATACTAATTTTTTTTCCAACAATAATCAACAGTGCATTCAAGATTGCTGTGATTGAAATCCAAACATGGTTACAATGACAGAGAGTATGCTCCGGTTTTTCAGTTATTTAGATGCAGCGTACACTTAGAAATCACTACGAAAAAGAAGCAACAATCAACATGAGCATTCTGCAATGGTATCAACAATTGAAGAAAACTGTTTTCTTGTGTAAAAAGAAAAGCACAAAGCTGGCCAAACGTCTCGGAAGAAGTAGTGAAGAGGGGGAGGCAAAGTTTTGTCCGAAGTTCACGGAAGTCTACGGGAGTTGCCACTTGTACACTTTGGATAAACCAGAAAATGGTATGGGAAATTTTACCATTTCCCATAAATTTCAAGCCGTATCATTTGCAATTGACACAACAAATAACAGAGGACGGAAAGTAAGCATTTGTGCAGGACTGCAAACCTTTGATAGAGTGATGGTACAAAATATATGGAACGAACTGGATTACGGTTTGGACGTGTGCTGTGTAACAAGAGAGCAACACAGGGAACATTAGTAGCAGAAAAAAAACTTGGTATATTTCACTTTACATTCATGTATCCCTTATTGTAATGTGTTGCAGTAGTTTGGAAAATGTATGATTTTTTTAAAATCAGGCCCACCATTTGCACTCGCCTTGTATTATTCCATTACAAATAATTCACAATTGTCAAATAATCAGTTACGCGTCAACAACTTTTATCTATCATGTAAATAAAATATTTTCTATTGTGTAATCAAATATAAATGATTCATTCATTATTGATTCCTTTAAATATTTATTTCAACTATTAAAACTGAACTGCCATGAGGTATTATTTTTCAATTATTTTAAATCCGTTGTTTTCAGCAACGAATAAAGCAAATAAAACAAATTATTTCTGCTATTCAAATTGAAATTATTATGCCTCAGTTTTGAGAAGTAAAATAAGTAGCGCTGATAAGCTACGTTGCTTATTTCCTCAATAATTACAAGTGTTTAATTAACAAACATAGCAAGCAAACCGTGGAAAAAGGGGCCTTAAATTCATTAGCGAGAGGATGGATCGTAATGAATAATCTAATCCCTTTGTAAAGAATATTTTGCATAGGACTCTAATAGATAACTCTCTCTATGTGTTGCCATGATCAAAGACTTTATGTTCTTCATTATACTTCATTGCTTTTTATTGTTTCAGGTTTTGTAAATCTTAAAATCACATGCATCTCGTAATTATTATTCTTAATATTATTAAAATGACGATTCATTATTAAAATAGTGTATCAGTTCATTCTTCAAATTGTTTGGTACAGTTATTTGTTTGTATTGGTTTTTATGTGAAACATATTTTTCTGCAGATCATGTCAGGATTACGTTGTACTTGCGCATTAACTTGTTTGCTACTAAAATGAAATTTCCGTATAAAATATAAGTACGGACTGAAATTAAACTATTTAAAATATATCATTTTTATATGTTTAAAATTACAGTGCACCGTTTTAATATTATTGTGAAATTGAATATTTGTTGTTGTAACGCGTTTTAGCACCAAAATTGTCACATGAAACTGCATTTGTGGGAGGATTGAATTTGTTCCAAATTTCGATTTTTTTTCACCTTTCAATAAAGATTAAAATATCTTTGGAGCTTTTTTACCCTTATAATAAATATCTTACTAATTTCTTAATCTGTTTAAAAAATGAATACTTTTTTAAATATGTTTTCAATTTGAAAGTTATAAAAAATGCTATACTAGATACTACCCACTCACTTCGTTCGGTTTTCCTTTAAATTGTTTTTAATTTATTTTTGAGTTTTTAAATATTTCTATCATTAGGCTTTTAATATTTAAATAGATTTTTAAATGTTTTCCTCTTGATTAAAAAGTACAGAACTTGAATTTTAGAAATTAGGCAAGTTAGAAATTGAATATAACTTCATTTGAAAACAAATTCGGCAACGCTCCTTTTTAGAAAAAAAAAGCTAAAAAAAGCGTTATGATAAAAAATAAGAAGAGAAAAAAAATACCTATAAAAAAAGAATGTATTATATAAAAAGCGGAATATTTCAGAGGCAATACAATAATGTAATTTTTCTTCTTTGTGAAATGTGTGCACATAAAATTTTTGAATTAAGGCATTTTATATTAATAATTTCATATTTTCAGTTCTTATTCTTGATATGTTTTTCATACAAATGTAATACTTCAATATTAAGCGAAGAAAAAAACTAAATTTTCTGTCGTGACAGAAAAAAAAAATTTTTTTTAACATTTTTCTTGATTTTTTTTGTGAAATTAATACTTTCTTAAAATTGATCGTTTAGAAAAATGTATGGGTTGAAAAAATATACGAAAATGAAATTATTTTACATAAAAATATATAACTAACATTTTAAAGTGGTATTTTAAGAGTATTTAAGCTTATTATATTTTTTTTCAGAATTATAAATATTAAAGTGGTTTTTCTCAGTTTGTGTTTTTCGAATCACTAGTGCATTCAAAATGCTACTCTTTCCACAACTATTTGCCAATTACTTCAATTTTTCCCTGTGTGTTGCATATAAAGCATGTAACAAAATTAAGGATCCATTTTGCTGTAAACTGAATACTTTTTTTAAAAAAATTAGTGTAAGAGATATTGGGTTTTTCGTTGATTTTAAGCATGCACATCAACATTTTATTTTTTTTCTCAAAAACGAATTAAGTTATTGTAAAATCGATTCCTAAAGTTGTTTATAACATCCATAAGTATGCTACAAAAAATTTCAGGTGAAAACATTAATAATTACAGAAGGATTAGGGTTTTAAAATTTTCCAAATTTCCTTCAAAAAATTTTAATTTTTAAAATTGTGTGAATAGTATGTGAAAAATTTCATCTCTTATTATTTTTTTTGAATAGAAACATTACATAAAACATTATATAAAATGCTGAAATATAATTTTTAAAAACATAAAGAAAGAAAGTAGCTCAAAGGGTACCAAGTCCTCTTAAAAAGAACTATATTTACGTTTCCGTATCCTCTCACATCCGAGTCGATATCTGCAAACACATTTTTAGCGGATCTCTTCTCAACAAAGAATATACTTAACTAATTTCAAGTCTGTAGGTCTAAACGAAATTGGTTTTATCTTTAATGCCTCCGTTAGTCAGACAACCTACTATGGATACCATTTCTGAAAATCCCCGGGTTCTGCAAATTTCAAGTCTAAAGATGTAGTTGTACGAAAACGGAAATTTTTGTCTATATCACCACCTTCCTTGAAAGTTGGTTTCAGCAAAACTGGTGATTTCAGCGATTTTCTGGTCAACATAAATAACATGTTTGCCAAATTTCAAGTTTGTAAGTGTAATGGCTTAAAACGTGGACTTTTTTAAAAATCTATAACGCCGTCCCCCCTCCCCTCCCGTTAACTCTCCCCAATAGGGGTTGATTTTTGCAAAACTCATTCTAAGTGGATCTCTCTCTACTCAAGGGGAAAAAAATATGTCCTCTAAATTTCAAGTCTGTAAGTGTAATAGAATAAAAAGGGAATTTTTGTCTATGGTGCCCCACAACCCCTTTGGTGGTCGATTTTCACAAAATCCTTTCTTATCAGATCTTTACTAAACAAAAGAAATATGCCTGCCAAATTTCATGTTTATATGTTTAATATTTCTTTTGTATATTTCTTCCAGAGATATCATGATGAATCAGCGGGAGAAAGTCATTTTTTCTTTATACTTATATTGATTTAATTTGTAGATCATTATATGTTTAATAATATATGATTTATGTTATGTTTAATACTTTCTTGTTTTTAAGGATACTTTTTTATAATAAATAGCACGCTAAATTATATAAAATTACTTAATCTACTTATAAATTAAATGTGTAAAAGTTGAACTTTTGTAATATAAAAGTATATATATTTAAAAAAATTTGATTATTTACAAATTCAAATATTGCAGGGGGGGGGAAATTAAGCTTCAAAAACATATTTGGAAAAGAAAATCGTTCTACCAATTTTAATAATTTTTTCACCTGCTGCATTGGAAATAAAAAATAATAATAATTTTCTTCTTTTATATTCCATTTATCAAACTACAATTCCTGAAAAAAATATATTTCAGAAATAAAACTTAACAACACACAAAACAAGCACGTTGCTATTTATTTTAAACTTTCCTTATTTAAATATTAGAATTAAATTAGATTTTACGACGATCTACGAAGCTTCCGGTACAAAACTTTTATAGGATTTTCGCAAACAAATTCTTCGAAATGATTTAATGGTGATGATTTATATTATAGCATGAAAACAAAAACATTTTTCAGTTTTCGATAGTTTCAAGTATTATTTCAACTTCACGCAAGCAATCATTTAAAATTGTCACTGTTTTCGTTTGGGAATGAATTATAGGAGAGTCCTAAAGATATTGCGTATTTTACCACACTTTCTTCGTGTAATGTTTATTTAAACAGAGCTAGGCTTAAAAACATGGAATAACGGTTTTGCCTTTAAAGCTATTCAGAGTGAATTCATTTTCTATTTTGTATGCTTCGAATTTTATATTCTTTTCTACTTGTTAATTCAAATATTTCTATTTCTTTTGTTCTCCTTAATTATTTATTCTGCCTTTTTCATGATTCTGTTTCTAAATTTGAATAAGTCCTTTTTTAAATCTGTACTTAAAATTAAATAATAATGGAACACTACTTTGAAAATTATTTAGATTCATTTTAGAAGCGTATTTGGAATTTAAATTAAAGTTCTTTATTTGAATATTTTTCTTTCATTAAAATTTTTTTAAAAAAATTATGCACAAATTATAATTGAACTCGAATACATTGAACGTTATTAACGTTTTTAATTCACAAAAATGTTCACAAAGACGTTGGTAATCATATTCACTGTTAAAACTAAAACTATAGATTTCATAAATAGAGTTTTTGTAAATGTACAAAAGAATTTTATTTTTACTTAGATATGTATTTAAAAAGCCAAAACCCGATTAATATTTTTGAGAATAAATGAAATATATATATATATATATATATATATATATATATATGTTCTCTTAAAATTAACAATACACAATGAAGTGATATCATATATGCTCTGTAGTGCTTTTTTTCTTTCTTATAAATAATTTATATTAGTTGGACATTATAATTTCGAAGATTGGAGAAATCGTTTGCAGAAATATTAATTTTTCTATTTTGGAAAATAAACTTTAAAAGTTACGTTTAAAGCTTCTTTTTGTTTTCCTTATGTAGTATTATCTGTTTTGCACTGACAAACTATGGTGATAATTGTGTTGTTTTTGCTTATCATAAGCTACATTAAAATAAATATTTTTTATAAATTTTGTTTTAGCCTGTATGTTAAATTCCACTAACATTTATACACACAAAATATTTTTCTCATATGCACTAAATTGAATCTAAAAAAAAAACTTTCTTAGCTATCTTAAATTTTAAGATTATTTTTAAAAAATAAGTTTTATCACAAATATTAATTTGATACATTAACGGATATACATGAAAGGAATTAGATTTCTTAACATTTTTGTAAAAGTTTTACTTTTTATTTTTATTCAGCTCGTCCCGTTAATATCATTAAAAGTATTTACACAAAAATGGTTAAATTAATTAATTTTCAGTTTATCAGCTTGCAAGTACTAGCAGCTCTAATTATTATTATTATTATTATTTGCTCATTAGGTTCATCCAAATTTTTATTAATGAATACGGATATTTCCTACTTTTTTTATAAGAAATATTAATAATGTGTCATATTCAAAAATTAATTGGGCTAATTTTATAACAATATCGAAATTTATGATATGAGAAAATTTTGTCAGTTATTTACACTTTTTTCTAACTGTAAGCTTTAATTACATAATTTATGTATAGAAAAACTAAATAGAAAACATGTTTTCCTTGCAATTATGTATAATATTTTAAATTATCTTGCCAAAATATTAAAAAAGGTTTATTTTACCTATATCAAATTATTTGTAATGCCTGATGTGTTGTAGGTAGTAAGCTAATAAGTGAAAAAAATTAAAAATTTAGCAACTTTTCATATTTATTAATAGATAAGTAGATTAATAAATTTAAAGAAATGTGATTCAGAAATTAAATTACATGTTAAAAAAGAGTCAGAGCAATTATTTATGCATACATTTATAATTGATTAATTTCATGAACTCTTAAAATTTTAAATAATGTAAACCAAATTTTCTGAATTTGATTTGATAACAAACACAATTTTTCGTAGTTAATACACTAGACATATTCAGCGTTTTCATGGATTTAATATTACTTAACTAATTGTGTATGTGAAAGAAAACTTATAGAGAGATTTAAAAATGCAAATCCGTTATAATTTATTGGAAAATGATTTCAATGCTCGTGTGAAGTGGAGAAAAAGATTTTTTTTTTTAAAAAAAGGAGCTATTTATACATATAGTCTCAAAATTCTTAATAATTCTTCCCTGAGTTCAATTACTTCTTAGATTTCTGATTACATGTGATGGTGTATCAATAAATACGCAAGAACGTATTTACGTTTTCACGTGAGTTTTTCTTTAATTTACCGCATAATCCGGCATACAACAAGCACTTTTAACACAAAACATACAATCAAAATTTACGGGAGCGTGTTATACATTGGATATAAAAAAATAGTTTTAAAACTAAAGAAAAAGGTGCATTAAAAATTAGATTTCTTCATGTATCTAACGTAAAAGCCGGCGTATAACGCTCACCGGTGTATAACGCTCACCTATGATTTAAAGCTGCATTTTTTATTTATTAGGTATATTTTTTTTATTGAAAACAATTATAAAATCCCCATATACCACAAAGTATCACACGGGGCTTACAGAAGTAAGTATTAAACACACATTCAAGGGAAATAAACAATTAAAAAATGAAGTTAAGAAGGATTACAGACAGTTACAACAAATTTACAGAAATTTTTGAAAGCACTTCTGGTGGAAAGAAGTTGATGAAAATTCGGTGGCTAATTAATGTTGAGACTCTCGAACGCCAGTCTTATGATCTTTCTCTCTCTGACATACTTGGAACACAGAAGGATTCCATGTTCTACATTTTCCTCGCCACCAATATTACAGTCACATAAAGATGAAGGATCTAAATTAAATTTGTTCAGGTAGCTTTTGAAATTACCATGACCAGTGAGAAATTGGGTTAATTTGTAGTTAGTGTAAAAATGATGACATGATAGTCTCTTATTAATGGTGGGAAAAAATTTCGCCGTGTAAAGCACACCTTATTTTACAAAGAAATCTAAAAATGTTAGTACACAATGCTTTTATGTTTTGAAGTCAATTATTATAAGTATTATCCCAGACTTTTGAAAATGTAGTATACTTCTAGAAATATAACATTTTTAGTTTTAAAAGCATGTAATTTATTTTAAATAAACTATGTTTCTATATATGTTGAAGTAACTTTTTCTAGGCTCATCTCTTGTTATTTTTAAAGGCATCGTTTTTATACCCGCCGTATAACACGCACCCTTAAATTTCAGTCTTATTTTTTGCATTAAAAGGGAGCGTTATATGCCGGATTTTGCAATAGATACTATTTTTTTAAAAAAAATGTCATGTCTTATGAACTATCATCACTGGATAAATCATGAAAAGTTCAGCGTATTAGTTTTACGATGTATCTTCGAGCAATTTAACGAATCCTATTTCATTTTTTCCCTCCGTCATTGTTACTCTTATCTAAAACTAAATAATTAATTTCTATTCCATATAGATTCTTAGATATATTTGTAAACGATTTTAAAATTATGTTAGGTTTGATTTCATTCCCTACTATAAATATCCACTCACGCACTATCTTTAGACTTCAAAAGAAAAGAACGTTACATTTATACATTTCAGAATTCTTTGTTAAAAAGAAAGTGCGTATTATTCGACAAATCTACCTAAAAAATGCAATTTGAATGTATAAGTGTGCGTTATACGCCGGAATACACGAAAATAATAACTGCATGATTAAGTTTCCTTGTTACATTTTTGAAAAATAAGTCCAGCATTAAAAAAAGCACGAACACTGGCGTACAAGCCTTCCCACATAAAATCCCTTTTCTAGGTTCCCTTTCTACTCAATAACAGATTAATAACAAATGTTTGACGGACATAAATATGTACCGTGAAATCCGGCGCATAACGTGCACCTATTTTTTATGAAGAAAAAACCTGAAATGTATACGTGTAGTTGTCTTATGCTTTGAAATAATTAATTAGACATATTATCCCGGGTTTTTAAAAAATAGTATATTCTAGAACTACAAACTTGCAAGTTCATAAAGTATGGTATTTCTTTTAAGGTATCCGACTACGTTCGGAACAGTGATTTTGCAAAAGCATATAAATGGATAATATTTATAATATTTAGTGTCCCTTAGATAAGAAAATGTATATAAAATTGTTATAAGAAAAGTATTAGAGTAAAAAATTATTTAAGTACAATATTTTGACAAAAAATGAACATAGAATGACCCATTTTCAAAATATTCTCCTTCTGTGAAAAATGCTTCTATTATAATAATATTTTGCCTGCATATAGCTGAGATCTCTGTGTAGAGGCTCAACTAGAATTTTTGAAATTTATAACTTAGAAGTGAGTTTATCCATGTTTTACGACAACAGAGGGAAGAAATTTTAAGAAAAAACGTCGATAATTATTTCAACTGGTTGTAACTCTGAAAATAATATGAATTTCTCAAAAATCATAAATGACCCTCTGTATAGAGGTTTGAGCTATATACGGGCAAAATATTATTATAATAGAAGCCTTTTTCACAAAAGGAGAACATTTTGAAAAAAGATTATTCTAAGTTAATTTTTTGCCAAAATATTGTATTTAAACAAATTTTTTTGTCAAAATGTCCTTAAAACAATTTGATCTATGTATTCTAATCTAAGTGACACTGAATATCATGAAAATTATCCATTTATGCGCTTTTTTAAAATCACGGTTCCGAACGTAGTCGCATACCTTAAATAAATAGTATTTCAATATATGGAGAAATCTACTTTTTCTCAAAGTCCTCTTTTTCATTTTGAAAGCGGAGTATAACGAACAACTGTAAATTTCGATCTGACTTTTTACGTAAAATGTGGGTTTTATACGTTAGATCTTAGGGTACGTGAATATCATTTGCATGAAATATTTCATACTTTAAGTTTTGTCTTAAGTATAGTACCTCACAAACTTTTTCATTGTTTATGACCCAATTTTCAATTATAATTTATATAACGCCCCCCTTCCGTACAATAACAATGTATTGAATGGAATAATATTGTACTATGAGGTAAAACTACAATATGACTTTCATTATAAACCGTACAAATTATCAAGATAAGTATTAAAAATTTTGCACGTAATTTTTTTATGACAAGCCCATGGAAAATTTACTAATAATTATTAAACATGTGCAGTACTGATGCCTTTATAGGTATATTTTATCAGCGTAAATGTGCTAGAATCTATTTTGCTTTGCTCCTTTTCAGTTAACTAATATATATATATTTAAAATAATCTTTTATTTTCGATATGCTCGTCTACCCCCACGTAGAATTATCACACCCCTAGGAACACTGCTTAGAGAAACTTGAGCAATGCTGCTTTAATTAAAAAAATGTACTAATTAATTGCTTCTCAAGCTTTCAAGGTTTGCAACTCAATTTTCAATCATAATTTTCATCACGCAGCCCTTCCGTACAATAACAATGGATTGAATGCAATAATAATGTACTATGACGCTAAACAGTTACAACACGACTTTAATTATAAACCGAACAAATTACCAATATAAGTACTAATTTTTGTATATGACAAGCCCATGGAAAAAAGTCACTAGTAATTATTAAACCTGTTTTTAACTTAGTATTGATAAATTAACTATCAACTACATTGTGCATTACTGATACATTTATAAGTACCGTAAAATCTGGAGTGTAGCGTCCACCTATATATACTTTCAAGCTACAGTTTTTAATTTTTAAGTATATTCGTCGTGTAACACGCACCCCCTGTTTCACGAAGAAACTTGAAATGGAAGTATGCAATGTTCCAATGCTTTGAAGTCCTTTATTAGAAGCTTTACCCCAGGCTTTTGAAAAAACAGTATACTTATAGAACTGAAACTGTTTGACTTCATATAAGTTATGTAATTTATTCTTATTCGACATATGCAGAAATCTAATTTTTTTATGCTGATCTCTTTTTTTCACTTTAAAAGCTATCATTTTTATAACCGGCGTAAAACGTGCACCGGTAAATTTTGATCTTATTTTTTGAGCTAAGAAAATAAGTTTAAGAATCTATTTTTCAAATCTATTAAAATAAGATCTTGAAAGTGCGCGTTATGCTCTGTGTTTTTCGGTATGTTATATCAGTGTAATGTATTTTGTTTTGCTTCTTTTCGGTAAATTAATAATTTCTTTTTAAAAATTATTTTATTTTCGACTTTTCGATATGCTCACGCCCCCTACATATGGTTTTCACGCCCCACTAGGGGGACGTCACACAGTTTGAGAAACGCTGTACTAATTACAAAAGTATTCCCATTTATGCCTGCAAAAATCACTAATATCTCCAATGGGAATAATCAGAAACAAAAAAAATACTTAATTAAACGAACAAAAGACTCTTTTTTCCATATAATTGCACTTACAAACAGATGAAAAGGAATTTATTTCACCGCAGACAATGCCGAAACGATTTTACTTGCCCTTCCAATAGCTAATCTATTCCGGGAACTCTGAAAATATTCCATCCGGGCTATCTTTCATTAATTCGGCATCGGGAGACACGACCAACTGTCTTTGACTATCACCAAAAGTGCCACTTCTCGGCTTTTACAATTTTGGAAGAGAAATAATATGCAAAAGAGGATCAAAACTCTTAGCAGAGAAAGCCTAGGGCTAAACCTCCTTTGGGGACTCCCAGACTTAACGAAGTTATATCCTTTCCAAAAGATTTTGAATCTTTGTCTCCTTCCTCTGGGATAGCTTCCCATGCACATCTCTAGGTGTATTAAAAGGTTTCGAGTGTAGCCAATTTCCAAGCGGGAGTGGGAGTATATTTTATCATTTTGCCTTCGATTGCCAGATAAGATTTTGCACTGCTTATTAATGCAAAACCTTTTTGAAATGGCTGATGGTTCCGAACACTTGCTGATAAAAGTCATCGTGGTTTCGGGATGTCAAAGTGACTGTGCAAGGAGTGTTTATTCATTGAATAGGGTAAGTATTGTTTCATCAAAGAGACGGGAATTTAAAATCGTTGTTGCTTTTGTGGATTATTTGTCCCTGAATGTGTAATGAAGTAGTTTAGGGTAAAATATGCCTGTAAGATGATTACCCGTTTTTGATTTTCATGGTTATTCAAAAGATATATTTATTTCATGGAACTTACAGAGATTAAAATATTTTAATACTGTATTTTGCTACATTGCACATTGCAAATCTAATTGAAGCATGTCCCTTTCTCTCTCTCTCTCTCTCAAAGCCTTAAATTTTCGTAGTATCAAGTTTTTTAATTTCCTAATGAATACTAGTCAGTAGAGCACCCAAAAAATTTTCAAGGGGAGGAAGCAGGGTCAAAAGTCTACTAATATCATATCATACCCCAATACGCAGCCAAACATATTCTTTTTTTATATTTTGTCGATTGTCGACAACAAAAAACAGTATAAAAAATAAATTATTGAAAAAATAATTAGCATTAATTATAAAAATAATTATTGATACCAAATTTTAATTAAATTTTACGTTCTATTTACATAAAGTTATAATCTATCCCAAAAAAATAAAGGTATCCGAATTCACCCCCCTCTGTGCGCCACTGGTACTATATTGTGACAAATATTTAGCAATTTAATCATTAATAGTATTAAAAAAATTGTTATAATTTCAATTAATTTTCAAATCCAATGCATTTAACATAATAGCTATATATGTATTATGCTAAAATTAATTAGAGCAAAATTAATTATTTTAGCTTTTTTTCAAATTTTGTCGAAACTTAGAAAGGTAAAATAACACAGATTGAAGATCATGTCTTGCGAATTCTTAGTTTATACACACTAATTAAATGATTTTCAAATACGAGATTCCTTTTGATATATTTTCATTGTAAATTAAAACTAAAAATAAGGTATAATTGCCTTGAAGGTAAAACTTGAGTGTCCCTAACTAAAGAATTTTTACTTTTAAGGCACGATATAAAAATAATTTGATAACACTGATCAACAATATATAATTTTGAAATATCTAAAAAGTGTTTTTAAATGCAATTCAAATGTGAAAAATATATCATTTTATTTTTTAAGATATAATTTAACATACATCAAACAATATTAAATAATCAATTAATTTTCGCTGTGAAAATTTTGTTATGGATAAGTTTTTTTAAAAAATAAATTGGGTTTGTTGAATGCATTTATATATATACTCGGGGAATTTAATTAAAGATTGACTTAAAAAACATACAAAATTATCATGTTTAGAAATTGTAAAGAAATAACAATAAAAAAGGTTAGATATTTTTCGAAACTATATTTTTGGTAAGATTTAAGTAGAAATGAGATGAATAAAAACATATATTAGATTAGCTCTTTACACGCAGTTTTGTTTCTTTGTCATTTAGTAAAACTAAACATTTAATAAATATTTCTTACATTTATTTAAATGATAAAAATTGGAAATGTCTTAGCTTTATCTTTCTCTTGCATATAAATATAACAAAATGTTTGAAAGAAAATGTAGCTAAAAAAATTATTATTAAAAATGATTAATTCTATTATAGAACATTTTTTTTAATTTTAATTATTGAACTCTAATTCCGAAAGTAAACACTGTTAAAAAGGAATCTAAATTATTAAGAAACAAGCCAAAAGATTAATTCCTTTGAAACTAATACTCAATGTAATTAGTAAAACCCTATAATGGGTTAAAAATAAGCCATTAATTTTTACCCCAACTGCTTCAAAATTATTTCTGACACTACATTTTCTCATTCTTAAAAAAGAGTACACTTAAAGTTCGATTTTATTTTAATTTCTTGTAAATTACTGAACGTGTACCTATTGCGAATCAAACATTTTTCTTCCAATTCACAAGCCAAATTTATTACCATACACTTTCTATCGCCTATTTTTAAAAACGAGAATGGAGTATTTTATCTACATTGGCATCTTTCCCACATAAAAAAAATATACTGTCTCCAACATTACATTAATTACTGGTAACTATTTCCGAACTTTGGCACAGCTTTAATTTAGAAAAAACATGAGTGATACTGAAAATAAAAAGAATGTTATTTATGTGCTGAAGCATTAAATACAGTCTGCAAAATGCATTGTGCTCATAAAATGTGTGCAAATGACAAGGTTTCAAAATCCATTTAATTATTTTTAATATTAAACACAATTATTTCAAGATTTTCACGCGTAATCTTTCAATTCATTAATAATAAATGTACACTGCTCAAAACAATTAGGGGAGCACATGACTTTAACAAAAGTAAGCAAAGATGTATACCAATAAGTAACATAAAATGAATCATCCATAATGTAAAGCCTACCAGTAAACGGAAGAAGAAAACTTTATATACAAATCAAAGTTCATGACGTCAAAAACCAGAAAAGGAGATAAGGGCAGAAATCGGGATGTTGCAGAAACGTCTGTTTTATTGCCGTAACTGTGAAATTCGATTGCGCAGTATTTTTTTTTTTTGAGACAAGGTTACTTGAGAATGTCTCAACAACGTGATTTACCGGAACCCATGGCATGGCGTGTTATAGGCAGACTGGAATTCGGGCAAACACAGCGTAGTGTCGCGGACGCTGTTGGAGTCGCCAGAAGTGTTGTTGCAAGGCTGTAGAATCGATTCCAAGAAACAGGAAATGTTAGACGTCGACCAGGGGCAGGTAGGTCACGCGCCACTACATCAACTGATGACCGGTATATACAGTTAACAGCCCGTCGTAACAGAACAGAGAATGCTACGCAGCTGCAAAGACAGTTGCTCTTGGCAACAGGACGAAGGGTGTCCAGCCAAACAGTACGTAATCGGCTTCATGAGGGAGGGCTCTATGCACGTAGGCCAATGGTCTGCATTCCGTTGACCCCACGCCACTGTGTGGCCCGAAGAAGATGGGCTGCCAACATCGAGATTGGGAGCAACATGATTGGAGCCAAGTGCTGTTTACAGACGAGTCCCGATTCAGTCTAGAGTGTGACACCCGACGTGTTCTTGTATGTAAGGACAGGGGCACTCAAAATAACCCCGCATTCATTCGTGAAAGGTCACAATACAGAAGAGCTGGTTGGATGGCATGGGGTGGAATCAGCATAGGCGGACGTACGGACCTGAATATCATTCGGAATGGCACTTTGATGTGCCGAAGGTATGCAAACGAGATACTTCGACCTCATATCATCCCTTACGCTGGAGCCATTGGAGATTCCTTTGTTTTCCAGGATGATAATGCCCGACCGCATAGAGCTCGTCTGGTGGAGAACATGCTTGAAGCTGAAACAATACAGCGTATGGAATGGCCAGCGTGCTCTCCTGACCTGAATCCAATCGAGCATGTTTAGGACATTCCCGGACGACGCATTGCTGCGCGACCAAGGCCGCCTGCTACTGTCCGAGACTTGGAGATTGCACTTCTTGAGGAGTGGAACAGTATTCCCCAAAGTCTGATCGATAACCTCATCGCATCCATGGCAAACAGGTGTGCAGCAGTCTTAGCTGTTCGAGGAGACCACATGCCCTATTAAAACTGATGCATCATGTCTAAACAGTACCTTTTTTTATCGTTAACATGTAACCAAATTGTTGCCCTAAATCATCTTTTCATGTTTTTTCCACATTTTCAAAGAATTAAAGCTTAATTCCAAATTTTTTACGCCTTTTTTCTGTATTGCGCATTGTTACGCGTGTACTATGCATTTTATGCCAATACGTGGCTGTCTCACACGGTTTTCTTCACTTTTTTGCTTGCTCCCCTAATTGTTTTGAGCAGTGTATTTAATTACTCAGAATTTTACTTAATAGATAAGTATTTGTCATAAAAAATTGTAAATGGTATCATTTCCTAGGGTGACTGACAATGTTCGGAACCATGGTTTTGAAAACGCGTTTAAATAAATATATTTTTTTTTACTATTTAGCGTCACACTTAATTTATAATACACAAATCAAACTGTTTTAAGAATATTCTTACAAGAAGGAATTATTTTAAAGCAATTTTTTGGCAAAAAAGGAAAAAAGAATGGCATATTCTTTTTTAGGGATGGCAAACCAGTGGCACGTGTGCCATGAATGGTACGTGACACAATATTTTGGCACGCTAGTGATCGAAATGGTTTGCATTTTATTTCAAAATAACAAAGTTCACTATGAAATATTACGAACAAGCGCGAGTGCTCGGTCGTGGGGTGGTGTTTGTTATTGTGTCTTAGTTATTGCCACATAGTTACGTGTTGGACTACAGTTTTCATATATAGGATGCAAAATTTGCCTACGCATAGCATAGTCAATTTCGTCGACACAACTGTATTTTAAAGTTTATTTGTGTTATTTAAAGGAGCAAAAAGTGCAAGATAATACGTGTAACAGAAAATTTCAAACTTGGTGAATCTAGAAACACTGCATAATTAGTGAAGGCCACAAAGCGGTGAATATTTTATGTTCTGGAACAGTGGTATGCAGAACATATATATCGTCTGTAAAACGGCATTTTGAGACAAATCAAAAACCCTCGCCAAAAAAGTGAACCACAGCAAAAATAATTAATTGCTTCGAAACCATTTGCAAAAGATGACTCTAATTCAGCATGCATTCTACAAAAAGTAACATCCTACAATCCTAATATAAGTCATTTGTCATCCATAATCAACAGCAACAGAAGTTACACTAATGTTACTTTAATTTGAATTACACATATTACTAAAGCATTTATTACTATACTGTGCAAAAATTGTATTTTTTTGTAGTAAATAAAAAGTTTTGAGTTGTTAGTATTTAGTTTTAATACATTCCCAATAATCACGTCAAAATTATTTGACGGTACGTCTGTACCTCATTAAGCATTTTTTTACAAAAAATGGCACTTTGATCCAAAACGGGAGGTTCGCCACCCCTGTTCTATAATAATAATATTTTGCATAAATATAGCTAGATTTCTTTAAGGCAAGTTTTTTTTAAAAAAATTCCCATTTTTGTCAGAGTTATGATCAATTGAAATAATGATTGGTGTTTCTTGTTAAAATTCCTGTACTCTGATATAAAAAAATATGTGCAAATCTTTATTTCTAAATCATATTCCAAGAAACTTATTTCAAACCGAGTGCAGAAGTTCATCCTACATATATATAGGCAGAATATTATTATTATTGAAGCATTTTTCATTAAGGAAAGGAGAATGTTTTGAAAATATGTCATTATTTCTTCAATTTTTGCCCAAAATTTGCATTTAAGTCATTTTTTTTCGCAATAATATTCTTAAAACAATTTTATATGTTTATCCTAACTCAACCAACACTAAATATCAAAGAAATTATTCACTTATATGCTTTTTCAAAACCACGTTGAGAATGCAGTCAGTCAATTAATGTGGTATATGTAAGTGTAAACTTGAAGTGAATAGTTTTGTTCAATTAATAGATCACATTTAAGTTATCCGACTACGTTTGGAACCGCGAATTTGCAAAAGCTTACAAATATTTTTTTAATAACAAATATGTCACTTAGAGTACATGTATAAATTTGTTTTAAGAATATTATTACAAGAAAAAATTATGTACCGTAAAATCCGGCTTATAACGCGCACCGGTGTATGACGCGCACATATACTTTCAAGCTGATTTTTTTAATTTTTAGGTATTCTCACCGTCTAATACACACTCTCTTTTTTACGAAGAAATTGGAATATTAGTATGCATTGCTCTTAAGTTTTGAAGTCATTTATTCGAGCTATTGTTTGAAAAAAACCAGTATACTTCTAGAACTACAACTCTTTTAATTAATAAGGAATGTCATTTCTTTTAAATAAACAGTATTTCGATACGTATAGAAGTAAATTTTTTCTTTATGCTCATCTCTTGTTATTTTTAAAGCTATCGTTTTTTCCCGGCGTATAGCACTCACCCTTAAGTTTCGATCTTATTTTTGGTGTTAAAACTGCGCGTTATACGCCAGATTTTACAGCAAATGCTATTTTTTGGGCAAAAAATTAACATATATAATTACCTATTTTCAAAACAATCTCCTTTTATGGAAAACACTTTTATAAAAATAATATTTTGTGACTATAAAGGGTGTTTTTTTAGAGGTAGAGAACTTTAAATTGCAATAAAACAACGATGTATTATTCGATTGACATGAATTTTTTTATTCAAAAGATAATCTTGTGGCATTACATTTCAAATATGATTTCTGGCATAGGACTGAAACGGCTGGCTCGGATGTAGTCCAATCTGGACGTCAATTTTCGATGACTTTTTCCAACATTTCTGGCCGTATATCGGCAATAACACGGCGAATGTTGTCTTCCAAATGGTCAAGCGTTTGTGGCTTATTCGCATAGACCAATGACTTTACATAGCCCCACAGAAAATAGTCTAGCGGTGTTAAATCACAAGATCTTGGAGGCCAATTCACAGGTCCAAAACGTGAAATTAGGCAGTCACCAAAAGTGTCTCAATAAATCGATTGTGGCACGAGCTGTGTGACATGTTGCACCGTCTTGTTGGAACCACAGCTCCTGGACAACATGATTTTTCAATTCAGGAATGAAAAAGTTAGTAATCATGGCTCTATACCGATTACCATTGACTGTAACTTTGTGGCCTTCATTGTTTTTGAAGAAGGATTCCACCAGCCCATAAAGCGCACCAAACAGTCAGTTTTTCTGAATGTAACGGTGTTTCGACATACACTTGTGGATTAGCTTCACTCCAAATGCGGCAGTTTTGTTTGTTGACGTAGCCATTCAACCAGAAGTGCGCTTCATCACTAACCAAAATTCGCTTATGAAAATCGACCATTATTTTCGAAATAAAATTGCACAATTTTAAAGCGTTGTTCAGGCGTGAGTCTATTCATGATGAATTGCCAAACCAAACTGAGAATAAATCACTTGACAGCTGTTAAATCGGTCGCCATCTTGGAAAGTAATGCCAACTTAAACTTCTATACCTGGAAAAAAACACTCTGTATTTGGACACTTTAATACTATAACATCCGAAGATGTCGATTAGACACCGGAGCCATTTAAGTTTATTCTCCTTTCCCCATTTTTGTAAGGAATTCGAAAATTTTTCGTGACTTTTATTCATTTTCCATGATGATTATACAGAAAGTTTTGTGGTTCTTGGTTACAATTGGGAGAGATTTTACAATTAAATTTACCTAGAACGTCCGCTGGTGTCGTTACGATACCAAGACAATGTATCATTATAAAAGCTGTCGTACAGCAAAAGATATTTCACTAAATAGATACTATTAGAAAAAAAAACTTCCCGAAGAATAATCGCTTTTTCATGTGACCATGAATGCAGTGTTATTGGGTTCAACGCGGAAGTGGGTCAGTTATACTAAAATCATTGTGTCTAAGTGTTTCGTTACATGGCACTTGTTTATCTGCTCATAAAAAATTCATTCGATTTTCGAACCTTCTGCAGAGCAGACACCCTGAAACGATGACTCATAGAAAAGATCTAATCCCTGATGTAATTGCTAATTTGTTGCAAGAGCTTTCTGAGAATGAATCGGATGGTGGTGAGCTGTCTTGTTCTAATTTAGATTCCGATGAAGACATTGGATTGAATGAAAGTGACTACGAAGAATCTGAAGAAAGTGCAGATAAACAAAGCAGTGGTCCAACAAGCTTCGCGAAACATAATGTCAACGTCAGATTTTTTATGATATAAAGAGACATAATATATGATAATTACTTGAAAAAATATATATTTTAAAACGTATTAAACTCCTACGGAACAGTAATCCTGTAATTATTTAATTATTATATAATTATTATATATATATTATATTTCGGTGTCGAAACGACTTTGGTGGACGTTTAAGGGTAATCGAAATCGCAGACTTTATAATCTTAAAAATATTATCCTCCAAAGTATGTTAAAAAAAATAGTCCTCAAAAATATTTCACACAACAAAAAGGTATGTCTACTATAATACAATTATTTTCAACAAAAGATAACCTTCCCAAATGCTTGAATTTAAATTCGAAAACCTGCAACTTACCCTTTTCGTGTAGCAACTCCAGTCACTACGCTTTGTAGAAACATACTTTCCCGAAAAGAACAACCTAATTTCACTGTTTCTTTTAAACAGATTATATCGATCCCACTTTTATTTTATTTTATATATTTATTTTTCAGAAAACAAAAGTAAAAACGAAATAGAAAACATGTTCCTTTTTCACTGCACTGAATATCAATGCCTCGTTCCGAGAGGTAATTTTTGCTTATCGAACAGAATGAAAAAACGGGGGACGGAGCGATGACTGATGACAACGAAGCTTTAAAAAAATCGGGTTTCCGTCATCACCACAGCGACAATCGAACTTAAGTGAAATGAAGACAAAAGATATTGGGCAGGAATCGGAATGTCATAGACATTGCAATGGCAGCACCAGCGATGCTAACAATTTATTACGATCAATTTGACAAACCGTTTACCTATCTTTAAATCCTCCCTTCTGTCGCTCCTGCACTCACAACACTCTCCTTCTATAATCTCCAGCAAATTGTATTGCGCATTTTAGAAAATTCTAATGCCTTCTTTTAGATTTTTGAGATAAGAATTCCCAGGACAATGCTCTTTTTTTCTTCCTGTATGAAATGTTAACTTTATTGATCCTTCAAAATGGAAAAGGGCGGGTACTGAAAAGTTTACGGATTTACTTCGAATATCACTTTTCTGTTTTTTCTTCTCTTTTCTTGCGTTTTTCTTTTTGTTTCGAATGAAGGAGGAGATTTATTAATTTTTTTTAAAAAACTGAGTAATTGTTATACTTAACTGTTCCGGGTAATGACGAAATTTTTGTTACGCAGCACTAAAATGCAAAGATAGCTCCCATGCTACGTTGTGAGAATTTTAAACTCGTAACTAAAAAATAATAAATTGTGTTTAACAAAATTTATTAATAAAACATATATAAAATATTATCTTTTTCTTAAGTGCTTCTAGCGTATATATACGTCTTGCTCAGCCATTGGGTTTGCTGTCTGGACGTATATATACGTCTTTCTGAAGTAAGACATTTTCCTTGTGTTGCGATCAGTAAAGTTATTCCGGTGTATTCGGAATGCAATAAAATGACCTTGACAGTGTTTGCGAAGGATTTGCTTGTTTATTCCCCCCCTCTTAATACACCCCATACGCGCACCTATGTGAAAAACGGTGACACCGGGGATTGAATCTCGTAACTTTTAAGAAGCAGTTAAGGGGTTAAGTCACTGATCTCGAGTATTGTCTGAAGTAATGATAGAAAATATACGATTTAACTCATTTGCAGTGGCATGGGGTGCTTGTATACCTTTTACAGCATTAAAATAAATTCTAAATACTATTCTAAAATACTATTTGTAACTCCAAAGATGAGTCAAGGTATAGAGTTGTGGCTGCGGTAAGCTAGTGGTCATGGTCACAATCTCATGAGTTGCACCCCAAGTGCCTCTGAAGACCCGTCATGTACAGATATTGATACATTAAATTCGCCGTGTCTCAGTCTTCCCATTAGCTTAGTGTGGTAGTCTGGAGAGTGGGGTGACAGCTCAGGTGTCATTTTCGGCACTTGACCGTGGTTTAGAATTCAAGGTTCATCGCCAATAGCCTTCTTGTGTTGCTTTATAATGACGTAAGGAAATAGTCGATAATTTAAATAGCTTGCTTTGCGCTGGATGGAAAGAAAAAAAGATAATTGATTCCTTGAATGTGGAATAGTGTATAATACACTTCGCAATATTTCTCTTTCTTTTTTTTTTTGTATTCTTCCTAATTTCTGTTGCACTGTTCCATGATCGTGTTTGTTTCCCATTAACCCCTTAACTGTAACACCATAAATCATGTTAACCCCTTATTAATAGTAATGCGATTCTCTCCCCAGAGTCACCGTTTCCCTCATAGTTTCGAACATGCAATGTGTTGGAGGTGAAAGGAACGGCACAGATTAGCAAATTTTTCTCTGAAATAAGTAAATCCTTCACAAACACCGTCGAGGTCATTTTATTGCATCTCAAAGTCTTCGGTATAGTTTTAATGATAGCAGCGAAAGGAAAATAACCGTACTTTGAAAGGATGGATATACGTCCAGGGAACTGAACGCACCTGTTAAACAATACAGATATATTCGTCCATGGCACTCAACGCATCTGTTAAAAATACAGATTTATATATCTGGGCAATCAACGCACGTTAAACAAGACGGATATATACGTTGATGGCGTTTAAAAGGGTTAAGAGAAATCGTTCGATTTAAAATCTTTTTCTCTGATTATTTAGTTGAGTCATACATCAGTTGTTTATTAACGTCACACTACGATACAGCATAAAGGGTTATTGATGGTAAATCTCACAATATTGAACAATAGCTAAACCATAAGAATTGTACCTGAGCTGGCATCTTCACTCTCCAAACAACCGAGGCAATTTAACGTGATGACTTTGAGCTTTGACAGATTTAATGGATATTAACCTCCCTACACAACAGATATTCAATAGCACCGGGATTGGAGCCTATGACTCCACAGAAATAGTACCAACCACGAGTTCGAATCCATGAATTCTCGGACACTCCACAGTCAATTATTTTTGATGTTATTATGTATAGATTGCGGAAAAAGAATTACTATGAAAACTGAACGTTATATTAGAAAATTTTCTAAATTTGAATACAAGAATGGTTTATGTGTGTGTGCAACATATAATCTATTAAAATATATCTTGAAGATTAATGTTATTTTTTAACAAATATGCTGATGGTGCAGTTTTTAAAATTTGAATCGGAATTTCTGTAACTGTAATAAAATGAAGAAATTTAAGTAATAGATAACATATCAAATTTTTACTAAATTGTTTATTTAGAAAAATTAAAACCTAACCAAAGTGACCATTTTTCAAATTTTAAATTACGAATAACCATTAAAATACTTGAGTTGTATTACTTTCTAAAAAATTCTCTATTATACGAGCAGACGATCATGTTTGAAAAATTCTACGCGTCTTAAATATCGTAATTTCACTTAAATGGAAGATTATTCAGTTTTATCTGGAAAAAAGAGAGAGAAATTATGCGTTTTCTCGAAAAGATATAAATTATTTAGAAGCAAATCTTACAACGAGCCGCTACGAAACGAAACAAAACTAAAGTAAAAAAGAGGCGCCATTTCCTCAATCAAAAGATACAAATTTCTTGCTTTGTGTATTTATTTAATAATTTTCTGTAAAAAATAATACTAGTTATTAGCAAGAAATATAAAAAGTCCTTCCTTCATACAAGGGTAAGTCAAAAAGTAAAAAGACTTTTGCAATTTCGCTTTCCAAGGTTTTGCAACAACGCTAGTATCCAGCACTGAATGAGGGGTAGTCGGCAACACTTCTTTTCAACGTACCACCTGTCTTTTCACGCAGTCATTGGAGTGTAGGAGACTATTCAATATGGCAAATCCATTGTACATCTTCACCAAGGAAGATACCTGATTTTTTATCCTCACTTAAAGAAGTTCTTCCCCGTTTGAATCATTCACCATAAACAGCTGTTACTATATTGCGCTTGAATGCAATGAATAATTTTTGCATGTTTCACTCCTTCCGTAAACAAAAGTAGCACAGTCCAGAATAAGACCGCTTGGATTACCTCCTCCCTTCCCTCCGAGCACCATTGGTATCAGTGTTCTCGTCCTGGAGGCTCTCTGGCTCACGGTTTTACAAGACAGGATCAAACTCTTCTAGCCCGCTTTCGAAGTGGCCATATCAAAACAATGATATTTTCCGAAGGATGCAAGAGCTTTGAAATGTGCACGAACTGTTCTTCTGAGTCGGCCACGCCTGCTCACATCCTCTAGTGCCTAGGGCTCACCAAGCAGGATTTAGCAGACGATCCCTTGCTGGTGTTGGACTTTCTGAAAGTGTACGATGTCATGGTCCTGGTCTAGCACTGATGACCAATGGGGGCGTGCAACAACAGCAACAACACTGTCCACCTTCCCTCCTTGTTGCAGATCGACAATGGAGCTGCCATGTTGAACGGTCTGCTGCATTCCTAGAACTACGAAAAAAGACGTGGGCACTTTGTATAGAAGTGTTGCCGTCTACCCCTCATTCAGCGCTGGATTCTAGCGTTGTTGCCAAAACTTGGAAAAAGAAATTGCAAAAATCCCTTTACTTTTTGACTTACCCTCCTGAAAACATGCAAGAAATTGAACTTCTTTTACATCCTGAATGCCACGTATCTCTAAGAGACATATTCATTTTCCAATTTAATATCATTTTAGCAAAATAAGACTTTCAAATTATTTTAGCACACAAAACTTTATAAAAGTATAATCTATTATTTTGTCATAAATAAGTAAAATAATTGATACACAAAAAAGAAATGGAGCAGAAAAAGCATAAAAATACATGAAACTACTAAGATGGCATCAATCCCGTACGAATGCTGCCAGTTTAAGCCAAAACTTAGTCTTCTTGGGTCATTAAGTTTGGTTTTCTGAATCGTTTCGAATTTTGTAGAAAAAAAAATACTTTTTCTTGCTTCAGCTACATGTTGTTTTTTTTTATTATTATTTGATTCGGTCTAGAAAATATCACTACCCAAAATTTTTGTAAATATTGCTACATTGTTATAAAATAAAATTCTAGTTTTCTTTATAAATTTTATTACTTAACTAAACCGCTTTTCATGCTAACAATTCCAATCAATACGATTAAAGCAGAATAAAAATTCATGTAAAATTTAAAACACTTTTAAATCATAATTTACACAACAGTGAAAACTTAGAGAAATAAAAAGTGCATTTTAATGTCATATAATCATAATTTTTAAACTATTGATTTTAATTAATATAACCTAGTTAGTTTGCAAAGAAATCCATGGGGTGTTAATGTCTAATGAATAATCTAAAACGCGGGGAAAAAATTAAATGGATTTTATCCCAATAGGATTTTTTACCCTCGAATTTTACGAATATTTGTAAAAGGATACTTTATATATATACTGCTCAAAAATATTAGGGGAGCAAGCAAAAAAGTGAAGAAAACCGTGTGAGACAGCCACGTATTGGCATGCAATGCATAGTACACGCGTATCAATGCGCAATACAGAAAAAAGGCGTAAAAAAATTTGGAATTAAGCTTTAATTCTTTGAAAATATGGAAAAAACATGAAAAGATGATTTAGGGCATTAATTTGGTTACATGTAAACGATAAAAAAAGGTACTGTTTAGACATGATGCATGAGTTTTAATAGGGCGTGTGGTCTCCTCGAACAGCTAAGACTGCTGCACACCTGTTTGCCATGGATGCGATGAAGTTATCGATCAGACTTTGGGGAATACTGTTCCACTCCTCAAGAAGTGCAATCTCCAAGTCTCGGACAGTAGCAGGCGGCCTTGGTCGCGCAGCAATGCGGCGTCGGAGCATGTCCCAAACATGCTCGATTGATTCAGGTCAGGAGAGCATGCTGGAAATTCCATACGCTGCATTGTTTCAGCTTCAAGCATGTTCTCCACCAGACGAGCTCTATGCGGTCGGGCATTATCATCCTGGAAAACAAAGGAATCTCCAATGGCTCCAGCGTAAGGGATGACATGAGGTCGAAGTATCTCGTCTGCATACCTTCGGCCAGTCAAAGTGCCATTCCGAATGATATGCAGGTCCGTACGTCCGCCTATGCTGATTCCACCCCATACCATCCAACCAGCTCTTCTGTATTGTGACCTTTCACGGACGAATGCGGGGTTATTTCGAGTGCCCCTGTCCCTCCATACAAGAACACATCGGGTGTCACATTCTAGACTGAATAGGGACTCGTCTGTAAACAGCACTTGGCTCCAATCATGTTGCTCCCAATCGATGTTCAGCAGCCCATCTTCTTCGGGCCGCACGGGGGCGTGGGGTCAACGGAATGCAGACCATTGGCCTACGTGCATAGATCCCTCCCTCATGAAGCCGATTACGTACTGTTTGGCTGGACACCCTTCGTCCTGTTGCCAAGAGCAACTGTCTTTGCAGCTGCGTAGCATTCTCTGTTCTGTTTCGACGGGCTGTTAACTGTATATACCGGTCATCAGTTGATGTAGTGGCGCGTGGCCAACCTGCCCCCTGGTCGACGTCTAACATTTCCTGTTTCTTGTAATCGATTCCACAGCCTTGCAACAACACTTCTGGCGACTCCAACAGCGTCCGCGACACCACGTTGTGTTTGCCCCGATTCCAGTCTGCCTATAACACGCCATGCCATGGATTCAGGTAAATCACGTTGTTGAGACATTCTCAAGTAACCTTGTCTCAAAAAAAAAAAAAAAAAAATACTGCGCAATCGAATTTCACAGTTACGGCAATAAAACAGACGTTTCTGCAACATCCCGACTTCTGCCCTTAACTCCTTTTTCTGGTTTTTGACGTCATGAACTTTGATTTGCATATAAAGTTTTCTTCTTCGGTTTCCTGGTAGGCTTTGCATTATGGATAATTCATTTTATGTTACTTATTGGTATACATCTTCGCTTAGTTTTGTTAAAATCATGTGCTCCCCTAATTGTTTTGAGCAGTGTAGTATTCTTCCATTTCGTGGGCTTAAATCTCGTCAAGTTGGGATTATTGGCAACAACACATAATATACACATAAAAATATTAATAAATATTTATTCTCTCTTGTTGGTTTTTCAACCATTTTTGATATATTATGAAAAAGATGTTACAGATAAGAAAAGACTACGACTTGTTTTGAAATGAAATGGTACAAGATCACCCGAGGGAATATTCCGTTTGGAGTTGGTTTTATCATTTTTGGCAACTTTATTGTCTGCGCCAGCGAAACGGAAAAGTACCTATACTTTGTATAATTAACAAACTCAATTAGTAAATTATAAGATATCATTTATGCTAAGCAATTATTAAATTATTTGTTTTTCAACCGAGACATTTAAAATAATATCTCCACAACACTCAACGATAGATCTGAATTTTGTTATATCAATTGACTAAAAGAAGCCCAGTGGCTGATTGGTAGTATATCTCGCTTCCACGCCACAGGTCCGGGTCAAATCCAGGGCTGGACAAGGTTGACTCAGCCTTTCATCCCTTTAGTGGGTCGATAAATGAGTACCAAGCTTGCTTTGGAACTGAACACTGGGGGTTTCATGTCTTACAGGCCACTTGAACGAAACATCTGCAGATGCACCCCAGAGCTTAAGGTCACGTAATCTGAGATAGGCATATAGTAGGCTTTGGTTCTCATGGGTGTAGCGTCACTGAGTTCAGTTCAGTTAACTGACTAAAAATTCAGCAATGATCATGCTTATATTTTTAAGCAGCAGCTTCCAGGATGAAAAAAATTCAAAAACAAACAAAACTCAGTAAACAAATTTGCTACTTTAACCGACGACAGAAATTTTGTTTCGCACTAAAAAGTAGAAAGGCTATGTAGTTTTCAATGGACTTTTAATGGAATATTTGTAAACATAGTTACGCAGTCAAACGGTCTTCAACCTTTAGAACTTCGTGGACAGCTAAATGTACAGTTTTATATTTGGTGGAATACTGAATGCGCAGTTTAATACTTTGTGGACCATTAGATGCAGAGTTTTATAATCGGTTGACCATTAAATGCACAGTTTTATACTTGGAGGGCCACTAATATGATGTACCACTATAGCCCTATTGTCACTTTTTTATGCCTCTATTTACATATCATTGAAGAGGAACTTCACGAAAAGCAAGAACAAACCAGCAATGCAAAGCAATATGAACTGACTGAAATGTTAAACCGCCTATTTACCGTGGTTTTGCAACTCTCACTTTCAAATGTCTTCAGATACACCTGCATAAATTTTACTAAAATTCGCTAAACTTAGAAGAAATTTTGCTTAAAGTAGAAGCTAAAATTCAAAAAAAAAAACAGTTACAATCCTTATTATTAATACGTTTTATTACTCATCATTTTTTATACCAAATTTTCATAGAAGTATAAATAGTTTTCCGACTTTTTTGCTGACCATTACAAACTCTTTTAGACCATCGGTTGGCAACGGCTATCGTAGATAAAATCTTATAGGTGCCAAATCACTTAAATATCCTATAAGTGCTAAAGAATTTTAACTTACTACAGTATTTAATAAATTATAAAAACTATCTATATATGAAACACATATAGAAACCTTAGAATTTTTAATGAGTTTGATATTAATTATAAATAAAAAAATCAGCATATATACTCGAATTGAAAATAATTGCATGATAATCTTACTTAATATTGTGGGTTTTAAATTTTCCAAGATTACAGGAATTTTTCATTTAATCAGAAACAAAGAATTTGATGTCATATTTACATTTGGATGAAGATCAAAAACCGTTTGAGTTTGATAAAATGTCGTTTCATTAAAATGAAAATACAAATTTCTATAAATAAAAATTTAAAAAGGATATATATATATATATAAAAGCTGAAAATATACTCTTTTTCAGAATTTAAATCCATATTGTATATATTTTAAAAGATAATGCTCGTACTTGAATGTATTCGAAAGAAAATGTAAATTTAATAAAATTTTAAATATAGTGTTTTAACTATGCAAAATTTATACTTGATATTTTGTACTCATAAAATTTATCGTTATTTAGACTAAAGCAAAATTTATCACTGAAACATTTCTTTTAGCTTTACTCAACGAGTGTCAAACGATTTTTTTCACATGAAAATAAATAATTTACGACGGCATTTCTTGTAATCGTTTGCAAGAATAACTCTCAACTTATGTGTGGTTTCGAGTGTTTCTGAATTATTTCAAAATATACATTTCTGTTAAATTCACGTAGAAACTATTATCAGAGTACATTTAACTTTTTTTTCTAATCTGAAAGAATGGAAGCTGACGTCAGAATAAACCTTATCTATTTCGGGGAGAAAGGCTCCACGAGCGCAAAACTTTTACAAATGGAAAGATGATGAATCGTAATTAATCTTCCATTTTTTTTTAAAAAACCACGATTCTTAATTGAGATAGCATTCATAAGTTTTCGATTAATTTTCAGTCATTCATCGGAACATTTAAACTTCTTTCTTAAAAATAAAATTCAAAATAATTCTAAATTTTTTTACAGTTGAATATTTTTAAGGTTACGATTCTAAACTGTTAGTATTTAAACAATTTAAACATTTTAGGATTTAACTTTAATTATAACAGTTAATACAATTTTTCCGTATGAACTGCGGGCTTTGAATTATAAATATATTTACAGTCTAAGACTTAAAAAACCTGTTACCTATTTATTGGCAATCTAGACCAGGAGTACTCAACCATTTTTTCCGCCGGGCCACATACATATGACAACTATTTCGTGCGGGCTGCAACAAAAGGGTTAGTGTGAGGGGAGGGAGAGGGAAAATTTTAAGATCAAGAGCATTTAAAATGCGGAAATTGATCAAAATTTTAAAACTAATGATGTTGGATTTATTTTAAAACTATATTAAACTCTATCAAAAATCACAAAAAATAGGTTTTTTACATTTTTTACCCAGTTATATGTGGAAAGTTCGATTTCCCTCCATGAGTAATCCCTTGTTTGCATTCTACAGTTTTGAAAACAAAGTTGCCATGTACTTTCGCAATCTGATTTTTTTTCTTTTGAGAAAGAATCACACTTTTTTATTTTAGATGTAAATTAATCAAGTTCAGGACGGTAGCAAAGAATTTTTACTAAATTCCAGACTGAAATTAGAATTATTTGTTTAAAATTAGTTCAGACTTGATCGTGAATTTTTGCTTCAAATTTATTCAAATAATTTTTGATTTTCCTTTAAAAATATCTGAGCAAATAACTGATTTCTTTAACGAGTACATCGGAAGTATTTATGAAACCCTATCTGTATCAATTCATATGTTTATCTTTAACAATTCCATACATTTATCCACACATATAATGTAACAAATTTTATAGGATGCTTTTTGTTATTACTGCCTTTTGTGATTTTGTTGCTGTTGGAAAGAATTTTTCAAGAATGCGAATTTATTTCGTCTTGAAAGAAATCCTCAAGAAAAAGAACCATTGAAAGAATTGTGCTTAGTGGTACAGTGACGAGCAAAATTAAAATGTTTAAGTATAATATTTTCACAATTAATCGAACAGGTTGTAGATCCATGTTTGTTTTTCAAAGCGAAATATAGTCAAATTTCCAATCGTCTTGAAACAACACTTATTCTTTAGATATTTTTCGTATGGAAGATATGAGGGTTAATTAAAAATAAGTTTCACCCATAAAATTATCGCTACTCCCCTGTTATGTGTTATAGCTAACCATTACAGTTATAAAAAGAAGAAGAAAAAGTTACTTTGCAATTCGTACCAGCACGACATCGATAGCAAAACTGATACATTTAATTGCTTGACTAGTAGAATTTCTCGCTGAATTTTTAATGCATTATTTTTAAATAATTGAATTTGTTGGTGAAACGGGTCATAACTGGGTCACTCAGAAATACCAAGTGGACCACAAGCTGCTCGCGAGTCGTGTAGGTAGAGTATCGCTGATCTAGTCCATAAAAAGGTTATGGCTCTATAGTCGGAAGTCTACGAAAAATATTTAATGGTCCACAAAAAAATTGAGATATTTTTAAAAAATTTTATGAAGATTCCATTTAAGAAAATGACGAGATATAAATCGTATTATGTAATACGGATTATATTTTTTAAAAATTTTTTAACAACTACTTTTAACAAAATTCCTTAAGAGCTAATCAAATTTTCAGGTGTATCTAGCAAAATTTGATAGCGAGAGTTGGCAACAATGGTAAATAGTACTTTAGGTTGTTGATATTGCTTTACGTTGCCAATTCGTTGCTGCTTTTCGTGAAGTTTATTTTCAGTGATATGGAAATGTAAGCAGAGACGTAAAAATAATAAACAATACAGTTATATTGGTCCACTATACATTAGTGGCCCACTAAATATAAATTTTTGCATTTTAGCGGTATAAGAAGTTCTAAAGGTAGAAGACCGCTGAACTCTAGACCTAAAATAAATAAGACCAAATATTTTAGGTATCCGAACACGTTGAAAATGACCAAATTCGGTCAAGACAGATATTTTTGTTTCCTCTTTTCTTGAATAGAGCCATCTTTTGACTTTACAAAACATACTTTTTTTTATTCTACGCTACCTAGAGGTCAAGCTACAATCAATTTTATAAAGTTAGAAAAACCGGAAGTGGGTCTTTGATCTACCAGAAGTGGGCATTTGAATTACTCGAAATCTATCATGTCGAGTCTGATTACTCAAAATATTACAAATGTATTTCTATAAAACTTTTTGAACCTGATATTTATGCTATTTTCTAGAGAATGTACTAAAATATTTCTTATTGTACGAATATTTTTTGAGTTAGGGCTTGTTATTTAAATAATGGTCTCATAAAGAATGTGATTTTTCTTATAATGTTTACTCAATGAACTCTAAAATTTTCAAATTTTAATAAAACATTAAAATTTTAGCGCATTCTCTAGATAAATGCATCTAGATTGTTTTGGTAATGCTTTTACTAATATAAGTTATTACTTTTTCTTTAATTGCTTTGAAGTTTTAAAAATATGTTGCTAAAATTTCACATATAATTGTGGCTTCTGTGAAATTTAAGCAACTTATTTTAAATATTGCTAATTAAATATTAGTATTTATTGGTATTGAGTCCTAAAAAGCCTTTATAATGTTTAAATATGTTATTTTGTTAAAAAGTGCTCCGAACGTGTTCGGATACCTTAAAAAACTTTACATTCATTATCTTTTTATTCTATGCCTAGAAAACAAAGAAATGCATCAACCTTGGCAACTTACAATGTATCAAAATTCATTTCTTTTAAGATTCTTAAACAAGAGTAGCTCTTCTTTTGAGGAAATTACAAAATATTATTTGGAATTCTTCTGAAAACATTGAAAAAGATAATCAAACTCTTACAATATCAAATTCTATCATCTTAGATCAGTTTCCTTCCGATCTTCACAATTCTCATGTTGTCCTTTTAAAAATAAAATAAAAAACAGATAATGTGTGCTTTTGAACAAATGAAAAAATGGAGTCAGTCAATATACAGCACACTGCGGTTAAGAATGTCAAATATTGAGTTACATAATAAAGTACAAAAATAATACAACTCAACCCACGTCTTTGGCCCTTATTTGCTAAGTTCTTAACTCTAAAGATGATATCGATCTACGCTCTAAATAGATAAAATAAAAAGATTCTTCTTTTCAATAAAGAAAAAAAATCTGATTTTTTTTTGTTTCGAATAATAGTGCTTAATTTTATGTGTCTACCCAGACAAACCACTTGTTAAATTTTGCAATCAAACTTACATTTAATCGTTAACTATTTGATAAATTATGTATTTAAACTTATATTTGACCTTTAAAATTTACTTTGCTTTGTATATTTTATTAATATTTTAAAACGGTGAATTAGAAGCCCTCAGTGTTTGAGTGTGGTAAATTAAAAATATTCTCAAACAAAATAAAAAGACATGAGTTGATCAAAGAATGATTAAATGCAAATATTATGCAATTATCTATTTGAAAATTTAATATTAGTTTTACTTTTGTATATATTAAATCCTGGAAAATAAAATAATTGTTGAATGAATTTCTGAATAATAACGCATTACAATTCGTTTGCACGATGCGCTTATGTTACTTTAATTATTTGACATAAAAATCATCTCTCAACGTTTCTGAGTTCATAAGACATAAGTACGAGGTAGGTCCGGAAACTAAGTACCATTTTGGAAAAACTCGCATAATTTTTTTTTTCAAAACAAAATTTATTTTTACATGAAAGAGCATACCGGAAACTATTTTTCTACTTAGTTACCACCATTATACGCACATTTGTCATATCGGGAAACCAACTTTCCTACACCCTCTTGAAAGAGAGATGCCACCAGTAAAGAGAGTTGAATTTTGTGGAAACTTATCCCAAAGCACTCTTATTGGGAACCGTCCGTGTGTGTGTGTTTTCACGATTTTTCTCATTCACTTTCTCAACCAAGCCATCATTAATAACAGAAGCCCCCTATTCCGTGCTTCTGCTTGAAAATTGGTGAGTCGATCACTGAATTGTCGAATCCACTTTCTCACCATTCCATTCTTCATTACATTTTAACCATAAATCTCAACTAGTTGAAAATGAATTTCAACTGTCTTAACATTCCTTGCGCTCAAAAAAGGATTATAGAACACGGTCGGCGGGATCGGTAATCGTCATAAACATTTTTAAGGGAACACAGTACGATTCAAATGACAAAAATCGGTCAAAAATCAAATATAATTTTTATAGCCTTAATTATTCTTTACATACTTTTCTATAACCTCACAAAATCTGAATGCTCTAAACTTAAAAAAACACTGAATTATGATTGTTTCTATGTTGATTTTTATCCATATCCCAATGGCAAATCAAAACTTTAAACAGACTTCTCTAGAAAGATAAAATGACTAGTTTGTCTTCATTTAAAATGCTAAGGCTTTTTTTTTCTATTGTGCCTAATGTTTTGAAATTTTTTACCTATTGCTAATAATGCATGTAACAAAAGTTGGTATGCATTTTTGAATCAAAGCAATAGTTATTTTTTAAAAAATTATTGAATTCATAATTTATACATTTTTTAAGGAATTTTCAATAAGCATTGATGAAAAGAAGTATTGCACGAATACCAATCATGTTATCGCAAAACTCATACCAGCCTTTGTTATACATAGTTTGACGTACATGTAAATCAAATTTCATAAATGTAAGTCAACTTTTGTAGGAGGTGTAGCATTTTAAAATAACTTCACAAATTTTAAGTTTTCTCCTTAAAAAAATTATATGGCTAGCTTTTTATGAAATTTTGGGCACAAAATCTGTTTTACATAGTACACACACATAGGAGGCAACGAAAAAAATTTTGAAAATCCTTAAATTAAAAATTTTTGCGTAAATCTTACCATGTCCCCTTAACGTCCTCTGACAATGTAAAAACAAAACAATCCGGCTATAATGGAGTCGCTGACAGACAACTTGCCATAGACGTGTGTGCACAAGCGTTGAACTTCGATACTACCACTACGGTTGTGATAGAATGAAACGATAATTAGTTTAGAACACCTTTATATTAAAGACATTAAAATTTATGTTTAATAAATTGTGTTTCCACTAATAAAAACTATGTAAGGGGAAAAAAAGCTATTTGCTTTTACCTATTGTTCTTAACGGAAAATAATTTATAATATGAGCCCGTTTAGGAAATGCGATATATTTTACACGTTAAATTAATTGTATAGAACCTGATCACCAATAATACGTTACGGTATTTTAAAGGAATATATTCAATGAAATATAATACAAATAGATATTTTATAAGTTTAGCTATTAATTATCGTAATAAAAAGAATAACGGGAGAAATTTCTTTTTAAAAAAACCCAATTAGCAACCATGAGCAACAATAGTAATAATAATTATATTTCGTGTAGGAAGGAAATAATTCATTTTAAGCAGAAAATAAAAGCTTAAGAAAATGTTTGTTTATCATCCAAGAAAAATGTTAAGAATACTTAAAAAAAAAAACAGTGGGTTTTTTTAAGGAACTATATGTATAGCTTATATTTTTACTTCTGTCTGTCAGTAGTTTTTATATTTCAGCTACAATGTTTTATTGAAAACTCTTTTCTTTGATTTTTCGTTTGCGTTTTCTTTTCAACTTCTTATAAGATCGGTACTTTTGTTTAGTCTAATAAGAATTTTTTTCAAATATATCGTTATTTTTTTTAATTTGCCTTAAGTCGACAGTAAAGAAAATCGTTGTAAATATGTAATTCTAATTTGATAAAAACAAGGAAGTGAATATGTTTGTACTAGTGTTAAAGAGTATATTTTTCTTTTTATGTTTTAATTTCCACTGTTTCATACTGAAGATGAACAATGAGCGGTTTAGTCTGTTATTTAAGCAACTATAACCACGTTCTTTAAGCCTCTAATATTTGTTTTGTATTGCACTGATAAAGAACTCAGATTTATAGATTTTAGGCTCTCTCCTTAAAAGTTAAAATAGAATTTTGTATGTCCTTCTTATCATTTGGTATTTTCCCAAATTACTGTTTGGAAAAATAATTTCCCTTATATGTGGCATGTTGCCCTCAATGTTTTGGGGGATAGGGGTCTGGAAAATATTATACAAATTTTATCAATTGTGGAAGTCAACGCCATCAAAATTATTACTACGATGGCAAACTTTGATTTACAAAAATTAAAGTCATAAATATATTTTTGATAAACAGAAGTAACTGAGGTATTTATATTACAAAACAAAATTTGATTCGTTTCACGAAAAAACAGTTTTGTGTATATGTCATAAATTATAAAAAGGAATCAGATAAATAATCAAGGACAGCTGTATATGTTTTATCATGCCAGGCTATAAGGAAGCTGGGAAGAAATAGTACACATTTTAAATATAGTGGAAACATGAAGAGACGGCATACGATACACAGCATAGAATTTTAAAAGAAGTATTTTCTTTTAAAAATAAAGCGCTGCAAAATGCATTAACGTTTATGGACATTTCTAGATTTAAGTTAGATGCAAATATAATAATAACGTAAAAAATATGATTTAACAAATAAATATATATAAATATAGATATAAAAAATTGTGAAAAAAAACGTCCTCTGTGTATACAAAATTTTGTAAAGAATAATTTTAGATATCTCAAGGATACACATAAGCAAGCCCATATATGTGGCTTTAAAAATTCAATTTTTTTCATGAAATTTTTAAAAAATGAATTGAATTTATTTAAACATTCAAAAGTATATGTCGTATATCAAACGCTGAAATTTATTTTTATTGTTATGATTACATACGGAAGCCTACTGCAATTATGTTTCCACAGTAAGGTTACTATATTGTTGTCCTCAGGAAATATACGTTTTGTTTGGTGACCCGTTGTCTTATGCACTTATTTAGAATGGAAACATCGCTTGACCGAAAACAATGACAAAAAGAAACCCAAATAACGTAGAAACAGTTCTCAAGCTAAGCATCGTAACCTCAAAACTCTCATTAAACTCATTTAATAATTTAACTACATTCAAACCGTTCTTCAATTCAAGATTGCATATCGATACTAAATAAAATACATCATTTTGAATTGAACAAATTTTACTTAATTTTTGTGATTGAGTTTTACTTTAATTCAATACGAATTATAAGAGAGATTTAACTGTATTATAATATACTTTTGAAAATTAGGCTCACTAATGGTGAAAGTAGGATAAAGTGATCAAGCACAACTATTTTTTGATAAATGAAATCTTGGTAAATAAAAATATTCAGTATGTGTTGAGAACAATTGCTTTTGTAAAGAAGCAATTGTTCATAATTCTCACAACTGAACAAAAAAAATGGTTTTGAACTAATTTTATTTATTTTTCATTACTTTGCGACACTGAACTGTGAACTATATAAAGCAGATGTTTTAAAGTCTTACAACTGCATTTTTTTATTTTACAATAAATAATGTGATATCATTTATGAACTTATTATTAACTGTATTATACATGTGAAAGCTTTGAAGAAAATCACAACTTTATTCGACTCACTGAATTTTATTAGTAATTAAACATATACCGTATAACTGTTTTAAATAAAATAAACTAACATATGTAAAAATTTAATGGTATCAGGGGAACAATTTTATACCAGATAAAATCCTGTATTATTTAAACTGATTACATGAATTAAATGTATATAATTAATTAATAACAATAAAACTATTTCTTTAGATCGCAGTGTAATAAAGAATTCCCACTCAATTTATTTTGCATCTGAGAGAACTACCTTTCTTGTGCTTTAGCTAAACATGGAGATTTATGATGATTATTTAATTGCATTCACCAAATTTACTCAAAAATACATCTTCTTATTGATTCTACATTCAATAAGATTAATTAAGCCGTTTAAAAGAGAAAGAGAAAGCTATATGTCATGCATTACTAATTGATGGGAATCTTACTTGGAAAATATTATTCGATAAAAACATTTACTTTTGTGCTTGTAAAAAATGAACACTACTTAATTAATTGAGAAAGATAAATCAGAGATTATCTTTCAAATTTATCTTTATTTTGGCTGAAAGTCAACAGGAAAGACGTCCTTCAAAGAATTAAATGTACTGATATGTACTGATTAGTAATATTTCATGTCAGATTAAAAAGAAATTAAAATGTAATATATTACTAATTAAGTTTGCAACGTATGATAACACTAACAGGTAGTTCACTAGTAATTTTTAATTATTTTACTTCTCTCGTTTTTTCTTATATGAGAGTTTAATCTACTGATTATTTATTGAATGAGCATTACTCAAGTATTATACCGTATTATAGACCGATGTACGTGGGAAGAAAACTTTAAAAACTATATTTTATAGCAAAATTTGTTCTGAAAAACCGATTTTAACTTAAACAAACACTTTTAAATAAACCACAAACTTTAACAAAATAGAATGATGTATTCCATGTTATGTACTCCATTCGGTAAATTTTACTTAAAGTATTAAAGTAGAAATCATCCTTAAATTACTTCCAATTTTTTTAAAAATTATTCCTTTTCTAAAAAGATTTCATTTAAACGTTTTTAAATGATATTTAGAAAATTATAACACATATTTCCAATTAGAACACGTAAGTAATACGAAAAAAGTTTTTAAAAATACTTCAAAAGTGTGTGGGTAATGTTTGAAATTATTATAAAATTCTTTTAATTAAAAATTTCTTATGTACACAATGTTTGTTATAAGTTATGTTTATATATGAAAAACCACCTGGCATGTAATACGTTCTACAATTTCTCACGCCAATATGTACAAAATCTGTTTTGTATGTTTTCTGTATATAATTTAGTTGAAATAAGTTAAATACCAAATATTTAAAATGACTTATTCTGAAATTTTCTTTAAAGCACAATATGCGTTTTATGTACAGAAAGTAGCAAACCAATTAAACTAAAAATTTACTAAACCCTTTTCTAAAACATTATAATTTAAGTTTAAATATTGTTTAAGGAAAAATATTTGTATGACTGTTTTGTTTGAAAAATAAAATCATTTGGAAATTTACCAACTCAAAACTCTTAAAAATTCATCAATAAAGTAAAATGCAGTATATAAATGAAATATAAACATTACGTCCCCATGTTAGTACTAAAGTACTTAATGTTACTTAAAGTGTTAACTTTGAATTTACGCATGCCTACACAAAAGCGCATGTGCACGCACACATGCATTAAACACTACACATAATTTTATATTACAAAAAGAAATGCCAAGAAAAACTAGTATTTACTAAGTTATACATAAAAAGAATACATAATAAGAATGTTAGTAATATTTCTTTAAGAATTATTTTTGTACATACTATTGAATAAAATTTTGAGCTCTTAGCAAAAATTAAATGCTATAAAATTCTTATGTGATAGAAGAACAGTTAAACTGCCTTCATTTAAACATTTAAAACGATTACAAAACCATATTTCAATCAGAAGGATTAGAAACTTTAAGAAAAGCATACATGACGGTGCCCCAAAAAATATCTTTATTCTTATTAAAATTCTAAACAAACGATGTTCCATAAACTAAGTAAATACGAGTTCAAGAATACTTCCTAATAAAACCCAAACAAAAAAATTTCAAACTAAATACATAAATAAATATTTAAACTTCAAATAACCCTTTGAAAGTTATTTGGAACATTAACTCCAAATTGACGCAGAATGTTCCAGATAAGCATCCTTCGCCTTAACTGAATTGTTCCCGCATCCTTCCTCAGGGATTGATCCCAACTTAATAGCCCATAGTGTTGGTAGAGTACGATGTAACTCAAATCAGCTATATATATGTAGGGCAGCGCGTACCCCTGGAGCAAGCAGCTCAGAGAAGCCCAGTGTTAAATGCACACTATTAATTTAACTTGCTATGACTAGTAAGAGGATTTTCTAATAGTTAAGCACGCAATGTCACTTTTGATAATTGAATATTAGTTATAGTTAAAACGTGCAAACGAAATCAAATAAATGAACATACATATGCGTCTTGAACAACAAAGAGTTTCAACCATTTGTAATTAATATTTATATATGTGTGTGTGTGTGTGAGTATGTGTGCTTGTATCACTGTCGTCTAACTTGTTTGAAATTTATTCTAAGTTTTTACAAGCTTTACTTCTTGAAGTTAGTTACACTTAATTATTGAAACTTTATGTATTTCATATTTCTTAAGTTGAACACTAATTAACAGTTTATGAGCAATTATGAACCCTTAAGAACATTTTTGAATAATTGTTTCATTGCATGAAATTCTTTTTTCTGCTGTATTTTTAATCTTTATAGAGAAGTAAGCATTTTGCTTATTGATAATATTAGTTAGACGTTAATATATTTATAAATTAATTTTTGCACTTTCAAATTTATCACGTACTTCTCAGTAAGTATTTTACTTATTGAAACTACATGCTTAAGTAGATTTAGATTTTCACAAACTAATTTTGTTATCAATAGAAGTTTTTAAAAGTATATTTTCTGATTTGTTTTATTTCAACCTAGAGAAATATATGTAAATGTAGGGGAAAGCTGTGGCTTTGAAACTATGTTTGAGGTATCCGACTACGTTCGGAACCGTGATTTTAAAAAAGCGCTTCGATGGATACTTTTCATGATATTTAGTGTCACTCAGATTAGAATACAGACATAAAATTGTTTTGAGGACATTTTGGCAAAAAAAAAAAATATTTAAATACAATATTTTGGCAAAAAATTAACTTAGAATAATCTTTTTTCCAAATTTGATCCCTTTGTGAAAAATGGTTCTATTATAATAATATTTTGCCTGTATATAGCTCAGATCTCTCTACAGAGGCTCAACTAGACTTTTTGAAAAATTTACATTATTTTCAGAGGTACCACACATTGAAATAATTATTCGCGTTTTTTTCTTAAAATTGATCCCCTCTTTTGTTGTAAAATATGAATAAACCCACTTCTAAGTCACATATTTCAAAAATTCTAGTTGAGCCTCTGAACAGAGATCTGAGCTATGTACAGGCAAAATATTATTCTAATAGAAGCCTTTTTCACAAAAGGAGAACATTTGGAAAAAGATTATTCTGAATTAATTTTTTGCCAATATATTGTATTTAAATAAATTTTTTTCTGTCAAAATATCCTTAAAACAATTTTATGCATATATTCTAATCTAAGTGATACTAAATATCATGAAAATTATCCATTTATGCGCTTTTGAAAATCACGGTTCCGAACGTAGTTGGATACCTTAATATTACAATCGTATTCATAAGCTAAGAGTGTTTGCTTTTTTGTATTCTCGTGGCTATGTTCATCTGTCATATACTGTCCTGCTATTTGTCTACCTGTTGATTACCATTAAGTTAAAAATTACACACACACACACACACACACATATATATATATATATATATATATATATATATATATATGTGTGTGTGTGTGTGTGTGTGTGTGTAATATATGTATATATGTATATGTATATATATATATATATATATATATATATATATATATATATATATATATATATATATATATATATTATAATACTGTGTAGCATCTATATTTTAAATAGTATTATTTTAATTTTTAATTTTGCCTTTCTAAAATCTGATGTCTGGTTATCTTGCAATTTCGATTTTGTTTCAGTTTTGATAATTATTGTTTATTCATCTCTCCTTAGTAGAGATTTTGAGATTTTTGACTATATACAGTCGAAACTCCATATAACGCACCTCTATATTGCGAATTTTTCTAGGAACCGAGAACATTTCACGATTATAGCAAAGTGCATGTTCTTTATAACCTTTTTTTCTTTTGCGATTCAATTTTTTTCACTCTATTTTTAAAGTATTTCTGGACATTCAAGTTATTCTCTCTCTTTTAGCAAATTTTATGTTGGTCTTAAATCTTGGATTGGTTTTAACAGGGGGCCAGACTCACTTAAATCAAAAACAATACCGTAATGTTTCAAAAAAAAGGGAAAAAAACTCAAAGTTAACAGATTCTGTAAGTAATTAAATTTAAGGATACCTATATGGTAATGCATGTTTAGAATTTCTAGTTATAAAATGATGTATGTTTAAAATTACTTGTGTATGCTTTAAATTAGAAAATTTCCATCAAATTAATTTATTTTAACATAAAATTATTTTCTTAATGTTGAAAATACAGTGTATTCTTCGACATTTTTTTGTCTTGCTTTCCTTGTAATTTTTCTTCCTATTATTATTTTTATGGGTTAGATATATAAAATAAATATACATTAAAATATTTACAAAAATGTGTGAATAGTTACTTTTTAAACATATAGTGTTAACGATTTTAAAATATGCTTCATGTAGTTTATAAAGTATATTGAAAGATGAACCTCTATACAACGAACTATTTTGCGGGAATCTTTTTGCGGACTATATATATGTAATAATTCCCCCTAATATCACTTTTATTAACTTTTTAATTATTTGGCCCAAACCTTCAAAACTCGTGCTTAATTCTATTAACTGGCCTGCCCGCATGATCGAGATTTGAATTGTAATCGAACAGTAAGGTGCTATTTTCTAACCAATCATAGCTTCAGTTAGATAATGTCATGCGACTTTCATCGCCTAGTATAAAAATCGAGAGTTCTTTTTCCTGACTTTGTTCGGCCTTTAGAGCAGCCAATTGGAGTCCCTGTTCACTGTATCCAGCAACCAATCAGAGAGCAGTCTCTAAGCTCTCAACCAAGACAAAAAAAACTCTAAACTTTTTCGCTCAGATGAAGCCCCATAGCCACGCCTCCCGGATCCCATCGTTCGCCCAATCGCCGTCATGCCACTCAGCAGAATGGAAAACACCACTTTCGCCATGCCCAATATCATAGACTCTCAGGATATGGGATTGAGGACTGTTTTACAGTCCAGATGCCCAAAGAAAAACGCCTACTCCTAGCTTTCCTTGTCCGTTTGCCATTCACCATATAATGTTGCTGCTTGATTTTTGCCATGTCGTTTGTGTCTGTTTCCGTGTTCTTACCAAATAACTGGTAAATATAAATGCGGATATCTTTTTACGTTGTGTCTGTGTGAAAAAAACAGTTAAATCGTAATTCTCAAGATGTTTTCTGAAACCAGATGTGCCAACAATCTAAATACACCGCCACCAGCTACCCTTATATAAATACAATAACACTCCTACAGATTATCACAACTTTTTGTCAAATTTCCATTTTCCTTGTGTTTTGCTTTAATATATATATATATATATATATATATAATTTCGATATATATATATATATATATATATATATATATATATATATATATATATATATATATATATGTAAGATAATTTAATTAGATTAAAAATTAAATTCCCTATCTAGCACTTAATTCATATTTTTCATTTGACCTTCAAGTATCAAACTAATCACCCATTTATTTCTTCCGAACATATGACCTAGCCAACAAACATGTCTAATTCCAGATCGTTAGATTTAATAGCCCTATATGTCAGCATTAACTTTCAAGTACACTCATAAAATCATAGGTACTTCTCACATCTGGTTTAGGTGGTTAAACACTTAGATTTCACTTTGGCGTGCCTTTTCTCTCTGCCTCTCAGCGTCAGAATTTGCATAGATTTCATCACATAAAGATACATTTGCTTGAAGTGAAGTGCTTATAATACTCCATGTTTGAAAGGGTTTAAAAAATCCCATTAAAACATTGTTTTCACAACTACAGATGTTCCAAAATGAAATTTAATTCGGTAATTCGAAAAAGAAATACAGCAGACGTCCTAATTCGATTACAAATGAAACATTCAAACCCATATCGAATAACTTATAAGCATATTAATTAACAAATACCTCCTTCAATGCTCCTAGTATTATTCACAATAAATTAAACACAACAGATATTCATATTCCTACAGAATATGCATTTTATATACAAATGTAAGCAATTAATAGCTATGCTATTATTATTATAATTATTATTTTTGTTCTAATATCTCGGTAAAAAAATAATATGAATGTTAACGAAACAAACTGAAAGAGAAACATATGTTTTTAATTCATGATGTCAGAGAAACAGTGATGCTTCAGCTTCATATAACATGTAGTGACTTTTGATCATGTCTTACATTTCCACTTGTATAAGTGTTCTTTGTGACTTAATGAATTCTTAAGTCCACAAGTGATATAGTATTCATTGAATTCTTAATCAGAACAGAAATATTATCGATATAATTTTTTTTGTTGTAGATAGAATAGAAGTATATTGTGATGACATGAGAAAAGTGACATATTTATGTTTTAGGAGTTCCATTTTTCTTGTCTAGGTTAGTAGATTTAATGGCGATTGCAAATTCGTGAAGATAACTTTGTATAATAAACCTCAAAAATGCTTACAATAATTCGATAGATTATCACCAACAAATATTCCATGTGTACTTAACATTCCAAATTTATATTTCTGTTAAATATTTGCTTTTTTTGGAACATACTTAAAAACTAAATCCGCAAAAATACACTTTAAGTTATGAATTTTTTTCTGAAGAAATGTCTTAACTGATAAATGACAATTGAAAGATTTCGTAAAGTATCTTAAGGAATAAAAAAATACATAGTATTCGTGATAGTATTTCAATATTTAGAGAAAACTATGTAAAGACTAAAAACTGTACACATTTTTTATTTTTTGCATTAGTTTATTTCGAATCCTACTCAGTTTAAATTTTAAAAACAGCAACACAAAAAAGTGTTTTTAAAAGCATTAATTATTACTCAAGTATCCAAAGTATAAAAAAATAATTGTCAGCTTATTTTTTAAAGTGTTTACTTAATTTGATAGTTTGCTTAATATCAGTTTTTAAAAAGAAACAATGTTAAACTATAGAACGTAACTCTTTTCAGTATCAAATTAATTTCCCTACACCTATAATTAGTTTCCTAATTGATCCTATTTTAAAAAACTTATAGAATCAAAATAAATGGTATTTAAAGCTTCTACAAATATTTTGTTTATAAAATATTAAAACATAAATAAATAAATATAGCGGTATTAAAATAGATAAAACATATGTTAACAGTAAAACTGTACATCTACTTAACGTTCGTACCATGAAAAAGCATTTTTTTAGTAATGAAAATATTTTAATAACAGCAATCCTGAATTTTAGTTGATTCCTTAGAAACTGATCTTAAATAGCTTGTTTATAAATGCTTTTCATTTGCAGTACATCTTTTCTTATATAGTAAGTAAGTAAAAAACATGTCTCAGGTTTTATATGCATTCAATGTAAGGTTGTTCCATGGAGACCAAATTGGAATAAACTTCTTTGTTTATATTTGTAAAAAATAATTTTTCTTAATGATTTTTTTTTTCAAAGATTTAGATGAATTTAACATTCAAAATGTTTTAAATACTAATTATTTTGTCTCAAATATGTGATATATTTCTAAAGTTGTACATTTTTGAAATAAAAGAAATTGTCTTTGTGTCCCGAACCATACATTAAAAAAGTACGTGCATAAAGTACACGTTTATTCATGTTAAATACATGTAACAAAAACTTCGAACATATTTACGCAATTAAAAAATAAATATATATATTTTTATTATCAAAGACTATTAAGAAATAATACATGTTACAGTAAAAAGTGTACTTTATTGCACTTTATGTTTACGATATTGGCTGAATAACTTTCGGTAACCTATTTAATTAAGTTTAAAATTTCAGATGCATTTGCTATGACTTATTGAAAAAAACTAAAACGTATTTAGTGTATTTGATACGTATAAATAGTTGCAACACAGAAAATAGTCTCAAGAAATAATTTATAAACATCATAGTATACAATGAAATATATGTTGCTTTGTCATCTTGCTATAGGCATTTAAAATATATATTTTCAACAGCCTATATCTATAGAAAGAACTGTATCGAAATGTTAAGTATGAAAAAATTGAAATATTAAAACAACTATATTCATATTTCCTAGCACTTCATTGATCAAATGATATTTAAAAAGCAACCACTACATTTTGTGAATGAAGCTTTTTTCTAAAGAGTAAAAAGTTACTTATTATGTTCCCATATGCGACAGTTATTAGTTAAGAAGTTAAGTTACAATTATTAGTGTCACGTCATAATATTAGTCATAGCTACTGAATTTCTTAATTTTTTGCTTAATCCTTATCTCGTACATTTAATCCTTATCTAGCAAATAAATAGAAGAAAAAATATACTGCTCTATTATATAGCTTTTTAAAATTTTGTTATTAAAACTCTGTAAAGTCTCTAGTCCAAAAAATTTTAAACGTCAAATAAACAATAAGACCCAATCCAAGTTAATCGTTTGCAATATATACGAAGCTGATTACACAATTTACTTGATAAGCTTCATTATTACCACAGCGATGTTAGACAGCCAGACAGAAAAATAAGCAAACTCAGTTTTCCAAATGTGTAATAATAACAACATCGATATACTAAGAATCGTTTATCGTAATAAAGAAAGTAACATCTGCTCCTCTTGTTCGAACATTTCGCAAACATATTTTACATGCTTTCATGAGATAACCTTTTTTAGTATAACGAATTTATTTATTGAGATTAAACCCCAACGCTTAAAATAAAAATAATACCATTTGCACGAAAAGAAAATATTATGAGTTCTTTTTTATCAGGATATTATTTTGTTAGAATTTAAGATTTATTGTGCTTTTAACTGTTTTTTAAAGATTGCCATTTTGAACTGTTTTCGATGTAAGTAAAAATATATTTGTTATTTATTTATATATCTAATATATTTTGAAGGGGAAATCAAGTTATCAAACTTTCTGAAGTTTTAAATATTTGGTTACACGCACACTTCGAATTTACTGTGGAATATTAAGCAAATATGTAGTGATACTGTATTATCGAGTAGTAATATAACGTTTTTTGTTACAAAACTCAATAACATTTTTTGTTACAAAACTAAAGTATTCCGATTACACACAGTTTAATTGCGCTCTCAAAACAACATTTAGACCATAAATAAATTAAAACAATCTCTCTCCAAAAAAAGCAACAATAACTTCGATTAAAAAATATTAATAAACTTTAACACTTCATGTCACTGATACTTTACGATATAATTAATATTTACATTTATACTTCTGTGAATTTTGTGAAAGTATTTTAGATCCTTTATTGAAACATGACAACAAGTTGAAAAAATATACTTAACCTAATCGCGTGGAATATAATAATTTAATTGATAGATATTATACTTAGAACACTAATATGTCACTCACTGAATATGACAATATAAAAAACTCTCTATATGAAGTCCATTTGTGCACATTTTACCTGTAATTTAAATCATTTTTGGACGAAAGTTTATAAGCAATAAACGCAATATCGCAAATAATCACAATTTCCTTCTGTCTTAATATTAAGTTATCATTGTACTTTTCGAATTATTGTTTTGTTCACACGAAACAAATAAATAAATATCGAAACTCAAAATGTATTTATATTCCTCCAGTGTCTAATATAAATAACTTAGTTTTATTGCATTACGGATGTCTAATACGAAAATATGCGTTTATATAGTCCCAACTACATTAACTTCAACTTCTAAACTTCCAACACCGCCAAAAAAGAAAAAGACTAAGATTATTGGTTTAACAGGTGGTCGCGGGTGCTAAGAGTAAGAAAGAAAAGAAAAGAGACGGAAAGTGTTGTTACCCTGCAAGAGGCATCCTGCCGCGGCCAGGAGCAGCAGACACATGGGTAGAAGAAGAGGGCTCGTCGACATGCGACCTTCCTCGCGCCGGACTTGCTCGAACTGTGCCGGGGCCAGACGATGGGGCGGTGCCGAACGCTCCTGGCGCGCAACCTCAGCTCGCTTCTCACAGTGACCATTCACGACTGGGATGGGGTGGAAGGGGGCTCTTAAGGGGTAAGGAAAGAATGGTTGGTCTTTTATGAGACGGATAAGATTGGGGTGGAGAAGGGAGGGTTAAAGATCATCTTTTTCTTCTTTTTTGTTGTTTCTTTTAATGGTGAAAGAGTGTTCGTAAAGAAGTGACTTTCGAATTTATGGAATATGTAAACAATGCATAAACATGGTGTTGGATCGAGAGTAAAGAGCTGTTAAAGAGTTAAAGATATTAGTATGTTATCATATATATATATATATATATATATATATATATATATATATATATATATATATATATATATATATATATGAAGTTAATTGAACTTTATTATTTCATAATTAATTATGGCATTATTAAATCCATCGTCATGTCTATAAAGGTGCTGAGAAATCACGTGAAAGCCGATAATAAGGTAAGTTGCAAAATATCTAATCTGTTCCGTTAAAAATTGGAATAATCTATGGAAAGAAGGTTTCAACACTTATATTTTAGATCAGTAATCTTCAAATCTTGTCGTGGAACCCTTGAAACCTTAAGGTATTTCAGCGGAATCCCGTAAAAAAGCCTTATAAGTATTCATCTTAAAATAATATTTAGATCTTAATGTGTTATAGGTACTTTTAAGTAAAGACAATTGAAAACTATCTACTATTGACAATTTTAAAATAAAGTATTAATGTAATTAGATCATTAACTCGTACTCCAGGTGTCCTGTACTAATGACAAACATTTATTAACTGGAATATATATTTACATTTTTTACACGAACATTTAAAGTCTAGGTATATTGAAGCTATATACTGCCGCATACTTCACATTCTGCATTAATTTGCTTCCATATTTTTCTTTTGTTGCTGCTTACGTTAAGAAATATTTTTAAAAATGCATTGTTCAGAATGGCATAAAATGTTTATTACCTTGTGAGAAACTTCTGCTTACTCTGAAAATTTGCAGCCTAAAAGTTAGAAACTGTTCCGGTTTAAATTTAGATTTGAACGTCGAATTTGTTGAGATATGTCGGCGAATTGTTCTTTCTTCACTGACATTGATTGAATTGATTTAACCTTTTATGCTTGAAGCACTGGACTTTGACGAAAAAATTTAAAATTTTACTTTATCCATAAAATATTTATTTGTATTTATTATTTTTAAAAGTCCCTTGTGGAACCACTCTCAAAGTCCCACTGAACAACCTATGATTCCGCGGAACCCATGTTGAATATTTCTCTCTGCTCTAGATAATAATCTCATATTCCAAGTAGCTAAAGCGCATAAATCATTTAAACATGGAATAATTTTTAGAAACTTGGTTCCACAAAGGGTATTGCAAACAATTGCATGCAAGATATGAATTCACTTATTGTAGAGAGTTATCTTTAAAGGAAGGGGATTTCCCTATTATATCTTCACGTCAAACAATTATTTGGTGTTAGATGAAACTTCAAGGAAAGTGACTGCAAATATAAATGTGCTGCAAACAGATATACATACCGTAAAATTAGCTGTTATTTCCCTGAAAAATTTTTGATGGTCCCCAGAAGGTTTGGAATATTATTTACACATTTTTTTGAAAATTCAGTTTCAAAAAATATCAGTAACAAAACTTGTAATGGAAAATAGATTTATTATTATTATTATTTATTGTGTCTTTTTCTTCATAAGCTCAACAGCCTTTTGCAGGTCAAGGCTGACTCGCTGATCCTCCTTCAATTGACCCTATCAGTCACATTGACCTTCCATCAGTTGATGCCTATTAGTTTGAGGTCCTTTTCAACATCGTCTAACCATCATGTAAGTGGTCATCTTCTACGTCTGGTCCCTTCAATTTTCAAAAAAAAAACTTACTTTTCCGTAGGAAAAGCATCGGCGTATCTGTACAGATAGCCCAGCCATCTAATACGTGATGATTTTATAGTTCTCACAATGTCAGTCCCGCCATATTTGCTGTAAATCTCATGACTGTAAAAATTCTCCAATCATTGTTCTCTTGAGTAGGTCCAAAGATTTTCCTTAAGATTTTTCTTTCAAAAATGAGTAACTTTTCTTCCTCTGCTTTATTGAGCGTCCAACATTCACTTCCATCCAAAGGCCTGATTAAAGTTGTATATATGCTCAGCTTGGTGTTTATAGAAATAAACTTGGTTGAATTGGTTTCTAAGGCCATGAAAACTTCTATTAGCCAAACAAATTCCATTGTTTATTTCAATTTTCAGATCTTTGCTACATGGGGTCATTGTTCTTAAAATAAACTGTTTTACAGTTTTAAAAGTGCAGTTACTTATCTCCAACCAGAAAAATCCGGAGGTTTATAAGCTGAAATCAAAACCTTTGTTTTGTCCGCATTAATAACAATTCCCATCTCCTTTTCTGCACTCTCAAGCGCAACAAAAGCGTTGATAACAGAGCTTTTTGATCTTCCAATGATATCTATATTATCGGCAAAGGCATGAAGTTGGACAGTTTTTTTTTACAAAATAGTACCCCTTGTGTTTTAGCCAAAGTTTCTAATGGCCTTTTCCAAAGCAATGTTAAACAGTATTAATTGTATCTACTAATTTTTTAAAATTTCTACTTAGTTTAGCGACTTTAAGCTGATTTTACAGATTTTTCTATTGACATTTGGAACAAGGAGTTGGCAACTGTAGTAAATTGGCGGCATATCACTTGAGTTTGTGGATCTGATTTGCTACTGTTTTTCATGAAGTTCCTTTTCAGTCGTATAGAAAAGTAAACATAGATGTAAATAAGGCACAATTTAGTTATAGTGTTCAGTCGTACAGTGGTCCATCATATTAGCTGTCCGCCAAATATGGAATTATACATTTATATTGTTTCATGAAGGTCTAAAGATTGATAAAGTGCTGTCAATTTTTATATTGCACTATCACGCAAACATAATCTTGACAGATTTTTCGAATTCATTTCTTTGTAATTGCAGTAATTTTTTTAAAATCCTTAACTGATTATTTGTATTCTACTTTATTCGTTGAGAGAGATTGATTCGAACACTTAATTATTTCGATGTAGAAAAATTAATAGCTATTAGTTTCGTTCATTGTCGGTATATTTTGTTTGAAATCTGCTAATTATTATATAAAATCACTTATAACTTCACAAAACGAAGCATTATGGAGCTTTGCTTAGTTATTTGTTTGAATATTATTTAAACATATATAAAATAACGCAGCAGTTGCTCGAACAAAGATCCTATTTTACTTAAACGAGTGCCTTGAAGATAATGTGTAGATTATCCAAATAATCTACGAATTAGCTAAATAATGTGATAAATGAAAATAAAATATAGCTACGATTTTCTTTTCATTTATCACATTACCTAGTAACCGTTTCAGGTATTACTTTGGTTACCTAACGTTATCTTCTATGATTTAATAGATTGACCTAATAATAGAATTAATCTTCAGATTATTTAACTAATGAGTATAATTTCCCCATTTCATTGACGACAGTTATGTTATTTCCATGGTTTTAATAGTTTCATTGTTAAACGTAAGTTTATACTGTGTTGAATGGATAAGGATGACTTGATCTAGCATATCATTTCGAGAACAAGTTTTTCGTTCACGATCTAAAATGCTTCAGTGGCTTCGAGATCTTGAATCTGTAAGAGACTTGCGCCTAGATGTGTGAGGGGAAAAACACTCGACATGATCCAACTAATCTATTGATTTCCACACATAGAACGGACACTATTTCAACTAATAATAGTAAGAGAGTGTCTCAATGTTAACCGTGAAAGTGAAACAACGACAGTAAAACGAAGCGATTAGGAGACTAAAAAACTGAATCCTTATCTTAATTAAGGATCTAACCTATCATCCAATTTAATCTAATCTCAATTCAAACTTAATTAACAATCGTCACTTTAAAGTTTCCTCCTAATAGGAATCAAATCCCTATAATTCTAATATTATACCTTCAGTGGCAATCTCACCTGGCTCAAGCATATCTTCTCTCCTTCTTTCTCTCAAGCCAGAAAACCTCGCTTATTAAGAGTAAGTTAATCTACATATCACGCTTTTCTTCTTCCGAAGGGCTGGTTGTGAATAACGTGAATCGATAGCCCAAAGATTTCCTAAGAGGATTAGTTGGAAAATTGCGCCACAAAACTAGTGTTACTCTTCTTACCAGAAAAGATTAAATACATATGAACATTATTAGCTTCTAGATTTACGCGTGGTAGGAAATTGTTGCAACGAAAATGGTGTGGTAGACCAGGATCATAATAGCGTTCGGGAGCATGGATTAAGTTTTGGTTTCTTCGCAATCGCATCTTGAGAAATTATTCTCAAATATAAGGTTAGCTTAAATGAAAAGTGGCTATGTTTAATTTGTGACGGGCTCACGCGTCTTTTCTTTAACATGTACTTTGGGTTCCTTGGACCAGAATTAATAGCAACTCTTTTCCAACCAAATCCACGAAGTGAAGTGTGAATGAAAGATGCAAATTAACAAGCTTTTAAATATCGGAACTTAGAGTAAGCGAGATGGCAATTTGTGGCAGTTGATGGCAAGTAGAGGAATGTTAATATAGTTCGTGGTTCAAGTTTGGATAAGGTTACGTGGCGGTGATTAATGTTATAAGTGATAAAGATATAGTGCACGCAAGTAAATACAAGATTGCCTTTATGATATTAGTGACTGATTCTTCAGACTGCAAGAAGGTAGGATTGACTATTTAATATTAGAATCAGTGATTGAGTTTAGGCGATTCAGTTATTGATAGTAGTCCGAGTTATAGGTTAAGTCGTTATTATCTATATATATTGTGTTTTGTTTATTTTGCCATCGTAGATTCTCTCACATTAATTATTATAATTTAATTTGTTAGAAGTTTAAGTTGAAAATCTTAATAAAAATATATTAAGATTATGTATGCCTCTAGTTCTTCCGTTAATTGTACACCTCTAGCTCACGCTGACACTCCGAGACATATTCTCCCAAGAGGGGGAATATCACAAATTGTGTCAGAATGATTGCACCTATAGCAACTCCACCGAACACGGATATAAAGGGAGTTAGGAGGTATTCACTGTTTATAATGAGCAATAATGAAACCTGTTCGTAGTAGAAGAAATAGATCAAAAGTAAAGTCGTGCTATTCATGGATGCATCCGAGTCGGAAAATGCATGGTAGTATGGTTTCTGAATATGGAAGATGAATTGGATGCGGGCATCTATCAGCGAATGGGACAGTCTGCAGCCAGCACTGCTAAATTCGAACAAATGGTGTAAAATGTTTCATGTAAGACAGCAAGCGATACTAGATCTCCATGATGATGACGGCCCAGATGTATCCCGTGAAACCCAGACAACCTTAAGGTATCCGACTACGTTCGAAACCATGATTTTATAAAAGTGCATAAATGGATAATTTTCATGATATTTAGTGTCACTCTGATTAGAATACATGCATAACATTGTTTTAAGGACATTTTGACAAAAACAAAATTGTTTAAATATAATATTTTGGCAAAAAATTAACTTAGAATAATCTTTTTTCCAAATGTTCTCCTTTTGTGAAAAATGGTACTATTATAATAATATTTTGCCTGCTCAGACCTCTCTACAAACGCTCAAGTAGAATTTTTGAAAAATTCACATTATTTTCAGAGTTACTACCCATTGATTTAATTATTGGCGTTTTTTTTTCTCAAAATTTCTCCCCTCTGTTGTCGTAAAATATGAATAAACCCACTTCTAAGTAATATATTTCAAAAATTCTAGTTGAGCCTCTGTACAAAGGTCTGAGCTATATACAGGCAAATTATTATTATAATAGAAGCATTTTTCACAAAAGGAGAACATTTGGAAAAAAGATTATTCTAAATTAATTTTTTGCCCAAATATTATATTTAAATAAATTTTTTTTTGTCAAAATCTCCTTAAAAGTTTTATGCATATATTCTAATCTAAGTGATACTAAATATCATGAAAATTATCCATTTATGCGCTTTTACAAATCACGGTTCCGAACGTAGTCGGATACCTTAAAACCACCTGGCATACATGCCGGGTTTGTCTCCTTGAAACCTTCCACACTTTTCCCTTCAAAGAGAGAATTACGTTTCTATTTGGACTATGAGGTGAAGGAAGCTACGCCGGACTTCCTTGAGAATCAACCATGATCTTTCTACAAAGGAGGCATAGACCTACTGTCAAAAAAATGGGATTTTATTTAAAACGCCTATGGCGATTTGTTTTGATTTTGATTTAATGTATTCCTTTTATTCAACTTGTCCACTTTTCATTTATAGAATGAACACCATAAGAAATTACGGTTAAAAGTTAAATGGAATTGACCGTCAAAAAATCTACACATGCTGTGATGTGGAAGATAGGAGAACGATGTAACAGCATGAATATTATCCCTGTCACTAGACTAAGGTTCAAAATTGAGATGCCATTCGTCAATGGCCTTCACACAATTTTTAAGGCGGTGTTCCGATATTCCAAACTAGAACCTTGCTATATTGTTGAACAAATGATTAATGCGCAATACAATAATTCAATTTAAGTAATATAAAATAAAAATTCACAAATACTAAACAACTTTTATGTAATAGGAATACATAGCCTTTTTTGTTCTAAATTTAGTATTTATAAATGATGTTATACTTAAAAAAATTAGACTATTTTAAATATTAAGAAAAAAATCTCACGAAGAAATAAATATGTAGGATCGAAAAACGGACACCTACCTTAAAGCACATATAAGATTTTTTTAAGCTCAATTAGATTACTTTTAATATCACATGCATCCACTGCAAAGTTGTCTTTCAAGCATAGTTTACCTATTCTGTGGATTATTGCTTGTTTGTTAATGTTCTTATAGTGAATATAAAACCATTCGTGACTTGTCTTAAAAATTAATCGTCTATTTGTTCCTTGAAGTGTTTTAATTCATTTAATGGGAAAAGCAAAAATATGTTTCCAAAATACAATATTACGTTCTTCTAATATTCAGAGTAAGATGAACTGTAAACTTTTCCCACAATATTAAATTCCATATATTTGAAAGGAATCGTTAATAGTTTTTAGCATAATTACTAAACTATGTGTGTTATTACTAAGAGTAATTAAAGTTCTTAAAAAAATTACAAACTTAATTAATTTCAAGTGTGCCTTACACACTACAGTCAAGTTTTTAAGTCAAGTAAAGCATTACAATTCACACAGTGAAACAGAAAATGCAGCTCTTCATTGCATAATTTTAAAGTTTGTTTTCCTAAATTCATTATATTACAACAATATGATAAATGTTTTACATTTTTATTGTACGAGAAATTGTTTTAAAGACTTCGAGAAATATTAAATTAACAAATGTAATAATCAACTTAAAAAAATTAATATTTTAAAATTCGCCAAATATTTTTTATTCCTTTTAGAAATTTTAAGCTTTCTTAACACTTGATTGCAAAGTATTTAAATAATTTAATCTTTGACTTTTTAACTATGATTTCTATTGGCACATGTTCTGCTTATAAGATAAAATGAATTGTTTACCAAACTCCATTCAGGGTCAAGTTTCCAATAAATTTCATTAACCAAAAAGTAAAAAGTATAGTAGGTATATAAAAACATAATTATATCCGGATACACATATCTCCAATTTTTTTTCCACTGTAATATTCGACGTACTTTAACCGGAAACTTCTATTTCCTTTGAATAAAAAACAATTTACATGTTTTTTCCCCTGCATCAACACGAATGATTTAATAAAGGCCAACTTAAAACGCTATTAGTGCGCAGTTAACAACCAAAAGAAAATAACAACTAACTTTGTAACTCAAAACCAAGTCTTCTTCATTTTTATTTTTCATGTTACATCTAGTCTTTCACATAATAAACACAGACCCAAATGCTCTTTAATGTGAGAATTTTTTTTGGAATTTTCTTTTCGGAAATATTTTACGTTCTTTTCTTATCTATACAAAAATGAAAACAATGTGAGGTTCTTAAAATAATTTCCCTGGAAGCTTATGATCCAGGTTCTAAACAATTCACAAGTGGTTTGGCTAATTGGCAATGATCCAGAAAAACTTAATGATATTCAAGCAAGCATTTTAGTATCTCTTCTAAGGGACAAAGGCTACAAAATGATAACCGAGTTACACAGAACCGATAATTAAGTAGAGGTGGAGATTATTAATCATTGATTTAGTCACATGGGCAAATTTAAAAATACATTCAAGTTGAAAACGTCCATGCGTTGTTTAATCGGCACAAGAGAGTAAAAGATAATGCTTAATATTCGCTAAAAGATGCTTCGATTGATAATGGGCTTAAATTATTAAATTTGTTGGTCAATATTAAATTGCTTTAAGAATCAACATTTCTTTATCTTAAAACTTAAAAATTTACTTAAAGCTGCTTAACGTGTTGGGAGAAAATGCTTGTTGTAGTAAACACAAAGCTGATTTCCACCGAAGACCCTTTTGTTGAAATTTCGGGGGTGTAGTTAAAAAAATATTATCAAATATGGCGATGACATTATTTAATCGGTTGTTATACAAATGTGAATTATCTGTGGGGAATAGTTTTAACTGTGAGCTTCCAAGCGGTTCTGAAAATTTTTATATAACCACTCCTATTTTGCTGAAAAATTACCGCCTTCTTTTTATAAAAGTACCTCTTAATCCCCATAAAGGTAAGTATCCGTCTAAATATCTGTACTTACTTATTACACCACGTATGAGGCTTCTTATATTTGACACATATATCAACATACAAAAAATAACTTTTCTAGTATTTTCTTCCAAATACAAAAGATAACTTTTCTAGTATTTTCTTCCAAATACAAAAGATAACTTTTCTAGTATTTTCTTCCAAATGCAAAAGATAACTTTTCTAGTATTTTTCAATGCATTGTCAAAAATTGTATTTTCTGAACACAGTAATCATTACCACTTTTAAACTAACCTTTTCAGTGATATAATGGAGAATATTAGGGCCCTCTGCAAAGTGAGGTTTTGAGTCCTAAGCCGAATCTTACAAAGGATTGTAAAACCATAACCTAACATAAGCTTTGAGCCACCTAGAGAATCCTAGCTACCCCACCCCTCGATGTGGGATTGCGGAGGTGCACATTACTCTACTGAACCTTTTCCCGAGCAAGGTTATTCGCTTTCCGACAAAGAGTCTGGTCAACATACAGTTGGACCTTTCTGAGGATAAGATCACAATATTTCATCTTAAAATAGTTAGAACTCCACAAATTTTAAACATCCCACCATACCCTTGTATTTCTAAAGACAGTGTCATTTCCGTTCCCAACCAGGGACTAGTAGCTAAAGTTGCTAGGTCGGCTGTAGACAATGACACAAAATATTGTGTCATGTAGTTTTCAAGAGAAGCTTGGTGATATCAATTTCGTGCAGATATTTCAGAAGGTGAAAAAAGGGTAAATTTCCAACGTTTTTAGAAAATTGTGTCCATACTTAGTCCTTTGAGAATACTTGAGCAACTCTCCCCCACAAAAAGCATTTTTAAAAAATAGTTGATAAAATGTCTCTAAAAAAAGCCCGTATTATTCCTTAAAAACATTAACTCAAACACTTGAATTTGTAGAACGCTTGCTTATTCTTTTAACAATAGATGCCAGAATTACTCATAAAAAACTGTAAGATAAAGATTATGAGACTAATTTTATAATTTTGGTGAGAAAGTTCGAAAAACATTACTTCAAAGGAATGTCAATTGAAAAAACAGTTTACTGACAAATGAAGATAACCAAGATCATTTACCTCTGTTTGTTCCATTCGTTAAGAGCTCGAAAATATATTTCGTTGTAAAAATATATCATACACACCACGCAATGTAAGGAAGTACCAGACAAAAATAACGAGGAAGCCCCTTTTACCAACATACGTTAATATTTCAAAAGCCCTTAGGATAAATAATTTAAGTCAAATAAATACCAAATAAAACAGAAATTGAATGAAAAGCATCCTAAAATCTTTAATTTCTGACAAGAAACTTCAGTTTTTCCAATACATACTTCGAAGATCGATCGATTTCGTAGCATGAGTTACAGTTTAAAAAGTTATTTTGTAAGGAGTGATGTTCGAACATACCATCATTCTGAAATATCTTTGTTTACCCGATGTTTTACAAGTAGCGAAGAATTTTCAAAACCGTCATTGATAGACATTTCGAGCATCAGCAAAGCAACCAGGATAAAGTTTCTAACTAAATTAGCATGAAGAATTTACTTAGTATCATGCGAAGGTCAGAATGTTTACGTACCGGAAATGGAAACGTCTAGAAGCTTCTGAATAAGTTTAAAAATTTTTAAGTACTTTGACGTTCTTTGATAAAAGAGAATTAAATTAGTGTAGAATAAAAAGATATTAAATTTGAAAATTTAATTCAACTCAAAAATATAGAAAAACCAGAATTTCTGAATTTATAAAAATTAGAACACAGAAATTTATTAGCATCGCTTTGATCAAATAAAACCTCGCTTATTATGTTTCTTTGTTTTATTTTGTAATTATTTTACCATCGAAATATTTTTTTTCTGGTTACAAGAAAATTGAAATCGTTCTTTAATAATTTTTAAATGACTGCAAAAAAGAGAAATCTAATATTTCTTAATTGAGTTAGTTCACCGTAAAAAAAGAGAATGCAAAATAATCCTAATAACAACCAAGTCAATCGAAAATTTCTTTCATAGGATTTTAAGATGCTTATGTTTGCTTCGTGGAACTCCTTTTTTTATAAGACGTTAAGATTTTCCCAGAACTAAATAAATTTATTTTTAAACATATTCCTCAAAACTCGTAGCTCAAGCCTTTTCTTAGTTATAGTTTCGTTTTAATGTTTCGATTTAATATTGTTTTTAAACTATGAATATTCGAGCTTCTTAATAATCTAAAGATAAATTTTATGATTTTTAGCGTCGAAATCAAACATTAAAAAAACATGCAACTGACTATCATAAAATGTGAATTTCATAAAAGTTGAGAAATGTGCTATAAGGTTAAAATGTTTAGCCCAATGTAAAGTGTAGAAAGGTAACTATATCATCTTTACAATGGTCGACCACCTAAATCTAAATGAACAATTTGGCAAACGTTTTGGACCTATAGACAAACCTGTCATTAGCTCTTAATTGAAAAGCTAGTTTAACTGACTTGTTGAATCAAAGATGGTTGGTAGGGTATGGACAATATTACAGTGCATTTATTTGCAATCATATTTAAGTAGAAAAGCAATCATCACACATTGAATCTAAATAACCATTTAAAAATACTCGAAACTATAGACAAACGTATCATCACATCTCAACTAAAAATTTAATTCAATCAATGATTGGTTGAACAAAAATTGGTTAATAAGGTGCCTTATTATTATTTTGTGTTTTTAAAACTCATCCATAAGTAGAAAATCAATCATGATTCAACTCAAAAGAACATTTAAGGTAATATTTGGAACCACAGGCAAACGCGCCGGGACTTCTTAATTGAAAGGCTAAGTGAACTGATGATTGGATAAATTAAAGCTAGTTGTGATAGGATATCTACGATAATACTTTGCCATTTTGAATTCATCTTTGAGAAGAAAAGCAATTCTGATTCAATTTAAATAATCATTTAGAAATATATGAACCTGCAGAGAAATTCTTTGTCACTTCCAAATCGAGAGTTTGGTTCAATCAATGATTGGTTGAATCAAAATTGGTCAACTCTTTCATGCTCGTTGGTACATAATTTGTACCACCAATTCTTATTCGCTTATTGTGTGGTGGTACATAAAACAAACCACTTATCTGAATGCATCAAAAATTGATGCTGCATGGTACATTCTCTGAACCACCACAGATGTCAACTACTAGCAGTTACTCAAGTTTCCAATAGATGTCAGAAGCTAATTGTGTGTAATGGGTTTATGTCAGTGTTTCTTAAACTGTGGGGCGCGCCCCCTGGGGGGAGTGGTATTCCTGCTAGGGGGGCGCGAGCATATTGAAAATAAAAGGTTTAAAAATAATTTTTTGGAATGAAGAAAAACAAAATGCTTTCTGACTTAATAAAAAATGCACATTTACACTGATATAATTTATATATATCATCTGGTGATCATCAAAAATAAAACATTCCACTTCAAACGTTCATTAGTTATCTTTGATCCTATAACCAAATAAAAAAAAGACATTTTGTTTGCTTTACTGTAATCACACAATGAGAGATTTTTTTTTATTACGTTTCTTTTAACCCCTAAAATGCTACCTTTGAGTATCATATATTTGACCTTCAAACTTACTGGTATGTTTCACTCCATCTGTTTTTCTTTTAGGAAAGTTGTAAATAATATTTTTCAGTTGCTTTTTTTCTATGTGAATGAGTTATATTATATATGGATAAGCATATTGAGTACTTTGAAGGATTATTCGGCCAACATACAATGCATAACGGAAAACGTTTTACGCATTTCTTTTTTAGAACTAATATCCATATGTTTTTTGAATATACTTTTAACACCTCATCGATGCGCAGAGTCACCTGATGTTCACGAAATCGTTAATTCTGGCAAAACTGTTTATTTGTTACCAATGACTTTGACAGAGGATCCTCCAATAAGACAGTCTTAATGGGAACTAAAATGAATTTACCACATTTCGCCCTCTTTTTTTGTGGAGTTTCAAACGTTTTCTTTACAATCAAGTTACTAGTTTTGATCGAGTTCCCTGCGCGACCACTTTTGTTCAAAAGTATTTTCTATGATCATGCTTTATGTCCTTTATTAAAGGCACGCAGATTTGGAACAGTTTCATTAGTTTTATTGGATTTTTTCTCAAAAAATCAAAGAAAAATTGAAAAGTCCTTGAAAGTAGGTAAGTATATTTTCTCTTAATTAAATTATTCACTGGATATATGGGATTTTTATCGGGTATAGTAAAAATAATTATAAATTAAATTGTAGTTTAAAAACAAATTAAAAAAACACACGCTTTTATAGTGAATCGAACTAAAAAGTAAAAAAAAATAATAATATATATTACTTAAAAGTAACATATACAAAATTTAATACTTATCTTGTTAATTTGTACGGTTTATAATTATGATCGTATTGTATCTTTACCCCCCCTCCAAATGCATTATTATTGCATTCAATACATTATTATTTGGGGGGGGGGGCGATAAAAATTATGATTGAAAATTGGGTCGCCAGTAGTTAAAGTTTGAAAACCACTGGTTTATGTAGTAATTCATTCTTTGATTAGCTGTGAGTCTGTTGAGTGGTATTTTGTTGGAAGTTACTGTTGTAAGTGTAAATGAAAGTGATTCGTGAAATATTTGATACAAATCAGGTAAGTACATATATTATATAACTAAATAAGTCGATATTACAATAATTAGTACCTCACATGAGTATTGCTAGTAAGAAAATATGAGAGTCCAAAAATGTACCACCATGCTATTGAAGGCCATCTTTACTTAACAAATACAAAATGCATTCTGCTTATTTTTCCGAAATAATAGATATGTTTATTGTACCATATAGATTTGTTGTAAGTTACATTTTTAAAAATAATACTAAATCTTTTAAGTAATAGTACATACAAAACTACATACAAATGTCCTGAATGAGCTATAGCTCGTGTCCAGGACAAAAATAAGTACATTAATAACCTAATTGTATATTTTGACTTAATAAAAGCAGCTAGGTAAAATAAAATAATGTTCAGAATATAATATTTAAAATTAAAATTAACGTTAGGTAAATTAGGACTAAGCTAAAACTAAGCCTACAACTTTAGATTAGGAAAAACTGTGAATGTTTTAATATATTTGATGAATAACGGTATAAGATGAAGAAGTGTATTTATTTATATTTTCCAACTATGAAATAACTAGCTAAAGCTATTATTGTACCTAGGGAGGAAAAAATCATGTTTCTAGAACTATCATGCTACTTGAAGCGTGGTAGTACGAAATATGTGCCACCTATTTTTTTAAACTTTCGACACCCTTTATTTGAAAAAGTGTTTAATATTATTAATATGTACCAACTTTTGTTCAATAATTATAATTTTCTGAGGTTTATCTAAAATATTTGTAATTATTTCCCTGTAATGCATTGCTTTTATCAAAAATTCAGCACATGGAAGAGTTTAAAAGATGTCTGTGATAGTATTTTACCAATTTTATATAAAAAACAAGTAATATAAAAAAATTAAGTTAATTCCTACTTAGATCAACAAAGAAAACTTTTATTTTAGCTATTTTTTATTAAATAGTTACAATTAAAATAGATATGTTTACACATATGACCGAATCACAACATTAAGTGGTAATTAATTTTTACTAATTATCATTAAATTATCGTATTGTCATCCAAAACAATCGTGTGTATAAAGTTTCAATTCAACTGAATGCTTTAAAACGTGAGAAAAAAATATTTTCAAATTTTGTCGCAAGTCCCCAAAATGGTTGCTAAGTCGCCAAAAATGATGCCAACGTAGCTGTATTTGTAATTCTTTACATAATTAGTTTTAATCAGTTAATTTTTATTAATTATAGTTAAATTACTGTTTTGTCATCCAAAATAATCATGTATGTAAAATTTCAGCTCAATTGAGCGCTTTAAAATGTATTTTATTAAGGATTGAAAATTCCCGCAAGATAAATAAATAAATATATAGAGAGTGTGAGCTAATAGTAGGGATTGAAAAATCCATCTATATGTAGGAAATCATCAATTATACTTCAATCAAAAGGAACCATAAGGAAAATATTTGGAGCTATAATCATACCTACTATTACTCCTTAATTAAAAGGCTGGTTAAACTTCTGATTGGTTGAATCAAAGCTGGTTAATAGGGTACGTGCTACATATTACTTTGCTCTTTTGCATTCATCCTAAAGGTGAAAAATAATCATTATTCACACAGCCTAAATGATCATTTGAAAATACTCAAATCTACAGACCAAATTGTGGTCACTTTTCAGCTCAGAGTTTGGTTTAATCAATGATTGGTTAAATTAAAATTGGTTGAAAAGGTGTCTACGATATTATTTTGCCTTTATAAAAAAATTCACTCACTTAGATAGAAAAAACAGCCATCATTCAACCTAAAAGAACATTTAAGAAAATAGTTGGAGCTATAGACTTCTATCTTCACTTCTTAAATGAAAGGTTGATTCAAATGATGATTGGATGAATCAAAGTCGATTGATAACACGCGTTGCCTTTTTGCTTTTACTCAAGTAGAAAAGCAATTATTATTCAACCTAAAGGACAATTACCGTAAAATCCGGCGTATAACGCGCACTTTTAACACAAAAAATAAGATCGAAATTTAGGGGTGTGCGTTACACGCCGAGTATAAAAATGATAGCTTTAAAAATAAAAATTAAAAGATATGCCCATAAGAAAAACTGACTTCTACAAAGATCAGAATACTGTTTATTTAAAAGAAATATCATTCTTTATATGAATTTAAAGAGTTGCTTTTCTAGAAATATACTTTTTTAAAAGAAATCTTGGGGTAATACCTCGAATAAATGGCTTTAAAACACAATAGCAGTGATAATGTACATTGCAGGTTCCTTCGTAAAAAAGTGGGTGCGTGTTATGCGCCGCATTTTACGGCAATGAAAATATTTGGAGAACTATAGGGAGACCTATCGACACCTCTTAATGGAAAAGCATATTCAACGCGTAGGTTGAATTAAAACTGGTTGAAGAGTAGGTGCGATATTATTTTGCTGCTTTGTATTTATATTGAATAAAAAAGCAATCATCATTCAACCTAATTTAAAACTAAAGAAAAGCTGTAGACAAACCTAACATCACTTATGAATATGTTGGTTCAGTCAATTATTTATAGAATTGTAGCTGGTTAAGAGAATACGATATTACTTAACATTGCATTCATCATTAAATAGAAAAGCAATCATCATTAAACAGAGTTATATTTTCCGAGTGAATTTTTATTACATGACTAGACTTGATGAAAACGAATTCCAAATTCGTTATTTGAAATCCAAAATTTAAACTTCATAGCTTAAATAAATTATACAAGCAACTTTTGAAAAATGTATTTTCACTGGCCCCTAGAAAGTTAAATATTTTAAAAGAATATTTAAAAAGCACCAGAGCGCTATGTGTTTTTAGAGATAAGACCGTCTCCAGCAGCCAGAGAAGCAACGATTAAATGAGTCGTGAAAAAGGAGACGCACATTTAATGATCCTTTGTACGTAATCAGTAAACAATCCCGACTTGCAACACGTGATTGATTAAGAAGCCCTTTCATTGGCTCTGCCTTTTGCTCAGAAGCTCTTTTCTCCGGTTATTTTGTATTAAATTAGGGATTAATTGCTTCATTTTTACCATCCTTAAGTTATTATCACTTTCGTTGAATGGCAAAGGTTTCAACGTTTAACGGAAGCGCGGAGGTAGTTATAAATGATGACTTAATTATCTACTTTCACAATGAACGGTGGAATGAGAAAATTGATGCCATTTATTTCTTTAGTGTAATATAATTTGCCGTCATCTTAAAATTACCCAAAAGTTTATATTGAAAAGGGTAGTTGAGACATGTCATCTGATGATGCTTTCTTTTTGTTTAACATATTCTTTAAAATAGACTTGTTGTTACAGTTTAATTTTTAACTCTTCTTTGCTTGACTTTCTTTGTATTTTGATATATTATATATGTGGAGCTATTTTATGTATAACATTGTTGTTGAAATGATTATTTGTGCTTAAGGCTGCTTTCGGCTAGTGTTAAAGTATAGGACCAAATTCGGAATATATTTTCATATGTAAAAGTACTCAAACATTAATATTATCTTTTGGCTTAACTATCCTGTAGATAAACTCTTAATTTATCATACTACTCATTTTTATCCTTGTCGGTGCATATTTTCTTTTATAACATGTATTTCGCATTTTTTCTCCTATACCGTAATGCTAAATGAGCTATCCCTTCACATGTTAAAGGAAAAACTGATTATTTATGAAATATTTTGAAATTTTAAAAACCCTCTATTATACACAAATGCATGAGTTACAATGTCAAAATTTTTTTATAAAAATTGAGGTATTTTTTCTGTCCAAAAATGTGCTCCGCGTTAAGCTCACGCTCTCATGCATATGGGGAAAACGGCCTTAAGGTACCTGGCAACGTTCGGAACAATGATTTTGAAAAAGCTTATAAGTGAATAATTTTGTTGAGAGATATTTAGTGTTGATTGAATTGGAATAAACATATAAAACAGTTTTAAAAATATTATTACAATAAAAAGTGATCCAAATGCAATTTTTTGACAGTAAAATAAGAAAAAAATGACATTTTCAAAACATTCTCTTTTTATGAAAATGCTTCTATATTAATACTTTGCCTATATATAGTTAGGACTTCTATACCGGAGTTAATTTAAAATTTTTGAAATAAATAATTCATAAATGGATTTATTCATATTTTATTATGTCAGAGTAGAGAAATTTTTAACAAAAAAAAAACACCTTTTACTGTTTCTGTTGATCGTAACTTTGAAAATGATTTAGCTAAGCTTTCTACACGGGAGTTGATCTAGGATTTCTGTAGAATTAGCTTTTTTTCAGAGTTACAATCCTCTCCTTTTAGGAAAAATGATTCTACGAGGGTTGGGGCATGAGTCATGGCAACTATTTTTTTTTCTTGTATATATGTGAACGGATGAGAAGCGTATATGTGTTATGTGAAAGTTCTGTATGCATAGTGCATATGCAAAACAACATATGGGTCTGTTATAGCTGATAGTAGCTCAGCAAGGGCTGCGAAATCAGTCAGTTGGTGAGTGTCGTGCGAGATGGAAGTTACCCGTGTTGAGCAGCACGCTTACATCAAAATAGCCGTTCTCCGAGAGAGAAATGCAATGGAATGTCTCAGTGAATTAGTGAAAGCCCTTGGAAATAACGCCCTACCATACCGTACAGTAGCACGGTGGTTAGGAAAGTTTCAGCAAGAACGTGTATCAACTAGTGATGAGCAACTTTCGGGACGACCGGTCAGTGAACGGAAGGACTTGGCACGTGCCGTCATTGAGCAGCTCATGGATTACATTAAGGGTCATGGAGAACATATTAAGAGTTTTTAGGCCAGGTTTGTCATGTCAACTTTATGTGTACTGTGTTGTCATTCTTTTGAACCGTGAAGGCCATGTATACTACCGTAATAATTTAGTGCGTTACGATATTTCAGTGCTATCCATTGTCCACAAATGTAGTTAACACCTTGAACTTCCGTCTGTATATGTCACATTTTCCAACCGGACTGGTATCTTCAAGCAAAAAAAAAAAATTGCCATGACTTTTGCTCCAACCCTTGTATAATAATATTTTGCCTAAGTCCTGAGAGAATCGACTCGCGAAACTAAATTAAAAGTTTTAACAAAAACCGCATTATTTTTGGTTAAAATTTCTCTATTTCAATACCAGTGCCGGTTTAAGCTCGTTTCGGGCCCTGGGCTCATACAAGCTCATACAGGCCCCCTTGACACTGGCGGACCCAAGGAAAATCTGGTAAAGTTCAGTTTATCCGAGCCCTTGGGCACCCGCCCCAAGCGCCTCATGAATAAACTTGCACTGTCTGACACATTAAGATATGAATAAATTCAATCCTTCTAGTTCAGGCTCTATATAGGTTTTAGCTATATTTCGGCCAAATATGATTATTATTGGAGCATTTTTCAGTCGAACCTCTATATAACGAACCTCCATATTGAGAATTTTTCCTGGAACCTTGAACATTTCACGATTTTCTTCGTAAAATAACCTCTCTATACCGAAGTGCATTTTCTATATAACGAAATTTTTCTCTTCTGATTCAATGTTTGTTCTTCCTTTTTTAAAGTATTTCTGAAAAAATTTCGAGTTATTCTCTAATTAACACAATTTATGGAGGTCATAAATCTTGAACTGGTTTTATTAATCCTAACTCGCCAAGAGCAATAGAGTTCTGGACGTTTCATTCAAGAAGTACACACTTTAACCCCCATTGCCCAGTTCAATGGAAACATCTTCGATATTGTCTTTCACCCTCAGTAAACTTTTCCAAGGTCTTCGTGTTCTAATCATTAAATAATGTATGTTTAATATTACTTGTATGCTTTAAGTTAGAAAATGCCCTTAAAATTCATTAATTTTAGTATAAAATTATTTTTTTAACATTGAAAATGCAATGAAATGCTACATAAATCAACTTTCATACACTCTGTAAGAAAATATTTCCTCTATCTTGCCTTTTATCTATATCCTTTTTTTTATTCCCTAGTTTAATATAAATAAACATGATTATATATATATATATATATATATATATATATATATATATATATATATATATATATACTTGTTTATTTCAAAATTTATATACTGTTACTAATTTTAACATTGTGATAAACTCAATGTTCAAACAGAATCCTTTATTCAATTCCTAATATTAGCTCTCTCTCTATATATATATGACATGTTTTGAGTCAGAATCAGACTTAATTTAAGAAAGAATTTTATTCAATCATTTCTACATCTCTTCTGACGCTAAGAGCAGAGAGGAAAAAGCACGTCATGGTGTGTTTTAAGTGGGTTAACACTTAAAACACAGATGCGATAACTATCGTGGATTTTATGATTGTACTTGAAAGTTTATGCTGACATATAGGGATATTAAATCTATCTGGAGTTAGACTTGTTTATTGGCTAGGCCATATGTTCAGAAGAAGTAAATGGGTGATTAATTTGATACTTGACGATGAAATGAAAAATATGAGTTAAGTGCTAGATAGGGAATTTAATTTTTAATCTAATTTAATTATCCTTACATTTGTTCCCCAATTTTAAAAGGGAGACATGGCGTGGTTTTTCTCTCTTTACAAACTTAATCACTTTTCAACAAAATTAAAACAATACATATCATTTGGAAATGCATTTTACACATAGTAGAAATATTTAAGCAATAGGAATTCAAAAATCAAAATGCTTCTAAAATAATCGAAACTATAACAACAAACACAGTAATGACACTTTCAAAATATTAATTGATAAAAATGAATTTCCGTACATGTAACTGAAAATTAGCTTGTTCAAATCTATTCGACATCCAGAATAAGAGCTCGTGTTTCTTCCTATTCCTTCATAATAATAGATTCGTATTATAGTTAGCAGATAATGTATTCAAAAAATTTTTATGTTGGAAAGTAATATCGTATCAAACAATAAGATAGTAAATATAAAAATACATGATATCATACAAATGTTAAAAGAATAAATTTGTATATGAAGTTTTACATGTATGAAATACATTTTTTAAAAAGATAGAAAAATATAGACACTAATAAAATGAAATTACGAATAATATGAAAAAGGTTTACAACAACTTATATGCGCAATTAAACACAATAAACAACATTTTATTTCATATGCGATTTAAAATATAAGAATATAAAAATTATAAGAATATAAGAGTTATAAGAATAAAATAGCTCTTTAAATAGTAGTGAGTCGGAAATGTGGACTCTCTTCTATTATCACCCTTTAGTATTTAAGTAAGTTTTTCACAATATTCACGGTAACTTAACAATATCGCATACAATATTTTGAATCTCCCCGTAACCTTCTAAGTATTCGTTTCATAGACAAAATTCTTGACTTTCTCTTACATCACACATTCACTAATATAAACTGTATCACACTACTTATTTTTGAACACATCTCTCTGAGAAATCTGCGTGATCAAATCACAGATGTTCAGGGATGCTAATAAGAAAACAATAAGAAGTGTACATACCAAACTATACACATTTGTCCTCTTAATGTTTCAAGATATATACAAAATTATAATGATTGTATTCTCCCTTATCCACTGTATAATATCCAAAATTAAGCTTCAAGTTATTAAATTAATTTTAAATTTAGATAAGGATAATTTAGAGAAATAGTGAATCTTGATATATGGCCGGTATACCAAAACACACAATTTCAAAATGAGAAAAAAATTAAATGCTATGCAAAAAGGTTACTGCTGAATAAAATGATTAACAAGACACTAAAATTCAGTGGAGAAAAAGAATGCACTGTGATTTTACTTTTGTTTCTTATAAAAATCAATATCACTAGTATTAGTACATTAGTCATTTTTCTAAAAACTTAATTTATATCTTTCAACTTTAAAACACCAATTTCAATCATAAATGTTAACTCATTCGACATCTTAAGATAAAATTATGAAAAGTACATTAAAATTTCCTCAAAATTTTGTATAATAAAACACATACACTCTGCTTTCTCAATAAAAGTATACACAATATCTCCTTTAGTACAAAATATACTATAAAGGTTAAATATTATATTACTCTTCTAAAAGCTTTGTTCAGCAAAATTCAATCACTTCAATGTTACTAAAATTAATTCTGACATGTTTTGATTCAGAACCAGACTTAATTTTAAAAAAGGACTTTATTTAATCAATTCTACATGTCTTCTGACGCTAAGCGCAGAGAGGAAAAAGCACGCCACGGAGTGTTTTAAGTGGGTTAACACTTAAAACACAGATGCGATAAGTATCGCGGGTTTTATGATTGTACTTGAAAGTTTATGCTGACATATAGGGCTATTAAATCTAACGATGACATGTTAATTGGTTCGGCCATATGTTCGGAAGAAATAAATGGGTGATTAGTTTGATATTTGACTATGATATGAAAAATATGAGTTAAGTGCTAAATAGGGAATTTATTTTTTAATCTAATTTAATTATCCTTACATATATATTTATTTATTTATCTTTGTGGAATTTTCAATCGTTAATAAAATGCATTTTAAAGCTCACAATTGAGCTGAAATTTTATATACATGATTATTTTGGATTAAAATACAGCAATTTAGTTATAATTAATAAAAATTAATTAATTAAAATTAATTATTTAAAAATTTACAAATACAGCCATTTTGGCATCATTTTTGGTGACTTGTGTCAAAACTTGAAAAAGGTTTTCTCACGTTTTAAAGCATGCAGTTGAACTGAAATTTTACATACACGATTGTTTTGGATGACAATACGATACTTTAATGATATTTAATAAAAATTAATTACCCCTTAATGCTGTGATTCCATCCAATGCATATACATATTTATATTAATTGCAAATGTTCAACAAAAAGTAGCTAAAATAAAATTTTTCTTTGTTGATCTAAGTAGGAATTGACTTGTTTTTTTTTATATTACATGTTTACTCCATAGTTTAATCTAAATAAACACGATCTTGTATATATATATATATATATATACTTGTTTATTTCAAAATTTATACTGTTACTAACATTAACATTGTGACAAATTTAACGTTCAAACAGAATGCTTTATATTTATATTTCAGATTTAAACTCCCCAAATATAATATATTTTTCCCTCAGATAAAAAGTATAAAATCTAGCAATATATGCGTATTAGAAATGGAGAAATAACTTCTCAATATTTATAATCAAATTCATGCGATACTCAGCATATCAAGAGTAGAAATTGTCGCTTAAAAAAAATAAAAATAAACCTAATTCCAAACCAAAAATTTATTTCGACTACCCTATGTGAAAGGATATGCTGTCACTGACGATTACCTTAAAAAATTACCTACCTTAAATGCCCTCCAGCCCTGTAGAATAGCGTTATACACAATTAATGCTGAGTGTACTAACGTCAATTTAATTTTAAATTTCCCGGGATAATATTTATCCATCAATACGATTTTATTAGATAGGATCTTCAGTTTCAACGCTAATTGAAGGGCGTGTTGAAAATTCAATTGCCCTCAAGGGTTGGATTTCCTACAAAAGGAGTAAAAGCACGTAATTCCACTCCGTAGAAAGGTACCACTCAGATATTGAGAGCTGGGTGACTAAGATGGGAATGAGGTACGAAAAATGAGAAACATGACAGGCAATAAAATTACAGGCACTACACAAATTGTTTTGTAATATAAAGAACTTGTTCTGCTTGAATGTCAAGTTCAAGAATTTTGTTGCGTAAACAAATTGCAGTTGTTAGAGGAAACTACAAATTTTCATGATTTCTGACATTATTTTAAATGAAATCTTGGATTCCTTGAATATTGCGAGATTCTCCATTGTTCAGTATTTTGTATAAGGAAATTGGCTTTTTTATAACTTAGTAATATTTCTTCCGGGATTATTTCTGTTCCTAAGCGTGCTTGGGGGAGGATGGCTAAAGGTATTTACATCCTTGATAAATGGAAATTTTTCTTACGCTGGAAATTTTCTTTCTATTTGCACCATACAGGTTGAGGTAACTTTTGAAATTTAATTTTTTTCTTTCTCTTTATATATACGAGGGTTGGGGCATAAGTCATGTCAACTATTTTTTTCTTGTAGATATGTGAACGGAATACAAGCGTATATGTGTCGTGGGGAAGCTCTGTAGGCATAGTGTGTATGCAGAACATCAGATGGCCCTGTTATAGCTGGTAGTAGCTCAGCGAGGGCTGTGAAATAAGTCAGTTGGTGAGTGTCGTGCGAGATGGAAGTAACCCGTGTTGAGCAGCGCGCATCATGAAAATAGCCGTTCTCCGAGAAAGAAATGAGATGGAATGTCACAGTGAATTAGTGAAAGCCCTTGGGAATAATGCCCTACCATACCGTTCAGTAGCGCGGTGGGTAGAAAAGTTTCAGCAAGGATGTGTGTCAACCTGTGATGAGCAACGTTCGAGACGATTGACACATGGTGCGGCAAATGCTGAGGCTGATGGTATTCAGCTCCTCCCACATCGTTGCAGTGTCAGGGAACTACATTGAAGGTCTTTAAGTCCCAGGTTTGTCATGTCAACTTTATGTGTACTGTGTTGTCATTCTTTTGCACCATGAAGGCCATATTGCCTGCATACAACTGTAATAAATTAGCGTGTTACGATATTTCAGTGCTATTCATTATCCAGAATGCAGTTAACACCTTATCCTTTCGTCTGCATATGTCACAATTTTCCTACTGGACTGGTATCTTCAAGAAAAAAACATAGTTGCCACGACTTTTGCCCCAACCTTCGTATTTTAAATTGATGAAATGTTTCTGCTATCATTTTTAATTTGCAATTTCATGATTTCATCGGGACCGAATGTTTTGTTCATTGATTCAGGATTATTCGTTATATCGGGGTCCAAACAAAATACAAATCTTTTACTCTTACCTTTTAGAAACTCTTTAAAAAAATCGACACTATAAATATCCATAGTTGGAAACTACACACTTTTTATTCAACAGCTGAAAATACTCTTAATGAATAATTACGCACCAGTTACGCATCGATTTAACGAATTCATCGGGACCGAACATTTTTGTTCGTTAATCCTTTATCTACCGCATTATGATTTACTGCAGTGTTTCTCATGCAATATTGTTTTAATCACTATATTGAAAATTAAGAGATATACATAAACAAAATACTCAACTTTGGAAATTTAATCCGTTAGAGCTAATTAATTAATTAAAGTTATTCAAACGTAAAATTAATTATATACACTGTTTACTTAAAATAAATAGTCAAATCTTTTTCTAAGGTCTTCATTAACATACAAAAAAACAAGTAATATATAAAAAAAAATTTTAGGTCAATTCCAACTTAGATCATTATAGAAAAATTTTATATATTTTAGCTACTTTTTATTAAAAACTTACAATTAATATACATATGTATATATATAGGACATAATCACAATATTAAGTGCAATTTGATTTTTATTAATTATCATTAAAGTATCGTATTTGTTATCCAAAACAATCGTGTATATAAAATTTTATTCAACTGAATGCTTTAAAACGTGAGAAAAAAATTATCTTCTAAAGTTTTGACACAAAGTCACCAAAAATGATGCCAACGTAGTTGTATCTGCTATTCTTTAAGTAATTAGTTTCCGTCAATTAATTTTAATTAATTATAATTCAATTTTCGCGTTTTTACCCAAAACAATAGTGTATAGAAAATTGCATCTCAAATGAGCGCTTTAAAATGCGAGAAAAAAACCTGTTGAAGTTTTGACACAAGTCACCAAAATGGTCCCTTAGTCACCAAAAATGAAGCCATTGTGGCTGTATTTGTAATTCTTTAAATATATAGTTTTAATCAATTAATTTTTTTATAATTAAATTACTGTTTTGGCATCCCAAATAATCATGTATATAAAATTTCAGCTTAATTGAGAGCTTTAAAATGTATTTTATTAAAGAGTGAAAATTCCCCCAAGATAAATAAATAAATATATAGAGAGAGTGAGCTAATAGTAGGGATTAACAAGTAATATAAATAATAAGTCAATTCCTACTTAGATTAACAAAGAAAAATTTTATTTTAGCTACATTTTATTAAATAGTAGCAATTAATATAAATATGTATATACATAGGACAGAATCATAATATTAAGTGGTATTTGATTTTTATTAATTATCGTTAAAGTATCGTATTGACATCCAAAACAATCGTGTACAAAAATTTCAGTTTAACTGAATGGCTTAAAACGTGAGGAAAAAAAAAATCTTTAAAAGTTTTGACCCAAGTCGCTAAAAGTGAAACCAACGCCAAAAAGGTCGCTAAGTCATCAAAAATGGTACCAACGTAGCTATATTTGTAATTCTTTAAATAATTAGCTTTAATCAATTAATTTTTTATTAATTATGATTGAATTACTGTATTGTCATCTAAAATAAACATGTATATCAAATTTCAGCTCAATTAAGCGCTTTAAAATGTATTTTATTAACGATTGGAAATTCCACCATGATAAATAAATAAATATAGAGTGTATTAGCCAATAGTAGGAATTGAAAAAATATCCATAGTTGGAAACTACACACTTTTTATTCAACAACTGATAATACTTTTAGTGAATTATTAGACACCTGCTACCCATCGATTTAACGAATTCATCGGGATCGAACATTTTTCGTAAAACAAGGTTATTCGCTATATCAGGGTCCAAACAGAATGAAAATTGTTTGCATTTACCTTTCGGAAATTCTACAAAAAACATCCATAGTTAGAAATTTTACACTTTTTATTTAACAACTTCTAGTGAATCTTTACGCGCCACTAAATTGGAAAATTTATAATACTGGCTAGCATATGTCTGCTAACCCCTTCGGGATCAACGTCCTAAATATGAGCTAGCATGAAACACTGTCAAAGGCCGAATGACTCAAGCGTGCGCTAGCGTGTTTCTCTCTTTGCAGGTCGAATGACTCACCCGTGGGCCAGGAACTTGGAACGTTTTGTAAGCTCAGTTGTTTGGCAATGGATGGCATTCTATGTCCATAAGATTTGAGATACATGGAGATCTGGCATTCTACTCGAAATGAAAAAAATATTACTCACATACACGTGATTTTTGTTTTATAAACATAAGGGGAAGGGAATGTTTTCGTATTGAGTGCTGTACGACAGCTCTTGAAATGAACATGGGGTTTTTGTTTATAGTGAAAATGAGAGATTTATTTTCGCTAAAGCATTTGATTTGGGTTTGCACTCTAGTTTTCAATGGATAATTAGATCTGGGAGACAAAATATTTGTATTTTTTCCCCTTACTTTCTTACAAAGTAGACTTTGACAAATGCTGACATAAAAATGTTTAAAAACGTGTACTTAAACAGAAAGTGGCTGAAGTAAATAAAGTATATTAATACGAAATATATAAAGCATATGCCATTCATATGATATACAGAAAATAATTGAATAACGAGTTAATATTTCGGTATTTTTATGGATTTAGACTTAACTACACAAAACCCTCTGGCCTGTGAGTGACGCAACGGAAACCTTCGGCCCTGGCGGTACGCATATTTTTACGTCCGAATAGGTTAAATCTTTTTGATTCATGACTCGAAATAGTTCTTTTTCGATTTTATGTAGAGAAGAAAGAACTGCGTCATTTACATCCCACTGCATAAGATATATTTTAACAATTTCTATAAATAATGTAAATCACTAGAAAGTGTAACAAATTAGATAGGAGTTCCATTACCAATTTCTGTATCAGAATCGCTATTCAGTGGCTTCACAATTTACCAATTTTCCTCAACTTCAATTGCACAAATAAGCAGTCCGTCATCAAATGTAGCATACTCGTTAAAATCTTAAGGACAGTTGGAAAGCTAAAATCTTATTGTTTTTGACAATTTGAGATTTTTTCATTTTCAAATTGTATAGATTTTAACCTTTCTAAAAATACCTTACTTTAACCTCTAGGGTAAATAGAAACCCTTGAAACCTATTTTTAAATAATCGTTGAAATTGGGCCACGCCCATTTGAATGGCGAAAAATGTAAACAAAATACTTCGTTTTTTGCTTAAAAGTTGAACGTCTGATATAAACCAAATCATGTATCTTTTATTGCTAGTTGAGCCATTTATTTTTTTTATTTCCTAGCCAATTAGAAGTCTCACTGTATTCATTAAAATCAATTTATCTCAAAATATAAATTTTGATGTTCGATGCACCTTCTCTGAGAAACTACTGTTCACTGGTATGTAAGTGTTTTATGATATATGAATAATGATGGCCAATATATACTGATACGAGCTTTTTGTAAAAAACTCAAAAATTTATTTTTTACAAATTTTTTATATGAAAAATGGGTCAAATTTCGCAATGTTTGATAAAATGTTTCATAAATTATTAAAAAATTCAAAATTATAGCTAAAAGCTCATTTCAGTATAATGAGAAAGGCATAATTTAATTGTATGAAAAATTTTAAGCATGTACATTTAACACATTTTGAGAAAAGATACATCGAAAACAGCCAATTTAACATTGTCAGTATATATAGAGAGATAGGCTTCCAACTCCTCTTAAAATATTCTCTACACTGAGGAATGGGATAAGAAAGAAATTTCCTGTACTATTCAAAACTCACATGATAGGTTACACTCATGACCCATTTGCACCTGTAAAGTATAATATTGGTCTCTTCATCCTTTCTCGTCGAAATTTTCTGCACTTTCTGTGTGTGGTCCATACAAAAACGAATGCCATCTGAAAAAAATAATTCCAATTTTTTCTAATACAAATTAAAAAACGAATTTTTTTCAGATGTTGAAATAATTCGTTAATTCGGGGTTAGTTACTCGTTAAATATAGCATTTATTTTAATAAGGGAAAGATGAAAATTCGTTAAATTGCGGAATTCAATTAAAAGGGGTTCGGAAAGCTGGAGTCCTTTTGTAAATGTTTTAAGGTAGACTGATGAATTGAAGTTCTAGTTACAGTCTTAGAAGTGAAATTGTTTAAAAAAAATTAAGGAAATGTTAAAAATAAGCATGTATATCCTTTGAATACAATAATAATGATTATATTCAAATTATAAATTATATTCTATTTCTATCCCGCAATGTATTGCACAACTCCCAATCGCCTTTTGAAAACTTTTGTGAATATTATAGTTCATATTATTCCTTTTAAGCGAATGAAATATGGAATAATAGAACCCTTTATGTGATGTCAGTTGAATGGCTTAATATTTCTATATTCTTTGTAATCAATATGGTATATCGTATACAGTCGGTGAAATGTTAGGGAAAATACTGCAAATAGTTAGTCGCATAATTGTGTGTCATGTTATTATAAATATTAACTATTACACACACACACACATAACCCGTATTCTATTAATTCTGTAATTTTCTTTTGTCTGTCAAAATGAATGTTCTTGTAAGTTACTCATTTTGATGGGGATAAATTAGAGTTATATATTTAAAGAATGTTATAGCCATAAAAATACATCTTATAGAAGTATGATCTTTTAGGCTTAATTTCTATACAGCGAACTTTTAAATTTGTTATGCTTGGGGGACATAAGATTGTATCACAAAAAGATAATTATGAAATTGGGGAAAAGATGGCTTTTTATAAATGATATCTTTGAAAGAGCTCCATGAGAAGGATTCAAATAGCCGCTAATTAAAAATACTTCATTGTTAGACAAATCTGGAAATTTGCTAAGTATATTAAGTAGAAAATTATCTTTTTCTCCTGCAAAAAAAAAATATGTTTCTGGTTCACAAAACAAAGTTACTGACTATGTTCAGAATAGTGATTTCGCAAAAGTTCATCAATGAATAGTTTTTGATATTTAATGTTACTTGAATTAGAGTATTATTTCATTAAAAATTATTTAGATGCAATTCTTTGGCGAAAAATGAAGCGAAAAGGACACATTTTCAAAACATTCTCGTTTCATGGAAAATGTCTCTATAATAATAATTCATTTTTTTCTATTTTTCCTTTCCTAAGTCTTCTCCAAAGATCCTGAAACAGGAATTTTAAAAATTCATATCATTTTAAGAGTTACTGTGAATTGAAATAATAACCAATGTTTTTTTATAAAAGTATCTATGCTCTGATATATTAAATAGGGATGAATCTGCATCTAAATAATATGTTTCAAAAATCCCAATTCAGGCTCTGTGAAAAGGTCATAGCTATATATTGTCAAAATATTAATGCTATAATAATAACTAATAAGTATTTCCATAATAAATTTCATAAATGTTTCATAAAAGGAACATTTTTTCAAAAAGTATCATTTTTTTCTATCAATTTTTGTCCAAAAATTGCATTTTAATAATTTTTGTTGTAATAATATTCTTAAAATAACTTTATACCTATATTTTAATGCAAGTGAGACTAAATATCAAAAAATTATTTATTTATTCGCTTTTGCAAAAACGCATAAATAAATAATCTCTGAACGCAGTCAGTCTTCTTCAAAATCCTTTTTTATTATTTTTTCCCGTGTTGATAACAAAAATAAGCAAAGAGCAAGAAAGGGATGCATTAATTTAGAAAAAAAATTCGTTATCCATCTGTGATTAAGTTTCCCAATATTTTCTCCATTTTATTCAAGTACTTTGTGTATTCCAAAGGAATTTAATCCTGTAATGGGTTCCATTGTACTACATGATGATTTTCGAGAAAAGCCCATCATTCAACAATTGTGCCAACTTAAACATTCAACTTAGGAAATGAGAAAAAAGATGTGTTCTTTAAAATAATTTTCCATATATCCGAAAAATAGAAGAAAGTGTTCGAATGGAAAAAAATTTGAAAAAGCGTTTCGACGGAAAAAGCTTAAATTGGCAATACAGAAAGAGTCCTTTTTCTAAAAAATAGTTCAAATATTTATACTATTTTGATCCATATCTTTCCTTTCTCTAGCTTAAAATGGAAAGTATTTCTCGAATTATTTCGGTTTATAGTTATAAAATAATTAATAAATCTTAAAATATTAATGTTCGCTGAATTATATACAATATTCAGCATGTAGAGCATGGGACACCGAAAACCAATGCACGGTTGGGTTCACACTTACACGTACACACAGACACTATAAAGTTTCTTTTTAGTGTAACACTTATTCATTAATTTAGGTTAGGTTACCCAAAGACAATAAATATCATTAAGGTATCCGACTACGTTCGGAACCGTGATTTTGCAAAAGCGTATAAATGGATAATATTTATGATATTTAGTGCCACTTAGATTAGAAAATGTATATAAAATTGTTCTAAGAATAGTTTTACAATAAAAAAATTATTTGAGTACAATATTTTGACAACAAATGAACATAGAATGACACATTTTCAAAATATTCTCCTTTTGTGAAAAATGCTTCTATTATTAATGTTTTGCCTGTATATAGCTCAGACCTCTGTACAGAGGCTCAACTAGAATTTTTTAAATACATAACTTAGAAGTGGGTTTATCCATGTTTTGCGACAACAGAGGGGAGAAATTTTAAGAAAAAAACGCCGATAATTATTTCAATGGGTTGTAACTTTAAAAATAATGTGAACTTTTCAAAAAAAAATAATTCAGATTCTCTGGAGAAGTTTTTACTTTATATAAGCAACATATTATTATTTTAGAAGCATTTTTTATAAAAGGAAAACATTTTGAAAATAGGTTATTCTAAGTTAATTTTTTGCCAAAATATTGTACGTAATTAATTCTTTTGTCAAAATGTCCTTAAAACAATTTTATACATGTATTAGAATATGTGACACTAAATATCACGAAAATTATTCATTTATACGCTATTTTAAAATCACGGTTCTGAACGTAGTCGGATACCTTAACAAAAGAAGTATAAAGAACTTAGTTTATCATAGCGTATACATTGTTTCCTCACTTGGCTTGTACTGAAGTTAAGTGGTTACTAGACGGAACTTCTACTGCTTAGGACAGTAATTTACAGTTTTTATTGCAAGTGCTGTTACAAGTATATAATAAAGTTAGTACATGTGAGAAGTGCTTTATTAAGAAATATCAGATTAGATCAATGAGAAGCCAAAAATATCCAATAGTTTGTAAAAGGTTATCTGATTTAATATATGTAATAAAAATATTATTATAAAACAGTAATTTGCTGTGAATCTTTGGTTAATCTTAAGGTATCCGACTACGTTCGGAACCGTGATTTTCAAAAGCGCATAAATGGATAATTTTCATGATATTTAGTGTCACTTAGATTAGAATATATGCATAAAATTGTTTTAAGGACAATTTGACAAAAAAAAATTTATTTAAATACAATATTTTGGCAAAAAATGAACTTAGAATAATCTTTTTTTCCAAATGCCCTCCTTTTGTGAAAAATTCTTTTATTCGAATAGTATTTTGCCCGTATATAGCTCAGACCTCTGTGCAGAGGCTCAACTAGAATTTTTTAAATATACATCTTAGAAGTTGGTTTATTCATATTCTACGACAACAGAAGAGAGCAATTTTAAGAAAAAAACGTGAATAATTATTTCAATTGGTAGTAACTCTGAAAATAATGTGAGTTTTTCAAAAATTTTAGTTGAGCCTCTGTAGAGAGGTCTGAGCTATATACAGGCAAAATATTATCATAATAGAACAATTTTTCACAAAAAAGATTATTCTAAGTTAATTTTTTTCCCAAAATATATATATATATATATATATATATATATATATATATATATATATATATATATATATATATATATATATTACATTTAAATAAATTCCTTTTGTCAAAATGTCTTTAATACAGTTTTATGCGTGTATTCTAATTTGAGTGATACTAAATATGAAAATTATCCATTTATGCGCTTTTTTAAAATCACGGTTACGAACGTGGTTGGATACCTTAATTTAAGCTTTTAAGTACATTTTTCGCAAAATAATTAAGCATTGAAATATTTTCATAGTCTAATGAGATTTTCTGAACTTAAAAATTATCAATGAAGTTTTCCAAAGCTATACTTATCAAATATTTGACACATATAGGCAGTATTCATTTATACAAGGCCACAACTTATATTTTATAATATTAAACAAATAAATTGCCTCAATGTCACTTTTATTTCATTTTTAGAATAAAAGGGAATTTATAATTATTTTGTAAGCTAAAACTTCTTGGGTATATAATCTGCTTTAAAATTTCATCATAATTTTCATTTATAATCTAAGAATTTTTGAAACTTTGGAATTTTAAGTCAGGGGTTTGCTTATATACGGGTCCGTTAATCAGAATAAAAACTTCGTTTATTAAATTATCAACAGTTATTTTATTGTTTATCGTTGTCGTTCAAAAAGGGTATTTTAATATTTTCCGTTGGCCCATGCACAATCGATTTAAATCTTTTAATTCTATTGAGAGTTTTCAATGGAAATTTTATTATAAAGGGTGGGAGGGAGGGTATTTTAAATTCTTCAAATGGAATGTTAGAATTCGAATCACTCACTGGGTTGTTTGAATGTACATGTTCATCATGCTGCGAGTTTTTCTTCAAGGGCATGAAGTATAGGTCGATGATCACGTGTTGTCTTTTTTGATTTTGGTGACCTTCTCCATGTCAAAATAATATTTTTTATCCCCTCTCCAGTTTATTCCTCAAACAAAGAAATACCGAGAAGCCTTCTTGCTGTTAAAATTTTCAGTAAACAGGATCACTTGAAATTTTAAATTAACTGTATACGAACTACTTGTACCACTCAATTTACACATAAAAAGAAAAAATAACGCAAAAAATAAGACTACTTTAAATAGTATACAAGCTAATAAATGAATGGAAAAACCATGTTAGATTTAGATTGGGTTACCCAGAAATATCGTTTGCGTCTGGCGTTTTATTTTGCAGAAATTTAATTGGAAAATAATCCATCTGTTTGACAATATTTTCTGTCGTATGACAACATGTTTGATAAAAGGAATTTTTTTTTCATTTCGGCTTAATTATGGACTATGAATTTTGGATAAATACTTGAATAAAAAAATAAATCGACTTATTTTTGGAAAAATACGGTAAACAGTATTTTCTATGAAGTAGAATACAAACTTAAAAAAATTATTATTTACAAAAACAAAACATTATTATTCTTTAAGGATAAAATCTTAAAAAAAAAGAGTTAGAAAAGCTTCTGAGATAAAATAAAGATGATATTTTTTTTTTATTCCCAATCAATGATTGATACACATTTAAATACAAATACAACAGATGTATTACATTTAGATTCAAAAATAGAGAGGCACAACCTTCCCAAAAAATTGTTTCCAACAAACAATTCTAAATAAAGTACACGAATCTTAAACCATACGTTAAAAGTAACCAATTTATAAATTTATACCAAAACAATAACACTACACTTCTGCTTCCTGTCTTAAGTGTAGATTATCTATCATTACAATCCACTTTTCCAAATCTTACGGCCAAAAGGGAATTCTTTGGCGCGATCAAAGACATAAAAACGCGAGATCTCGCAGCGCTGAATGGTATTTGTTTTAACCAAACTCCTGCAAGCGTCTCACACTATCTGCATCTTTTCGATCTGTATCAAGGTAATGAAAACGGACAGGCAAAAGCGTTTTGGGTGAGCGAATCTAATTAAAGGATTCCTAAGAGTGGAGATGAATTTTTACTGCAAACGAATGCGTCGTCCCATTATTCTCTGTTAGTGGAATCATCTCCAAAACCGATTGCTTCAAATCACGATTATAATTCACCCAGAATGTCAAGAGCAATAAATTTGAAATTCAACAACCCAGCGACTCTTCTTTTTGTCTGATTACCTGCGAAATTTCTTTTGGGTGATTAATTTCGTTTTGAGAGTTGGCAATGGGAATTGTTTTCCTCCACACGAAGAATTAACTTTTTCGCTGTCGAGTTTTTCTTGAGTTGAAGAATGAGGTTTTTGTTTTAATTTAGGGTAAATTAGAATTGGCAGAAACTCATTACAGTCTTTAATTTGTACTTACATCATGATTCCATTAGGTAAACAACCGGGGTTTTTTTTGTATGGTTGAAAGACTAAAATAAAATCTAAGTTTGATAAATAGAAAAACATGCAAGAATTTAATTTCTGTAGAAGTGACGGATATTTTGAACGACTATTAGCATGTTTTTTTTTCATTTATTTATCATTCACTACAAATTATTATAACGAAATCTAAATAAATTTATGTTTGTTATGTCAACCATGATTATGTTATCCATGTCAAATGATGATGGTTTTATTCTCATTATTGATTTAAAGGCATTGATACTTTCAAACAGGATTTCTTAAGTTTTGGCCAAATAACTTTAAGCAGAATAACGCGTACTTTTTCTTTATGAAAAAATCAGAAATGTGTATGCCAATGCTCTTATTATTTCAAATCTAGAATTAGTGTGTGAGAATAAAAATATGCTCGTAGATCAGTCGCAAAGAGCAATACAGTTAGTATTTCAGGAGTGATGGAAATTTATTGTCGAACAACAATCCTTGAAATATAGCAGCTATATTCGCAGAATAAATCTCAGAAAGCCTTCACGCCTTCTACGGCATTCAGACATAACTATTAGTGTCTAATATACAAGTATGTTTAAGAATTATTCACAAGCACTTGCTCCTCCTGCACAACAGCCGAAGTAATAACTAATCGCTGGTCGACTCTTCACGGTTAAATCAACACCAGCTAATCACTAGTCAATACAATACTGAATCTTCAACAGTCAAAACAAGATTAACTCCGTTCCGGGGAGCGACTTCCTATTTATTAAGCTTCACGGATCTATTGAGAAATATGCGCTTGCGTAATAGATCGTAATATTAGTAGATGTCTCCACTAACTCCCAGAAAAATCCATGGGGTCACGAATTCGCCAAAAAATTGTCGCCAAGTAACAAAAAATGATGCCAACTTGGCTCTATCACCAAGATTTCACCAAATTCCCATTGAATAGTCATTATAATGTAAGGAACGGCGTTGCATGTGAATATTAACATTTTAACATAAAATAAATATAAACGTAGAGTAATATAAAAGTATTACACATCTATATAGATTTAAATTATTTACACTATTTTATGTATTCTTTAAACAAAATTCGTAACAATATGGAATAATGATGTTTTAATAATAATGACATAATTAAAACGTCATTTAAAAATATAGCATATCTAACAATCCAGATGTAATGGAATGTTATTTATTTATGGGTCATTGTAGTAGTGATGGCGATAAAATGAAATAGAACTGGATGATGGGAATGAAGATATAATGGAAGACGATTATGACGAATTTTTTTTGTTATCCCATAATGAAAGTTCATAAGGTATGTATGTCATTACTTTAAAAAAACAATAATTATTCATATGTCGAAATTTAACTTTTTATGGTAATTTTCCTTTATTTCTAAAGTAATCATATTTTTATAACCGACATATAACGTGTACCCGTGAATTTTGATCTTAATGTATGTATTATAAAAAGTGCGTGGCATACGCCGGAATATACGGTATATAAACTCTTTTTACGGTGTCATATCGGTCCTATTTTCCGAAGTGAGGAATTAAAGAGCTTCAAATAAATAATTAATGTTTTTTGAAGAAAAATATTACTACTATAAGTTTTGAAGCATCAACGTTGTTAATAAAGCCATTTAGCGTTCATTATGAAAATCAATTTATTATATCCAGAAACAGGCATTTAAAAAAAAACGCAATGATTATTTGCTGCGTTTATCAATATTTATAACTGATTAATTTATTAACTGAAATGGACTACATGGTTGTAAAAACATGAACTTCATAACTTAATTCATTTGAATCGTTTGGAAAATTCTTTAAAGTCTCAGATGGCAGTTACGAGTGAAAATAAAATGGGATCTAATAAAATATTCTTATACATTTAAAATTAAAATTATATATATATATATATATATATATATATATATATATATATATATATATATATAAGAAATAGTTTTTAATAACACTTATTTTTTAATATAACCGTCTTTCAATTCATTAATAAAATTCAAAATATTATTATTCACAATAATGTTCAATTTAATTAACTCTTGGAACTTGGAGGATTTAAAAACCGATGAATTGCTCAAAAGCAAAAAGTGGGGGGAATGTAAACCAATTAATGATTTTAAAAAATTAAAAAATTAATTTATGTTTTATTCTATATCTCTCGAGAAATTATTAGTTTTTTTAAATAGTATAAGAATTTTCATCTACAAAACTTTGAATACTTTAAAAAGAGATTAAATAACGCAAAAAATTAAGAGGTTATAATTAATATTGATGGTTTGTTCAAAGAAAACCTAAAATTGGGAAAAAAGTTATATATTAATAATGAAAACCCTTAGTTATTTCAAATTCATGGTACGAGAGCTTTCATGGTCAGATAATAGCTAAACTGATTTGGGGGGATTTGATGTAACTGTCTAGTTAAATAAATGGTATTTTATAATTGCATTTATGAATTATAGCATTAATTTTTTAAGGGGCCATGTTACGATTTATACAAAGACATTTAATTTAAAGGTTTTAAGGTTTTTACATTATTTTTTTTGCTTGTCACCAATGCATAACGATTACGTAAAACAGTTTTTGTGCTCAAAACATTACAAAAGACCTACCATTTAATTTTTTAAATAAAAGTTTTAAAAATTATGAAAGGATTTTAAAATGATACCCGCGCGCGCGTGCCTATTATAATAATTGGCATACATAAAATTTGATTTACAAATGCGTTAAGCTATGCATAACAACATTTGGTATGGATTTTCTGTTGCAATGAATAATATTCGTAAAATACTTTTATTCTGAATATTTACTGAAAATTGCTTAGATGCGTACATTCTAAATTCAGCTATTTTTTAAAATATAAGTATTGCTATGATTCAAAAATGCATACCAACTTTGGTACTTACGTATTATCGTAACCTATTGGCGACATTATATGAAACGAAGCACATGACTGCCAATTCAGTGGGTATGACATGCACAAAATTGGGTCGCCAACTTGGCGAGTAATCTTGAACGTTGGCAATTGTTACGGTAATATGTAAGTAAACCAACTTTTGTTATATGCACTGATAGCAATAGGTAAAAAAAATCAAAGCATTTGGCGCAATACAAAAAAGTTTTAGCATTTTAAATAAAGAAAAATGAGTTTTTTTTTACTGAGATAAACTGGTTTAAGAAGACTTGGTACCCTAAAAATCACAAACCTACCGTTTTTTTTATTTTCATTTAATCTTATTCTTTGCATTATTATCTTTCCATTGATATATCACTTGTGCATGTCGGAAAGTTAGAAGTTGACTAAAACTTCATTTGAAAACAAATTAGGCAATTCAGCCACACCCCTTTTAAAAAAAAAAAGCTAAAAATGCTTTATGATAAAAAAATCTATTTTAGAAATAGAAATAATAGCTATAAAAAAGAATGTGTAGTATTAAAAGCAGAATATTTCCGAGGCAATACAATAATGTAATTTTTTTTTCCTTGTGAAATGTGTGCATGTAAAATTTTTAAATTAAGGCTTTTTATATTAATAATTTTATAATTTCAGTTCTTCTTCCTGATATATTTTTCATACAAATGTAATACTTTAATATTATAAGAAGAAAAACAGCTAAAATTTCTGTCGTGACAGAAAAAAATTTTTTTAACATTTTTCTTGAATTTTCATGGGCAATTAGTACTCTCTAAAAGTTGATCATTTATAAAAATGTGTGGGTTGAAAAAATATGAAAATGCAATTATTTTAAAGAAAAACGTATAACTAATATCTTAAAGTGGTATTTTAAGTTTAATTAAGCTTATAATAATTATTTTTTTAGAATTATAAACTTTAAACCTGTTTTTCTCAGTTTGTGTTTTTCGAAACCTTAGTGCATTCAAAATGCTACTCCTTCGACAATTATTTACCTATCACTTCCATTTTTTTCTTGCTTGTTGAAAATAAAGCATGTAATAAAATTAGGGATCCGTTTTGCTATAAACTGAATACTTTTTTTTAAAAAAAATTAAATGTAAGACATGTTGGCTTTTTCGTTGATTTTTAGCCTGTATATCAACATTTTATTTTTTTCTCGAAAACGAATGAAGTTATTCTAAAATCGATCTCTAAAGTTGTTTAGATCATCCATAAGAGTATTAAAAAAATTTTAGGTAAAAAAATTAATTTTTACAAAAGGAGTAGGATTTTAAAATTTTCCCAATTTTCTTCAAAAAATTAAAATTTTTAAAATTGTGTGAATAATATATGAAAATTTTCATATGGTAACATTTACTTGAATAGAAACATTGTATAAAATGCTAAAATATAATTTTTAAATACGTAATTAAAGAAGTTTGCTCTAAAGGGTGCCAAGTCCCCTTAAAATGTTTACTTGCCATAATTAATTTTAGCTCATTCTTTGGAATTATTATAAAAGTAAAAACTAAAAAGAAAATTCATTTTTACGATATTTTACATATCTATATCTTAAAATAGATTTGCAAAGTAAGGAAAAGCTCCTGATACTATCATAGAAAGTTATTATAAAATTAATCTGCATTTTAAATTAAATTTAAATTGTATTGAATACTCATAGACAATAATGTCATTTCAATTCTGCTTTATATTTAGCTATTTTTATTTAAAAAATGTGTCGTAGTTAAATAAAAATTACATCTGGTTTCTTAAAAATAAAAACTTCCGTGTTGAATAAATAATTAATAATAAAAACATTTCTGAAAGTGTACTCAAAACAACAAAGTTATATAATTTAGTATTAAAAACTTGATTCAGTAAATTACTTACTTATTATTTTCTCGCTCAAAAATTCAACGAAAAAGTATTTGTTGCAACAGAAGAAACAAATTAAATTTTCTGCAATAATTTTAATCGCTACGAAATATAACATGAATAGGGTCATTTTTTAAAAAAAAACCCGTCGAAACTGTCATTTTAACCGATTAATTCCTAGGGGTAATGACATTGAATATGGCTTAAAATTATATAATCGCTATCGTAAATAAGCTGATTAAGACTAAATTAACAGAGAAAAAAAATTCGAAGTATTTTTCAAGTAAAATTTCGAGGCAATTTTTACGATTGATAAAGGGTTTACCGCTTTTTTTTTCTGCTTATAAGAAGATATAGAAAAACAAGAAATAAAAAATGAAAGTAAAAACTTATTCCACGATATTTCGCAATGGTTTTACTTCCCCCTTTTTTCATACTTTTTTAAAAAAAAAAAGAAAATATTTCTTACATTTTTGTTTGAATTGTCATCTGTGAACACACATATCGTATGTACATTTTATATTTATCTAGAATAAAATTGTAGCAGTACCATTAAAAAAATAGTTTCAAGTACACTAAATAAAGTGGATAGGTTTAGTAATAACAAATGAAACTAAATAGCTCATAGTAAAGGGTGTTTTTTTTAGAGGTATAGAACTTTAAATTGCAATAAAACAACGATGTATTATTCGATTGACAAGAATTTTTTTTTATTCGAAAGATAATCTTGTGGCATTACATTTTAAATATGATTTCTGGCATAGGACTGCCACGGCTGGCTCGGATGTAGTCCAATCTGGACGTCCAATTTTCGATGACTTTTTCCAACATTTGTGGCCGTATATCGGCAATAACACGGCGAATGTTGTCTTCCAAATGGTCAAGCGTTTGTGGCTTATCCGCATAGACCAATGACTTTACATAGCCCCACAAAAAATAGTCTAGCGGTGTTAAATCACAAGATCTTGGAGGCCAATTCACAGGTCCAAAACGTGAAATTAGGCGGTCACCAAACGTGTCTTTCAATAAATCGATTGTGGCACGAGCTGTGTGACATGTTGCGCCGTCTTGTTGGAACCACAGCTCCTGAACATCATCGTTGTTTTATTGCAGTTTAAAGTTCTATACCTCTAAAATAACACCCTTTAGTTACAATTAATATAAATATGTATATACATATGACAGAATCACAACATTTTTATTTATTATCATTAAAGTATCGTATTGTCATCCAAAACAAGCGTGTCTATAAAATTTCAGTTCAACTGAATGCTTTAAAAAAGTGAGAAAAAAACCTTTTCAAGTTTTGACGCAAGTCGCCAAAAATGGTACCAACGTGGCTGTATTTGTAATTCTTTAAATGATTAGGTCTAATCAATTAATCTTTATTAATTATAATTAAATTATTGTATTGTCATCCAAAATAAAATCATGTATATAAAATTTCAGCTAAATTGAATGCTTTAAAATGTATTTTATTAACGATTGAAAATTCCACCAAGAAAAATAAATATATAGAGAGTGTGAGTTAATAGTATGAATTGAAAAAAATGAATCGAACTTTGAAAGAATGGATATATACATCCGGGGCACTCAACGCACCAGTTCAACAAGACAGATATATACGTCAGAAGATTCAGTGCACACGTTACATAATACGCTTTTTAAGTCAGAAGATTCAGTGCACATGTTAAACAAGACGGATATATACGCAGGCGGTATTTAAGGGGTTTAAGAGAAAAACATCCGATTCACAAGAACTTCTTTTCCTCTGATTATTTGATTGAGTCAAAGATCAGTTGTTTAACGTCGCACTACGATACAGCATAAATGTTTATTGACGGCAAACCTCACAATTTTGAACAATAGCTAAATCCTAAGAATTGTACCTGAGCTGGCATCTTCACTCTCCAAACATTCACAGAAAGTTAACGCGAGGACTTTGAGCTTCGACGGATTTAACGTGTATCAACCTCTCTAGATAACAGATATTCAGTAGCACCGGGATTGGAGTCCATGTTCCGACAGAAATAGTACCAACCACGAGTTCGGATCCATGACCGAAGAATTTTTAAAAATTAAATTCATTACTGATGAAATCAGGAATAAGCAGTGATTTTTATTAACTCAATTCCTACTATTAGCTCGCCCTCTCTAAATATTTTTTTATTCATTTATTTATTTATCTTGGTGGAATTTTCAATCGTTAATAAAATACATTTTAAAGCGCTCAATTAAGCTGAAATTTTATATACATGATTATTTTGGAGGACAATACAATAATGTAATTATGATTAATAAAAATTAATTGATTAAAACTAATTATTTGAAGAATTACAAATACAGCCACGTTGGCAACTTGTATCAAAACTTGAAAAGGTTTTTTTCTCACGTTTGAAAGCATTCGGTTGAGCTAAAATTTTATATACACGATTGTTTTGGATGACAATACGATACTTTAGTGATAATTAATAAAAATTAATTACTCTTAATGTTGTGATTCTGCTCTATGTGTACATGCATATTTATATTAATAAAAAGAAGCTGAAATAAATTTTTCTTTGTCGATCTAAGTAGGAATTGGCTTAATTTCTTTTTAATATTACTTGTGTGTGTTTAAATAACGTCAAATTAGTAAAGCAAGAGAATGCTTTGAGAGATGAAAGAGGAAGAGCTCTCTCTCTCTCTCTCTCTTTCTCTCTCTCTCTCTCTCTCTCTCTCTTCTCTTTCATCTTCTCCAGATAGTTTGATAACGAAAGTATGAAACAAAAGTGTGAGACATGATTCATAATATAACATTTTAATGAATATAAGAAGTTGTGCGACATAAATTTTTAATATATAATTCCAATTCAACAAATATCTTCTGCAGATAATTATAAATCAGTCTGTATAAAAATGTATTATTCGTAACTGAAAAGAAAAAAAACCTTGAATAAAATACTCTAAAAAGTCTCTCCTCTAAAAATAAATACAAAAAAAGTACTTTTTCAACAAAACTTTTGATAAAATAAAACTTTAAGTCATTTGCATTAGACATACTTGTTATTCTATGATAATAAGTATGGCTTACTATTCTATGATAATAATACTGCTACGCAGGGAGATCGAAGTTCAATGATTTTATATTACTCATCTTAAAGAGAAAAACAATTTTTTAAGAGCGATGAAATTTTATTGTGGAGAAACAATCCTTAGAAATACAGGATACAGCTTCAAAATTCGCAAAATAAATCCCAGAAGGCCTTCACATTTTCTAGAGCGTTCATACACAACTAGCAATGTCTAAGAATACAAATACGTAATGATTAAGCAAATTCGGCAGCACTCGCTGGATTGTATAAACTAATCACTAGCCGACTCTTCAACAATCAAAACAATACTGACTTAATTTCAGCGAGTGACTGCTTTCTCGAAAGATCCACTTGCGTCATATAACTTCCAGAATCACCCATACGATAGCCATGTTGCCAAAATAGGTCGCCAAACCCACCAAAAAGTTTACCAACTCGCCAATTGTCGTCGCCAAAAATGATGCCAAGTTTTGATAGAAATGTCATTATAATGTAAGAGAATGGCATTATTTGCGAATATTACAATTTTAGTATAAAATAAGTGCAACAGAAAGTAATTTTAATGTATTAGACATTCAAATATAAATTACTCACCCTATTTTAAGCATTAACTACACAACATTCGTAACAATACTATCAAAAAGCTTCACTGACCAATATAACTGTAAGCTTGCAATTCTTAGTATATTATAACCATACCCCCCTCCGAAAAAAGATTCAACATTTAAATAAGAATAGATAAATAGAAAACTATATCAAAAAAGATAATTCTTGAAGTAATCACCACAAACAATACTTAATATGTAAAAGTATTAAAGGGAAAAGTTTTAAATTTGTTTATTAATACTTCTATTCACTGCATTATTTAGATATCATCAGAATAATCATAAATAAAATTTGATTCACCTGACATTTTCAAGATAATTATTGTAAAATTCAACCTGTTATAAATATTTTTAAAGCATCTCTAAAACGAAAAGTTAATTGAATTTTACAAAGCCAACAAAAGCACTCGCGGATTTGTATTTTTAACTCTCGTTACATCGAAATTAAATTTTGGATCAATATGCATGCTCTTTACATCAGTGTATGTTTATTGCAACAATATTCATACACTAATGAAAGAGAAAACTATATAATCTACAAACTAATTTCCACACATCGAATTTATAATTAAATTCTTATTAAGTAAAAATGTGTTTTGCAACTGAAACATGAAAAATAATTTAAATTAATAAGGTCTTCCTTTCATATTTAATGAATAATATTATTTTTGTAATTTTCCCTTTCTGAAAATTAATTACAAAATTAAATAAGAATGTTAAACTGAAGAATATAGTTCTGTGGCATTTTTGTAGAAAGTCTTCATTTTCAAATATGTGAGTATGTTTTACATTCGTAAAAAAATTAGTTCTAAGTTATATCTCATTATATTAAATTACATATTTTAAATTACATCCCAATATATCTTGAGAATAATTTATTTCATTTTTTACAGGATGGATGTTTAAAATGAATTTAAAAAATTTCTCACTAAAAGAAATTTGTGCTTTAAAAAGCAGTGTTTTTTAGAATTTTATAAGCTAAATTCTTCGTATAACCAGACGTGAGCATATTTGACACAAAGCTTTTTACTCGATTTTTTCTAGATTGATTTTATTGGTTGTGTTTACATAATACAATGATTATTACACATTGTTCGTTGAATTCCTAAATGGTTATGCTTTTATATTTGATTTGTGAGGCCCAGTTTTAATTATCCCCTTCTGTAATGAGTGAGCGGGTAATTTTTTTGGCCTAATGGCACAAGAGATTTCATTCAGTAAGTAATTGTACTTCATTGCTTCTATCCTATTTTTTTATTCTACGTTTATTTACCTATAGTTGTTTCAGAATATACAAAGAATTTATGTTACTTTGTGATCGGCTCTATTCGCGCGGGTCTCCTTCTAATTGGATAAACTATTCTTTAATTGAGATTCGAGTTTAAAAATTGCTTTCCGTAGAGATGACTTAATTTTATGCTAATATAAATGCTATTTAAACCCTGGCAATGGATGTATTAGATGGAATCGTGAAAAGTTAATAGTGGAAAGGGATTTGTGAATTGTTTGGAAGTTGTGCGTACTGAAAGTAGTATTTAAACTTAGCATCCACCCAAATCAGTAGAAGGAGTATAGGAGCTGATTTGTACCAAGCTGTTGCAGTTTAACCCTTTATCGACCGACGGTACTTATAAGTACCACTCACTTTAAAATTACATAGAATAACCGTTTTTACGAATACTATGACGATACTTTGGAGAAATATTCTTTGAAATGCACTCTTCCAAGATGTATGGCAGCACCGGTTCTATAATGAGTATTTTAGTGTTGAAGGTGAATAGTTTTAAGCAGAAATTACGTTTTCAGCTTATCACTTTTTCAGCGGATAGCGAAGATTGTCATTTTAGTTCAGAAAAAATAGTTAATGTCAAAAGGTAAGACTCTTATTTTTTGGTATGTTAACGAAGATATTAGAAAACGATTTGACTATTTTAAGTGGACAGTGTGAATATCTTCAATTAATTAATTATCTCTAACTAATTAAATTTCCTAAAGTTGAATATTTTGTTTATGTATATCCCTTAGTTTTCAATTTAGTGATTCAAAAAAAATATTACGTTAAAAAAACTGCAGTAAATCGTAATGCGGTGGATAAAGAGTTAAGAAGGAGTTATCAAATGAGATATCAGTGGCTCAAAAGATATGTCATTTTGAATAATCATAAAAGTTGGATTGAGAGTTTAGATTAAGATTGAATAAGTTGAAAGAGTTATTGAATATGTTGTAAATTGCTCATAAATTGTTAAATCTTAAATAAAAATTATTATTTTTTAAAACAATGTCTGCTTCTTCCCCGAACCCTATTTAATATATTACATTTATATAAATAATCCTTAATACTTAAGAATAATTAAATTTTTGTGGATTATTTTCCAAATTTGAGAAATATTAAAGAAAATATATTTAAAAAAATTAATGAAAATAATAGTAATAAGTAAAATTTATGAATTATTTTAATTAAATTATATGGAGAATTAAACAAAAAATATTTAAATTGGAGAAAAATCAATACTTACAATGAAATATTAACAGGGATTTCAAAAGAGAGAAAGATGTATTTATGTTGCTGAGTTGAATAACAAATATCATTAAAAAGAATTTTTTTTGTATTTTAGATGCAAGTGAAACTATTGGTAAAAACAATTTAATTTAGAGATAACTTTAAGTTTGATACCCCTTTTTAAATTTTCGTTTTGTTTCTATTATTTATACATTGTGTTACTTTTATATTTTGTGAAAATGAAGTATTTTTTCCCTTTATATGTTCTAAAGCGTAGATGTTGAAACAAATAAAAAATAATCTCCGTATTAATTATTATTTGAAATATAATAATTTATTCACTGAAATGGATTATTTGACACTGAATACTTAAATCAGTAATTGAACTACTTTTTTCTAAAATTAATGATGAGTTCTTTCATTATAATCCTTTTCTACTGTAACGAACATGCAATAAAATTCCGTAGAATATCGTCGAATAGTTTACCATATATCCTCTGATAATTAGACTTTATTAATTCCCTCCATGTACAAAATAATAAGTCGCTAAAAGATGGCATTTGCTTTTCAATTCATAGCCATGATTTCAAAAGCATATCTAATGTCTATTTTCAAAAGCAGCATTTAATCCATAAATCCCTTATCGCGATGTGAGTTATAACACGTTATAAAATTTATTGCTTCTGTATTGTTTATTAAAATGTCTCATAATGTTAATAATGAAACATTGCAATCTTATTCTTAGAGATAATCTTAGAAAACACTTAAGGCAAATACTTATTAAAAAGTTAACTCATAAATAAAGTTTTATGAAAAATGAATGATTAATAACGGTGATGAAGAGATAAAATTTTACGAATCCGAAATAAAGTGATATGAAATAAAAAAACAGCTATACGCGTGATTCCTGAAATAACTTCATCTTCATCAATTAATTGAAATCATCAGTTTCTTGATTACGAGAAGTAATTAAAAATGTTTTTGTTTACAGTTTATTTCAGAAAGAATCACATACAGTACATTTAAAATATTAATTTCCAGTTACATTATCAGCATTGAAAATGCAAGTGAATTTTGAAGAATCAAAGACCATCAATGTAAAATGTTTGAGGTTTCTGATAACAATGCCATCATCAAAAATAAATTGTACTGACATTTACCAAACTAGATTACCAATCCAACTGGAGTGGAATTTTTATGCAATAAAATTATTTCGACCTTGACATCAAACGAAGCAAGTTCCGAAGAATGAAGACAGATAATTAAACCATTCAAATTTCATTTAAATCTGAATACAAATTGAAATAATCAGGCAAAAAAGCATACAGCTTTTGTGTGGCAATGATTCTTTTACGTATGATTTCTTTATCCTAAGAAATCGCATGTAAACTTTGACATTGATTGCTCAGTAGGTACCGTGAATAATTGGCGATTACTTACAGTTATAACTATACTCAGACTATTGGCTATATTTCGCTGTCTTTGGTGACGTCTTTTGATTTGATAAAATTGGTCGACCGTATGATTCGTTAGTACCAAATTTTGTGTCTATAGCTTATAGTTAGTAATTGTATATTTGATTTTAATATTCGATGGAAATGCATAGTTAAATCTAGATTTTTTGTGGATGATAAAGAATTCCACGTATATGAAGATAATTAAACTGTAAAATGAGCAGATTTATTAATCAATATAAGACTTTGTCAATATACAAAAATGGATTAGATAACTTATATTAGCATTGTACATCAAATGACGAAACTACACAAATGAATATTCATTTGAATATTGATCTTTGTAAATGGTGAAAATTGTCCTTCAGAGTATATCACATGCGGAACTCTCTGAGAATGGGATGTTAAGTATCTAGCTGCCTGTCCCTTCCTGCATAGTTTCATTTGTCCGAACGTATTTCCTTTGAAGGGTGGAGAGGGAAATATCCCTTAAGGGGAAGATCATGATTTATGATACCACGCTTCCCTTGCCCCGATTGTTGTTATGGTGTTTTAGTATTGACCACTCATTGTATATGAGTATCTACTGGCAATCTTGTCATATTTAACTCAGATATTTATGAAACTCTTGTTGTTTATTGGATAGCGAGCCATATGGAAAAATAATTTTTACTTTTATTCGTATTTTAGGAATTCTATTTTTGTTATTAGATAGGTATTTCTATAAACCTGTGTGTGTGACTTTATTCTATTTTTATGTCATTCTATTTAGCTCTTAAAAACTCATAGCTTTATCTTGTACGTGTACAAATATGAGAGGAGTATTAATTTTAAGTTCAATGAAAAAATGTTTAAAAAAAATGCGAGAATCAAAAGCTTTTTCATTCTTGTTTATTAAATTTGAGAGAATCATGGCTTTTATTACTGATGAGTTATAACTAATGGTGATTGCATTTCTTTTAGTATTGATGCTAACGTGTAAATAAAAGTTTCATCGACTTTGTGATTAATAATGCTGATATTTATTTCTTTTCTAATTAATACTCACTATTGCATTGTATTACCACTCTGCCCCGCCTATCACGTAAGTTCGGGGTATTACTGTACTGGTTAAATATTTTGCCAACCAATTAAAGGAGCAAAGGTAGATAAAGCAAGAAAGACATTATATTCATTTAGTATTTCAGTTAAGGATTTTATTTAAATTGGCTTAAAGTTCCAACATTTAATTTGCGTATTAAGTTAAACAGTTTATTTATTAAAACGATGTCTATAAGCAAATATTTTCCCTTATTAATAAAAATGAAATTTCAATATATTTCAACATATTTATTTATTTAATTCATCTAGCTGAATATACAATATCTATGTATATATATAACAAATATACCACAAAAAAAGTACGCCACCATTCCAAAAGTATCCAAATAAAGTTCTTGTTAAGAACAGTATTAATGCAGAAATATCGTCATAGCTGAAAATTTCCAACAATAATAACACTCACCACAACTATACAGGAGTAGAAATTTTGAGTAAGCAATATAAAAAAATATTTTAACAAAAGAATGTTATAAGAAAATAGAATATTATAAAGAGTGTTTTTTTTCCAGGTATAGAAGTTTAAGTTGCCATTACTTTCCAAGATGGCGACCGATTTAACAGCTGTGAAGTGATTTATTCTCAGTTTGGTTTGGCAATTCATCAAAACGATCATCAAGCAAGGCGTAGATTCGTCGAATGGGCCCAAAACGAGATTGCCCGTTGTTCCCGATTTTCATAAGCGAATTTTGTTTAGCGATGAAGCGCACTTCTGGTTGAATGGCTACGTCAACAAACCAAACTGCTGCATTTGGAGTGAAGCTAATCCACAAGTGTATGTCGAAACACCGTTACACCCAGAAAAACTGACTGTTTGGTGCGCTTTATGGGCTGGTGGAATCCTTCTTTAAAAACGATGAAGGCCACAATGTTACAGTCAATGGTGATCAGTATAGAGCCATGATTACTAACTTTTTCATTTCTGAATTGAACAATCATGATGTCCAGGAGCTGTGGTTCCAACAAGATGGCACAACATGTCACACAGCTCGTGCCACAATCGATTTATTGAAAGACAACGTTTGGTGACCGCCTAATTTCACGTTTTGGACCTGTGAATTGGCCTCCAAGATCTTGTGATTTAACACCGCTAGACTATTTTCTGTGTGGCGCTATGTAAAGTCATTGGTCTATGCGGATAAGCCACAAACGCTTGACCATTTGGAAGACAACATTCGCAGTGTTATTGCCGATATACGGCTACAAATGTTGGAAAAAATCATCGAAAATATGACGTCCAGATTGGACTACATCCGAGCCAGCCGTGGTAGTCATATGCCAAAAATCATATTTAAAATGTAATGCCACAAGATTATCTTTCGAATAAAAAAATTCATGTCAATCGAATAATACATCGTTGTTTTATTGCAATTTAAAGTTCTATACCTCTAAAAAAACACCCTTTATAATCACAGTGTATATGAACCATCATATACAAAGGTAAAATTTTAAAGCCAATATTCAGTGAATGCTGCTTTATAAAAGCTTTCCTATCACATAATTTTAAAAAATAACACATTTATCAACTTCCGTGTTTTCCGTTTCCAGGATAAATTTATCGACATTTTAATGGTGAAGCAATAAGAATATTCAAAATTTAAATAAAATAAGTTTATATAGTTTGAGAAAAAAAATTTAATCTGAAAAATCTATCTGTAAATAACTCAGCAAAAGTTCTTTTTTTTCCCTAATGGAAATGCATTTTTGTGACTTAGCCTTTGCAGATTTGGTAAGTCCCTAAATGTGAGAGCCATCTACTGGCTGCTCTTGTCACCATATTTTGAAGCTCTTGTCGAATGCTATTTTTTGCGTTGATTTCATTTTGCAGAGAGTATCAGAGCCAAATTGATACTGAATGAATATTTTACACGCCACATAATCATAGGATATGCGTGCCTACAAGGCAAGCTCTAGCAGTTTTAACACCCCGGTCAAAAATGGAAAATGCCTCACCTCTCTACAAAGCAAAATAAAAATATATATATATAATTAAAAAAGATAAATTGTGTTCACATAGATACATAAAGAGTGTTTTTTTTTTCAGGTATAGAAGTTTAAGTTGCATTACTTACAAAGATAGCGACCGATTTAACAGCTGTCAAGTGATTTATTCTCAGTTTGGTTTGGCAATTCATCAAAACGATCATCAAGCAAGGCGTAGATTCGTCGAATGGGCCCAAAACGAGATTGCCCGTTGTTCCCGATTTTCATAAGCGAATTTTGTTTAGCGATGAAGCGCACTTCTGGTTGAATGGCTACGTCAACGAACCAAACTGCCGCATTTGGAGTGAAGCTAATCCACAAGTATATGTCGAAACACCGTTACATCCAGAAAAACTGACTGTTTGGTGCGCTTTATGGGCTGGTGAAATCCTTCTTCAAAAACGATGAAGGCCACAACATTACAGTGAATGGTGATCGGTATAGAGCCATGATTACTAACTTTTTCATTTCTGAATTGAACAATCATGATGTCCAGGAGCTGTGGTTCCAACAAGACGGCGCAACATGTCACGCAGTTCGTGCCACAATCGATTTATTGAAAGACACGTTTGGTGACCGCCTACTTTCACGTTTTGGACCTGTGAATTGGCCTCCGAGATCTTGTGATTTAACACCACTAGACTATTTTCTGTGGGGCTATGTAAAATCATTGGTCTATGTGGATAAACCACAAACGCTTGACCATTTGGAAGACAACATTCACCGTGTTATTGCCGATATACGGCCACAAATGTTGGAAAAAGTCATCGAAAATTGGACGTCCAGATTGGACTACATCCGAGCCAGCCGGGGCAGTCATATGCCAGAAATCATATTTAAAATGTAATGCCACAAGGTTATCTTTCGAATAAAAAAAATTCATGTCAGTGGAATAATACATCGTTGTTTTATTGCAATTTAAAGTTCTATACCTCTAAAAAAACACCCTTTACCTACAAAACTTGAATAATTCTTGTGAATAAAAAGGTAGCTTAGAAATAATAATATATAAATATAATATTATGTCTTAAAAAATACAAAATAATTCGGAATTAAGGACTTTATTACCTGTTATTACTTTAAACGAATAAAATGAAAAAGAAAGAATCGCCCCTATTAGCAGGCTAATTTCTTTGAAAAAGAATCTACTGATGGTGGGGCCACAAGCGTTTATTTTAACTTACAGTAATTATATTCAAGACTGAAATAAAACATTTCCTGTGGCACTCTATCTACGAAAACTCTTATTACCTCTGTTCCCTTTTTGATAGCTGACACCGGACATCGTATGGGTGAACGGAATGTCCTTTGTGACCTCACTCCGCGGGATGGGAAGAAAGTTACTAGTGAAAGAGGGGTAAAAATATCAAATTTCATGAATTAATATATCCTCCCGCCTCAAACTCTACATGTTTTAACATAAAGGAAAACTAATTTTAAACATACAGAGTAAAAAATAAGGAAATAAGATATGTTAAATGAAATACCAAATTAACACCCAATAATATTTCAGAAAATGTATCAAATTTTTTGCAACCCCAAAATTTTTTTTTTAATTTGATCCAAATACCAACCTTAAAATTTGCCGCTCCATTGAAGGGTCCGGTTTTGTCCGGCCCTGTTGCCTACCGCTTTTGTATTCAGAAAATCTATATCGACTGCAGCAAAAATCGAACCCAAAACCTTAGGCTTTCGAAGCAGGCACGCTATCTTTAAACCAACGGCGCAGACACTCATCAGCATAAATGTAAATGTGTTTAAATTAAAAAACAAAATTAGTGTCTTAAATTGTAATATATAAATTTATTTCGAATAAATATAAATATACTAAAATATAATGTATATATATATATATATATATATATATATATATATATATATATATATATATATATTCTTCTCAGACAGTTTTTTTTATATGAATACATATGAATTTTTAAGATGGATCCTATATTGCATCTAAATAAACATAATAATAGCTACATGCTTGAATTTTGAGAAATTTTTTCGTGTCTTCTTATATGTTTATAAATTTAGTCAATTTTGTTGTTATTAAAGTAAAAACAATTTGAAAAATTATTAATACCCAGACAAAAAGCTATCTTCCTAATATCAGAAAGTGTTCGTAATATGCAATATTACAGGAGAGTAATAAGTAGCCAATGTAAATAGGTATGACTGTTTACAGTATCTATTCTAAAATTTAATATCTGAAGTTGTGTTACTATCTAGTTGAAATGAGGTTCTTAATATACTTGCTCCAGATCACTTACGAATGTCATTAACTGTGCTGTAAATTATTTGATGCGATTACGAAGATTTAAATAAATATTTAAACACAATATATTTAAAAAAGAAACACATTTTAGAAATTATTTATAAAAATGCACTTCTTTTTATTTTCTCTTAATTTATCATTCCCTATCTTTTTTTTTTATTTTATGAGAGTTTGGGCTTTTCGCTCAAGAACAATTATTTTACTTTAACCCCTTCCCGGTTTTTCCCGAGCAGAGTTCGGTCAGGCAAAAGGTATTATCCTGGCTCATTCCGAGTGTAGCTCGGGCACTGTGAAAATTTACTCTGTGCAATCGATCTTTCCCGAATTATTTAACGTGTGCTTTTTATGATTTTGAACAATTGAAAATTACCACTCTGGGGGATTTTCTGCAAAAAGAGGACGTTTTTCCGATGAGTTCTCCTTTACGATTGCCTTAAAGACACTTTGTTGACTACATTCCCCCAACAAGGAAAAAAAACTAATCCAACACGACAGTGTATTATTTGTTGTTCCAAGAAAGACAGTAAAGGGAAGAGGGCAAGATGAGAAATAAAGTTCTACTGTTTCAGATTGCGATGTTGGATGATGTGTAATACCGTGTTTTCGAATTTATCGTACACGATCCAATTTTGATTAATAATTTCATAATGTTGCTGTCGTGTGTTTATTACTGGGATACATACGAAAGACGTGAGATAGATGAATAGACACATATAACACAACCACAGAAGAATACATATTTTATTACAAACGATGATCCCAGCATATAGCAAGAAGAGGGGTGCGCTGCTGTTCCTTTCGAGACGGGAATCCATTTCAGGCGAAAGACCGACTTCTTTCCCGAAGAAGATACAACCAAGTCTTACTCGGGATTCGAACCCGAAAATAATTTCATAATCATTTATGTAAATGCAAAATATGTTTATAGAATTTGTAATTCAAGACAAAAGCTAGCTATTCTAAGCTTTCTATGTATAGTTAGTGTGAATTGACTCCAATGTCTAATGACTTCTGTCAAACAAAAAGCCAACTTTACAGGTAAATTACTCATTTCTTTAAATAGATTTTTTTACAGTAATTTTTAGGAAATTGTGCTATTATGTTTAAAAAGATATGTATGCTTTAAAATAAACATTAAAAAATGGACATTTTTTCGTCCATAATCCAGAAATAAAATGAACCTGGAAGGGGTTAATAAAAGTAGCGTTAACGGCATGTACCACAAATGTCTCCTGGAGCTACCAGTAGCTTGATGGTTTGGCAAATACTGCTTTAAGATAAAAAGTTAAAGTTCAGTAAAGAATAAACGTCAAATTTGGTGAATTTTTTGCTCAATATTTTTGCTATGTTAAGTGTTTTGGTAATCCGTGCATTGCTATTTTTGACACAAACATTTAAGATAGCATTTTATTTTAAATATCTCCCACTAAAAGGAACCAGCCATATGTCAACTTGTTACTGAATTTTAATTCCCCCTAAACTATATGTTGCATCAAAATCAACTGCAAAATTTTCAAAACTGAAATCTCTTCCAATATTGATCAAAGATAACAATACAAACTTAACTAAATCTAACGAAATCTTTTAAAAAAAATAGACTAAAAAAGACTTACCCTTTCTAAAATTGGAAGCATATATTCCCTCGTAAACAGCATCCAAACACACACAAAAACATTCCCTCCAAATAAAAAAAACTGTCTTGACTTCTAAACATTTACTTTTCATATGTTCAATATAATATTAAATTTTCTTTACGCAGAGGCCATCACTGCTGTGGGCAACGAAAATACAGTCTAATATAGATAAATATACCTAAAAGATTTCTTGCTTCTTGGAACTAAGTGAAGCAGGTATCTTTTAGAGTGGCTTAGTGGAAAGTCCCTCGAGTCAAAGATCCTGATTTCGGTAGAGCATGTTTGCTCGAAGACTTGCCCAATATTCCTTCCTGAGTCAATATTTGCCTATACCTCGGCCGATGCTGTACTTAATATGAATAAACGATTCCGTATTACCTTATTCTGCTATCATCTCCCCCTCGCAACCCCCTGTTGAATTTCAAAACCAAATGCATCGGATAAAGAAATGTCTCTCAAACCCTGCGACCATGTCGTACATTGGGAGACATGGATAGGTGTGCTTTTACGAGAAATTGCATGATTGCGTTTATTGTGGTGTATGATTGAGTTACCTTATGGAGGTTTGGTTGGACTGGAGCAGATAAGATGGAAATGATGTCCTAGAGATATGTTTTTATTAGATTTCTGAGATGTTATCATTCAAAGAGATAATCAGAGGATTAAGTAGGAGTAGTTTATGTAATGATAAAGTCAACTTTTCTTTAACTTAACGTGTTCGTTTTAAAATGTTATTGTTTCTCAGCATAAAAGGAATACAAGACCTATTTTGTGATGTCTGATTTGCAAAATTTCTAACATGTTATTTGACAAAGGTTAAAAATAAAGTAGTATCTCATTTATGTGTACCTAAAAATATTTTTAATGAGTTATTTAAGTTATTTTATATTTATAGTACATTAAGGAATTTTAGAAAGGAATAAGGTCAATACAGATAGCATTTCATAAAAAAAATAATTCAAAAATAAAAATGCCTTAGTCAATCCCTTCTGGCCCAATGATGTGTGGTCACGGTGGACTAGTGGTCAAGGTAACGGACTCGTGGCCTGCGTGTCATGAATTCGAGCCCAGTACCGCTGAAGACTCGCCGTGTAGAGGGGGCCGGCGCTCGTTAAATATGCTGAGGTTCAAATGCCCTCCCGTTGGTGTGGAGGGGAAGATTGGATAGGGGGTGCCAGCTCAAGTGTCGTTTTCGTTCCTTGACCATGGTTCAAAATTACGAGGTCCGTTGCCAAAAACCCTAGAGTCGCTGAATAGTGAGACATTAATACTCTCTCACTAATCCTATGATGCGAAAATAAGTTTGTGTGTAAAAGCTGTCTACCACATTTTTAATTAATTTGAGCTGGATAGGATATGATAAATAATAAAAAAAATACGTAAAATAAATTATTTGATAATGGTTAAATGTCGTTAGACGAAAATATTATATGGAGTGGTTCCGAATTCATGGAACAAATGTTAAGGGTAGATACAGGACATTGTTACAATCATTTATTGTACAGGAATGCGTGAGTGCATGTGACGTGATGAGGCGCAAACAGGGAAAATAAAAGAAAAAATAAATTGAGTTTTCAGTCGTTTGCGTTGCCGATAGGGGGCAGTAGATGTCTAACCACCGTTCAAAATGATGAATCTCAGTAGGAGAAAGCACCATTCGCAATTGTACTGACGTCTACAATGGGAAACTTTACGTCTGCCGAAAATGCAGACATACATTACATGTACGGCCGTGCAAATGGTAACGGCAGAGCGGCACTCCGAATGTATCACGCGCAGAAACTTCGTGATACACGTTCTTTTCACGCCACCAGACATGATGCTGGTCGACGAAGAATTGTACCCATTCCAAGCCTGGAAGAAAGCATCTTAAATGTTGTGGCTTATAGACCGGAATCAAGTATCACTTACATCTCTTCCATTTCAGCGAGTACAAGCTTTGAATCCGGTAGTCTATCTTCAACTGTCAGTGGGTGATACAGAAGTGTGCGCTGCAGCTGGACTTCATAGCTCATGTGCTGAATAGTTACGAACAATTATGGTAAAGATTACACTTGTGAACGACGATTTCAGTAAACACTTTGTCTTTCCTTCCGTCTCTTTGTGTGTGTGTGTTTGTACCTCACCGCGTCACTTGCACCCATACATTCCTGTATAATAAATAATTGATGCATTTCTCTGAACCTAACTTTTTAATGTTTGTACCATGATTTCGAGAACCACCCTGTATACTTATGCGCTTGCAATTATATTCTCTGTTTCAATTCACTTGAGATGGATTCTTTTCAGTGGGCTCCATTGATGGCAGTCACATGATAAATACAAAGACGTGTTCTGCATTGAACTTAAAATAGACATTAAACTAATTGTACTTGTTCTGTTTGTAAAACTTAGATAAAATTTCATAATTGGATAACGATGTTACAATAATATAATTTTTTTTCAAAAAAGATTTTAAAATTTAAAAAGAATTCTATTTTTTATGCATGTACAGTCCCTGGCCAAATTATTAGACGCACTCCTGTTTTCTAATAATTCATTGATTTATATAAGTTTATATGGAATACTTTCGTATTTAAACATATATCCAATGGTTTTTAAATGAGTAAATTTATTATATATTTTGTATTTGTATTTATTTTTCACACATGGCAACACAAATTTAATAAATTGTCACACGAACGTAAACAAGTCAAAAACCTGCTCGAGTCGCGTTCGCGCATGCTTCAGTTGCGGACGTGTTTCTGTGGGTTAATGTGCTTTGTGTTTGTTAATTTAGCAGTTTTATTTTATGCGATTATTTGTTTATTTCGTGTGCGGAGTTTAAATGATCAGTTTGTACACTTTCAGCATGGGTACAAAAGGCGATTTTTTACTATGTAAGAAAGCAGAAGTAAATTCCCTTGTGAATGCAAAATTGTTTTCAAACCGCGAAATATCACGGAAACTGAAAGTTTCTGAAGCTAGTGTATGACGCATAAAGAAGAAAATTGAGTCAGGGGAAGAATTCAGCCCAAAAAGAAAGATAAAATGCGGCAGAAAGCCTATTTCCACCCCCCCCCCCCCAAGGTCAGAAAGATCTTTTAAGAAAATTTTCCTTGAAAACAGATTTGCTACCACAAAAGTGATAAAATCGCAACTCCAAGATATTAATGTGAATGCTTCTGAACGCACTGTTCGAAGAAAATTAAAAGATTTAAATTTTAAGACCTGCCGCCCCACCAGGAAGTCCAAGTCAACCCCTGCAACAAAATTAAAGCGTCTGAATTGGACCAAACAGTGATGTGATAAAGATGTGTACTTCTGGAGATCGGTATGTTGTTATAATTTATTCACAAACAAAGTGTTTAACCATTTTCTATTACAGAAGGAACAGCAAAAATGTTTATTTATTATTTTTTTTTTTGACACGTCTGCTTCAGTGATGAAAGAACATTTGAAATTTTGCAGAACAAAACTCAGTTTGTGCGTCGTCGTGATGGAGAAAAGTTTCATTCTGACTGTGTTGTTCGGACTGTGAAACACCCTACAAAAATAATGATTTGGTCAGTCATCAGTGGCAAGGGTACCGGACGTCTGGACGTGGTTAAAGGTATGATGCGGCAAGACCAGTACAAGATGTCTTGCAAAATCGCTTGATTCTGCAGCTGGAAGAATGGTTTCTAAATGGAAAACCATACATTTTTATACAAGATGGAGCTCCCTGACATACAGCTCGGTCTATCAAAGCTTTTTTGGCAGAACAAAATATCCCTCTGTTGGATTGGCCGGGTAATAGCCCTGATATGAACCCGATCGAAAACATTTGAGAGTTAATGAAAAGAGAAGCGGCTAAAGATGTGATTACAAATAAAACACAGCAAATAATTCACGTGTGCAATCCTCCTCCTCAAATGCAGGAAACACTACAGTCTTGTATTGATAGCATGCCGCGCAGAGTTGAAGCTCTCATAGCGGCTAAAGGTGGCTCAACAAAATATTAATATTTAATTATAATTGTTCTTGTTTTCTTTCAAGAGCTAATAAATACATATTTTTTTCTTTAATGATGTTTTATTTGTGATAATAATAGATTATTAAATGGACAACCAAAAAACACACACTGTATCTGATAAATACAAAAAACCTGTATAGTATCACTGGATAATTAACATTTTTCATAAAATCTTATAGTGCGTCTAATAATTTCGCCAGGGACTGTACTTTTAAGTAAAATACATTTTGTATACCTATGTGCATTATTGTGGAAGACAAATTCGTACTTTTTCACAGAAAGTTTCTACAAAGAGCAAAAATTGGCAATGACGAAGCGTATGAGCTGATTAGCTGGAAACCCACAATTGCTTTTATCGTATGACTTTCACGTCACATGAATTTTTATCTGATTTTCTAAAAACACACGCGGCTATCATTATTATGTGACAATGACGTCACATGAATTTAGTCTACTTATTTCGTTCTTGAACATTCCAAGACATCGCATTATACTTAGCTCTTTTTATTTACCCGCCTCTCTCTATCGGGGAATACAATTTTAACTACAACTTAAATTCCTAAAAAGTTCTTCGTCCTCAAATCTTGGGGCTACCAGAAACTATATTGCATCAACCAATGAATCCTACCCACTAATATGCTCAGATAAAAAAAAATCATGTGATTATATAAGCTGATGGCTTTGGATTGAAAAATAAAACGTTTTTGTTCGTCATATGATACGCTCGTATGCTGTTTCAGCTACCTTTATGTTGTTGTGAGTAAACTATATTTGTTTAATTTATTATCCAGAATCTTCCTTTATAAATATATTTGGATTTCACATTTTTTCTTGAATGTCTTTTGGCCACAACTATATCAAAAGTATACGATGAACCCGCGATTTTACATATATTTATGTATGTACAGACACATACACTTACTCTCTCTCTCTCTCTCTCTCACACACACACACATATATATATATATGTGTGTGTGTGTGTGTGCAATAATTTTATAATATTTCTGGAGAGTGATAAAAATAATTGTAAGACGTGGCCGGTGATGTGATTCCTGTGTTACGTGGTAGAGTACGGTACTATCGAAGAGGTACTCATGTAAATCGTGATTCCTTTTTTATTCACATCCGGAGACACATAAAGATCCAGTAGGGACAGCAGTACACATACAAGAAGCAAACACAAAGACAAACATAAACATACAACGCGTTGCAGCAGGCTGATTACATGATGAAGGCAGGTAGACAAAAGAGATCGATTACACCAGATTTTTGCTTTTATATCAACAGTGGTTATTACGTAATAGTAGTTCTGATTGGCTAGAATGGGCGGGACAGGGATTTCGGACTAGCCGATTACGATTAAGATTAAACCAAAGATTTAAAGTTATTTTAAATTTTAGTGCAAAGATTAATTAATTAAAAGGATATTAGAGGGAATTATTACATATATATATATATATATATATATATATATATATATTAATGCCTTTTTGAAGTCCAACTTTCCAAAGAAAACCAATGTATATCACACACCATCTGAAAAGAAAATAGATGGTTGATATAAGTAAATTTAGTGTTCAACATATGTTGTCGTGAATCTTTCAGATTAACATGAATTTTTTCCCTAAGACTTTAGCATGATTTTAAAAATTTATGGGATCTAACCACGCAATAGCAACACGAAAATACACTTTAAGTATCGTGACATAAAATTTTCGAGTTTGTGCTTTTCCTACTCTTCGGAGTTACGTTCAGAATCGAAAGAAAAACTTGCCGAGTGTTGGTTTTAGTCATTACTTCATACTGACAACACCGCCGATAGTTTATTTTTATTATGTTTTATTATTACTCGCATGAATTTCCATATCTATCATCGTAAAGTTAACTAAATTTGTAAGAAAAATATTTGCTTAGAATAGCTGTAAGGGAAAATTGAAAATTTGTTGGAGTTCGTTAATAATACAAAATTAAAATTAAATTTCCTTTAGTTTTTTTATAGGAGGATGGTGGTACGAATATGTATATTTTATATATATATATATATATATACTTATGTACACAGTATCTGAAAAGTAATAGATTGAAATGAAATAAAAAATGATAATTGAGATAAGTGACCATTTTAATATATTTACAATATTTTTTTATTATTTAGGTTTTATTGTAAAAAGCAATATACTAATCGAAAAGTTTATTTAATAAAAAAAAAAGTTTATTTAATTTTTACATTATCAAATGCCATTTTCTCGTCACAATGCCGAATGCTTATTTTCATAAATTAAAAGATACACCTGCTGAAACAGTTTAGTCAATGCTGTAAATACGATAAACAAACTCCATAATTTATGATATCGTTTGCTTCTTCGTTTTTTAAAATAGAATATATGCTTCATCTTCAGTAATGACTCATTGCGTCAAAGAGAACATGGTAAGAAAATCAATGAAATAAATTTTTTAAAAAATCACTAAAATAAAGGCTTTTTTTCCTTGTGTTTGTCCGGTTATGCATAAAACAAATAACAAAATTCAAAACCGCGAAAAAGGAAAACAAGTCTGATAAGTTTATTTATTTTTAAGAGGGAATTCAGGCTAAAATGAAATGTAAATTCAAACCGAACACCTTAAAAATATTTGCAATCTTGTTTCTGTTGGCTGTGGAAATTATTTAATTGAATGAAATTCTCTAATTCAAATTGTAATAAAAACAATAAATTTTTTTCTCTGTTGTCTTAAAATTTTATAAAAAAAATTACATTTGAGTTTTTTTTATGGAATTAATTCATAAAATAATTCCATTAATATGGAATACATAGGATCATGAAATAATAACTTTGTATGGACAAAGCGAAGTATAGTGAAAATCGTTAACACGAAACTGTGAGAAATGAAATATTTTTTCGTGTTAAAAGAATTTTATGCTAGGAGATATTGGAAGAAAAAAAATCATATATTCAACAAAATTAAGCTTATAAGAGTACATTTTATTTACATAGATATGTATGTATGCATGTATTTAACAAAAATCAATGAAAGAAAGACATTCACAATTAATGCAATTTTTTTCTTGAAAAATTAAACATCTGTTGGGAAAATAATCTGATATTTTTCCTTGAATTGTCTTTTTTTTAGCATTAAATTGTCAACAAATTGTTCAATGTTGTATATTTTGGTTTTCATTTCTCTATTGGAATGTACATCTAAATAACTGTGCATTCTTTTCATGATGTTTCTCACTTCGGATGACGTGGGAATAGAAGCTGCATTAATCATTTCATTTTCGTCGTCGTAATCTGCATCGATGATATTTCTTTAGCTTTGAACAAACTCAAAAATGTCTTTTTCTGCCTTAATTGGTGCTGTACAAACATTATCATCATCTACCGCAACGTATTCTTCCGATGATACGGTAGGACAGTCCAATTCGGCTGGTGTTTTCCGTATTTTGTTCATTCCCGAAAAGGAAATTTTTTCGAGTTAAGAGAAAAATGCACGAAAATTCGTTGTAATTTGTAGGGACCATTGTCTTATTTCGCGTTAACCGATATTTCGTTGTAAGTGTTTTCGTGTCAAACGTATTTCACTGTACCTTGTAAGAAACACTATATATAAACGTAATATAAAAGGAAGAAGAAGAAATGTAATAAAAATATAAATCTAAAAATTAGTACATTAAAAAGGATATTGTGTAAACATTAAAACATCTACAATCATTCATTTCTCTTTTTACTTTTCAATGCTCCAACTCTAAAGAATCCATTTACATTCCAACACATTTTTCCTTTCCTAATTTAAGATAATCCTTTTTTTTTCGATAAAAATTTAAATTTTGTTTTCTATCGATACAATATTCCTCTCCTCCTACGAGGAGAGCCAAAACTCGCCTGACCTCAACTCAACAAACAGAAGAACGAATGAAATCAGAAGCATGTGCTGTCTTTATTTGTAGCAAAGAATACGAAAAACAACAAGCAAGTCTGCGTAGTATGTTTGCCGTTACACAAGTTCCCCGCGTTGCCAAAAGAGAAAGACTTCAGAAAACCCCGAAATGGTACATTTCTAATTAAGGGATTCAGTCTATTTTTTTGATTGGCTAATCCCTGTACGAAACAAGCTTCTATTTTAATTAGTCGGGATTTTTGAAAAATAGTTGAAACTCTCCGTCTAACTTTTTCATTCCATTAGCAGTCCAAGTAAATCCCTTTTGCGTTTCTAATCGGCTTGTCTAATGAATTTTATAAACGCTTAACGTTCTCTCTTTTTTTTTTAAATTTTATTTTTATTTTTCAGCCATTCCCGGTTGGTGGTTTCTCGAGTACCGGCCCATTTAATCCTTCACCACACCTACCATAAAAACATAATCCGCTGGATGATTTTTATTTACGTCGTTCTACCAAAAAGAACACTGGCGCTAATATACGATCGAAAACCAGCGTTTCGAAAATGGTGATTTTTTTTTTTTATTCTTTCCTCCTCACGTATCGACGGATGGCAAAGTAAAGTATTTGTTGTTCTATAACTACTGGTGGTTATAATAGCTTAAATTACTTGATAAGCAACGTTTAATTTCATGATTATTTGAGTTAATGGTAGGTTTTTGTGATAGCAATGGGATATTAAAATGTTCATTTTTTTATTCGACGTCATTAATTAAAAATGCAGAATTCTCTAAGGAATTTTTTTTAAAAAAAATTAATTTGTATTTTATGTTCTTAGTTGTTGCGATAACCTTAATTTGGTTTTTATCTCCCGCTTGGCATTTTTAAACAAAATTTATAAGCGTGTGTTATTATTTTTCTGTCTCTCTTCTGATTCTGATAATTACCACCGATGAAAGAAGAAAGTAATTTTAATAATTATTGATTTTTTTCTGAAAATTAATGATATCACGCATAATAATCAAATTTTATACGTATTTCTTTAATCAAAGTATGTAAATGATAAACATTAATAGCAATATTGACCCTTGGAATAAATACTTGACGTAAAGACTATTTACATATGTTTGGTTGAGTCAATTAAAAATAATATTTGTTTATAAATTGTATCGAAATATTAACATTAATGTTATTACAAATAATTATACAAAGATTATGGATTGAACCGGTACCATTTGATCTAGCTGTCAAAATACAAAACTGGAGGCTTTGTGATTTTTGGAAAATTCCTAACACAGTGATCTTTAAGGCCGGATCAGGGGATCGAATGGTACCGGGCAGACCCAGGAACATTAAATTGTTTCTATTTTATTTACTTTGGTGCATTTCTCTCGGATTGGAAATCGCTTTATATTCATATTAAATATATTTTCATTCACTTTTTCAAGTAACTGTATTTTATTCTGAAGGAATACTTAAAGACACAATTAATTAAAATTATTAAATCAAATCACTAAAATACAAACAATCAACGTTCCACCTTGAACAAGCGGCTGTAAAATTATCAAACGTTGACCAATCCTCGACGATATAAAGGTTGGGGAGCACAGATTTAGAGCACCCCTTTGTTTTGCCACCATTGTATTATTTTTATTAATTTTATATATATAGTTCACGACATCATTATACAATCACAAAAATTTTATATATGGTTCAAATATATATATCCAAACATCTACTTTCAAGTGAAATGTGAAATCTTATGCTCATCAAATGTTCAGCCACTTGAACACAAGACTTTTTGAGAGTAGTACTTTATTTTTAAAACTTTATGTATTAACTATTTATTTTGATGCATCACATTCCAGTTTACCAGCAAGCAAGAAATGTGAATTTTAATCGGTGTATAAGATTGATTACCTATGTTACATTCAGCTCTGAGATCTCAGAATTTATTCCCGAGTTACGAAATTTAGAATTAAAATAAACTTTTACATTTTAATGTTGTTAATTTGGTGTTTTCTTGTCAAGAAACTATTTCTGGTGGAGCCCACCAGCAATGTGTTCTTGTTGTAGGTAGATTTATTTCGATCAATCTTTTGATGGCCTTAAATATTTTTTGGACGTAAGAACATAGTGTTAATATTTTATCATACTCGAACCTTTTTTTATATATATTAACTATAATTCTAAGTGCAACGTTTCTGAACTTTCATAAATGTAACGTAAATTACAATAAAATAACGTAATGAATGCTCCTGTGTCCAAATACAAACCCAACGCAGAAATAATCCTTATTGTTTTCGAAGAACGTAAAAGGATTTTCTGGAACATAATGTCTTGTACAACATTTAAGATGTCCAACCAGTATAAAAGAATAATTCGTTAAATATCAAAAAAGAAAGAAAGGAAAAGAAAAGAAAAAAAATGTCCAACAGCCTACGGACTGTTCGAAAGGAAAAAAAAAACATTCGATTTCACGTTCTCTGTTTTCTTTTGAAAAGAAGCATATGCAAGCGAGAGACAGGAGGGGAAAAAAGAACAAGTCGAGTTGTACGAAAAGAAAAATCAGATTGTGAAAAGAATTGACTAGAGGGGACTTTGACGTCAACGCAAGACTAAGGATTCCACACTGATATTGATCAACTGATATTTCCCTATTTTCTTCCCCTTCTCTACCCTCCAGTCTTCAAACGACTACTATTGGATATCAAATAATGTTAAAGCTTCCAATTCCTCCCCCCAAACTCCCTGGAAAGGGAAATAAATGTTTCTACTCGTCTCGCAAAAACGCTTTATTTATCGTTTAATTTATGTCATCCAGGAGAGGCGAGAGTTTAAAAGTCGACGAGTTAAAAAGAAAATGAAAAATTTTACAGTTCGGTGTGGCAACACGTGGAGGTTTAAAAAAAACGATGTATTTTATCAGCTGCTAGTCTGATTTTGTTGTCATTTTACTGAGTACGCCACCTGACGCTAGTACATCTGCTTTACATGGAATTGTTTGAAAGAGAAAATGTAAAATCCGTTTGTACTCTTGAAGTTTTTTTTCCAATGAACTCACTTGCTTTATTGAATTAAATAGAGAAATGACTAATATAAAAATTGCTTTAAAATGTTGCTTTTTCTCTTAAAAAAGGGTTTTGAAACTATTCTCAAAAAATGGTATCAAACAGGCTTCTTGTAGATGTTATAAAGTATATCCCAACATTTTCCAAGATGATAAAAATATGTTTTTATATATATAGTGGTAAATAACACTACATAAATATATAAATTTTTGCATACACTTTCAGAAACTTGTTGTTACAATATATCAATACAATATTACAATATATCAACTCTGCTATTTCATTTTTTTTAAATCCCGTAAAGTTTATGGTGTGAAAGAAATATCTTAAAGACTAACATTGTTACGCGGAAAAATTCACTGGTTTATAATCTATCTTTTATAAAATGTTCCAAAGTGAATGAATTTATGGTTTTCAAGGCAGTAAAACGGCATTTTATAGTATTCAATATTTTTACTTCCATCAAATTCTTGATGTAATTTTGAAAATCTATTTTACAGTATTTACGTACGTATTTATGTAAGAGTTTACTTGAATCTCAGTATCTAAACATATCGAAGTAATTGAGAAATATTTAACGAACTGAAGGTTTATTTGACTTTAAGCATAAAGACTTGAAGCTGGACATTTCGGTAGAACTGCATCTCATGTTTATTTCCTCTTCTATCAAAATATATTGTATTTTTTGCATTGCACAATTTTTAGTGATAAAACATCACGTACAGCGAGCGTTGCGGCATATATACATTCCACAGTTTTTCATCATCTTCTTTTGTAGGTTTTTATAAGTATAAATAAGTTAAGGCATATAACTTGAAGTACGTTTGTTCCATATATTTATATAACATGCGAAATTAGATATTATGAATCTATTTAATATTTCAGCTTAGACCAAACTTTAAAAAAAATCATACTATTTTCAAGCATTGATATAAAAAATAATAAAATCATACTCATTATGATCTTGATTAGTGTTAAATATTTAACCTAATTTAATACTTAAGGCTTGAATTAATTAACAATTTACAAAAAAACATGAGCGATGTTTTTTCAAAGTAAAAATCTGCTATGTTGGAACTCTATAAGATATTTTTTTATTCTACTTTATATAATACTTTAAATAATTATATTAACTAAATCTCTTAAAAAACTGCCAATTGTGCAAAACAAAAAATGGTAGTGTTTCAATAAATGCATTTACTACCATAGAAAACAGACACATACACAATATTTAAAATAGGATTCAAGGTCTTAATATTCTAGAAACACTATAATTATTCAACGACCACGCATTTAATTAAAGCAGCGGTAAGCAATTGATGTCCATTTGACAATTTTTTTTTATATATATTTGGTCGCAATGAAAAATAATTGGTGTTCTTTTGAGTAGGATTCTCTTAGAATAAAAATATATATTAAGATAAAAGTTAGTCATATAAGAATGACAACTTAATTTTATATTAGGCTTATCATGTCGACGTTTTAGGCAGGCGTTTAATAGAAATAGATGTCTTTGAAGTCCGTTTTTAATTATACATGTTAAAAAGAATATTTTTGGATTGAAATCTATCCTTTTTTTTTTGTCAATTATATAATATCCAAAATTCAATAAAAAAAATGTCTACTTTATTTAAATAATAGTTTTACTATAAATATGGAGCATTTCATTTTTAAATAAAATTCTGGACATAAAAGTAAACATAATTAATATATGCATCCAGATTTATTACTTATTTAGGGTAGTATTTTAATAACGGAGATTAGAAAATATCTTTCAAATTACAATCACCTATCTAGTGTTAAATTTTATCCAAATAACTCAATAAAAAGAGAATAGCCATTCCGAATAATCATCAAAGAAAAAAGCTTATGTTTAAGGAATACAATATGATGCCACTTCAATGTCATAACTGTTGTTATAAACCCCCATAATTTCTAATGTCATATAGGATAATAATCGAATTGCTACCTCACATTTTTTTAAAACTTGAGCACAAAAAGATTTTGAAAACCGTTTTTAAAATTTGTATTCTGTAGAACCCCAATCACTGTGATATTTTTGTGAAATTGAAATTCTCTGTTCAGTTTGAATATCATTAATAATGTGGCTCTCTCCTTTTGGAGACCAGTAATCCTAAAAAAAAGAATTGCAATATTTATATGTTATTTTTATAAATGAAAATATTATATTTAAAAAAAATATTTTCATTACAACTCTTAAGAGTAAACACGACAAAGTAAAAGATAGACAGTAAACCTTTAATTTGTAGCATATTTCTAGTTTTAGTACTACGCATACTTCATTGCATTAATACAGCGTTTCTCAAACTGTGGGGCGCGCCCCCTTGGGGGGGCTCGATAACTCTATGAGGGGGGCGCGAGCATATTGAAAAGTCGAAAACAAAAGGTTATAAAAAATTATTAATTTACTGAAAGTAAACAAACAAAATACTTTCTGATATAATAAAAAGTAGAATACACACATTTACCCTGATATAATACACTTATAAATGTATCAATACTGTACAATGTATATTTTATCTTTAATTTAACAAGACTATGTTAAGAACAAGTTTGATAATTATCAGTGATCCCATTGGCTTATATTAACACTTATCTTACTAATTAGCACGGTTTATAATTAATTCCTTAACTGCCAATTTAAATTTACGCGATTTTCTTCCCAGTGCCACCATTTTCCGCGTAGGTGTACGTATATGATGTATGGGGGGGAGGAAGAAAAGGAATAAATAAGCAAATCCTCTGAAATAAGTAAATCCTTCGAAAACACTGTTAAGGTGCTTTTGTTGCATTCCAAAGCCTTCGGAATAATTTTATGGATAGCACTGCACAGAAAAGATTGTACTTCGGAAAGACGTATATACATGTTCAGAAAACTCATGCTTTGGCTGAACGAGACGCTTATATACGTCGGTGGCACATAAGAGGTTAAAGTCGTATTATAGCTTTACTGTCCAAGTATAGTATTACTGAATTCAAAACAATGTTATTGCATAATGGGGGGCGCGAGTAAAATGATGATTGAATAGTGGGTCACGTATATTGAAAGTTTGAGAAGCACTGCATTAATATAAAAAAAACTTTCCGAAGAAGGTAAAAATTACTTTATTCGAATTTTGAAACAAGATATATTTCAAAGTAAAATGTAGTCAATTGCAAATTACTGCCGTACCGACTTTGAAAAGTTTCTTAGTTTATTTCTATAATACTTTTTTGATTTTCTTTCGATATGACAAAAATATAATCCTTTAAAAAAAAACTAAAAAAAGCTGTCTATAGTTAATATGAAAATCACATTTTCTGTAAAATATAATATATGCATTGAAAACGAAAACTGAAAACTTTTGGATACTAAACATTTTTATAATCTAAGTTAAGTTTAGGGTAATTTAATATTTTATAATAGTCTTGAACTTTTGGCATTTATATTGTGAAACACTAAAAACTTTTAGACGTAGTTAAATACACAATCTTATATAAGTTCAACTGCAGAATTACTATGAAAATGACATGGAACTCAGCATATTTACTTGCATAAGAGAGAAAATAAATTCACAATCATTTAAAGTGTGTGGAAGTCTTAGAAATAAATATTTAATTCGTAGAAATATACAACAAACAAGAAAATTTTTTCTATATCTTGTAAGTCCTCGATATATCATTTATTCAGTATAAAGCGATTTTGAGAATTGATATATATCATCTAGATATTAATAACCACTTATTGTGTCTTTTATTTAAGTTAAATTATAAGCTGAACTATTGTCTAAGTCAGTGGCACAAAAAAAGGGGACACCCCCCCCAAGTCCTTGATTTTTTTTCGATTGATTATAATTTTAAGTATATAGTACGTAAAATTTAATTATTTGTTATTAATTATTAGTTTTATTAATTAATGCTAATTATTTATTCTATAATTAGTTTTTTACTGTGTTTTGTTCCCGAAAATCGACAAAATCAAAAGGAGCATGATACAAGAATGGTGAACTTTCGACCCTGGATCCCCCTCCCCTTGAAAAATTCTTGTGTGCGCTACTGGTCTAAGTCAAAAGTTACTAATGCATATGTAAAACACAATTCCAGTATTAAACCAATGAGTATCTTTTAACAAAATAAAATGAAACAAATAAATAAAAGGTCTTTTTTCCTTTTCAATTTTGGCATTCTGAACCTTTTCCAGAATTAGAATTAAGCCAGTTTTTTGTATTTTACTTTTGATTCCATTTTTAAACGCATCAATTTAAGTTTGATTTAATGTGTATTTAAATACATACTAAAGTAAAAAAAACCTGTATTTCTCACATTCATTTTGCATTTCCATTCCATCCATTTGCATTCAAGTGTACAAAATAATTAGCTTTTATAACTTTAATTTGTTCTTACAGCTGATTAATTACCTTTAAATATTTCGAAGTAAGGACAAAAATTCAATAATAATGCAAGAATCAATTAAAAGATCAAACTAATTGATACGATAAAAGATTCATCTCAGGAATATAAAACCAAGCAGTATTATATATTTTTAATGACAAGAAAATATATTTTGACTCGGCATAGGTATGTGAAATATTAATAAAATTAACAATCCGGTCCCTATTCAATTGCTTCCATTGTAAAATAAAATCTCGTAAAAAAATGTATCTTTCTTAAACAGTTTCGGAAAGACTTCATTTGTTTGTAGCTCTTAAAACAACTCTCAATTACATTTAAAAAATCGCCCCTTTTCCATATACCCTTAGCCGATGTACCCTCTCAATATACGATCACCATCCTTCCCTGAGAACGTCGCGAGTTGCTATCCAAAAGATAGCCCTCTTCTTAATTGGCCCTAAAATTTGGTTTGCAGCTCCGGAATTCAGTTAATTGGGCAATGGGGTCTGAGTTTCTAATTCGATGAGCGGGGTGCGCCCCATTAAACGGCCCCGGCACTGAGTGCCGATGTGACAAAGCTTGGGGCCAGTAGGGGCAACCTCCAGCTGTAGAATGGAGAGAAAAGGACAATCGGCACGGCCGCCCTAAGCATTATCCCTATTGCAGAGAGGGCGCTAGTTTCCTTATTGGGTTATCCTGGGGCGCACCGGTTCTAATCCAAACAAAGCGACGGGAAATTCAATTGAGAAGCGCGCTGTTTTATTTTCTTAAACGTGTTAAGAATGCCTCCGGTCCTAGCCCCAGCAACAACTTCTTTTAAATGTTTATCGTGCATGTTTTTCTTGTCGTTTTATTTTTTCTATTTTCCACCCCTCGTTCCTAGGTGCACCCCCTAGCCTACATGGAAAAGAAGTTTCTTTATTATTTTTTGTGTTATTATTCTCCAAATCCACTTGTCGATTCCGGGGACTGTACTACAATTACGACAGAAGCTTTGGAAGCGTTAACTCGGAAAACCAGCTTCTGGAACTGTTTAATTGTTATTATATATGTATATGTTATGATATGCTAGATATTCTGTAATTAAAATGTATTATTTTATTGATTTTTGTCTATAGGTATTGACTTTTAAATTTTGAGTCTAACACCAAAAACAGCATTGAGAGAGAAAATTTCCCATTTGTAATTTCATTATTAAGGAAAAAGTCTTCTCTTTTCTTGAAGACATCGAATTTATTGAATATTATAAAGTATAATTGTATCTATAGATTTACATTCTAAAGTTTTAACAAGCGCATTTTGAATTTCTATGCTTCAGTTCCCATCCTCTTATAAGTAAAAGTAATTTTATTTTCTTAGATAGTTTATTATTTTTAACAAAAAGTACTTTCAACCAATTATCAAGAGAAAAAAAATTGTATCTATCTGGTTATTGAAAATATTTCACAACCTAAGCGATTTCAAATTTATAGCACTTTAGAGACAAAGATAATAAAGTTTATGCACCCACACACGCCCGCATATATATCAGAAAGCATCGAAATATATTTTCTGAATACATTTTTTGTTTGAATCTTGTACATTATGATTTTAATCTTTCGAATTATGTAATTTACTAGCCAACAATCTTTATCAAGAATTTCTTACTTTATAGCTATTTCCGTGAAAAAATTTTATTCATTAAATGCTTTTAAATTTTAAAGACAATATTTAATAACCATATACCATACGTTTCTGAACATAAACCAATCCATGTATAAAACATGAGTGCGTTTTTCCTTTCAAAATTTACGCAAAATTCAAAACCCGTTTATAAGACAAATTTTTTTAAAAAAAACCTGTATAATTTTTGGCTGGGATATTTTCCAATGAAATTGTGAATCCAATAGTGTCGATTTTTTTAAAGTCTTTTTTCGAGATTTGCGGATTGGTATGCATCTTATCCCTTGAATTAAAAGAAAGCTTAAAATTTGTCGACTTGTACACAGAAATAATGAAGTATTTATATTGCAGTATATTGCAAGTTATTATATGTGTGTTAAATGCATAATTTTCTGTCCAAATAAAATTATACGAGCACGAATCGCTTCTCGAAGTTTAAATGAGGATGGTATTTATTCTAATAAATAATCAGATTGTTTGTATTAATTGTAATTAAATTTAATAAATTGTTTGAAATAAATTATTAGCATTTTTTTAAAATCTTTCTGTTATCTAATCTAGGATTGAAGTACTGTAAATCTTTGTAATTGATAACATTCTTTGTAATTTGTAAGTATTTCTACAAGCTATTATTAAGGTCTTTTTTTACATGTATTGATTTTCGATGTAAAATATCAATTAATAATATTAAAATCGCGCTCCAGTTTCAAAATGTTATATCTAATTTATTAATTTATTCGTTAAATAGTTTATTACCGAATCTCCATTGATATGAATTTTTTTCACAATCAAAATATAATTTTACCCTAAATTTATATATGTACAAAAATAAAAAACTAATTTTATCATTTGAATCTTTGTTATGAGATATTTACAGGATCCAAGCGAATTAAATGGTAAACAGAAAACTAAAACCTGTTTTGCAATTTTATTTCATATTATTTATACTTATATTTCCTACTACCATTTTAACACTTCACATTTTCATTTAACTTAACTCAGTGGCGCAACAGCCCATGTGGCCAAGACCTATTGGGTCCAACTCAGTATACGCAACCTTGGGCTCTGAGGTGAATGAGATGTTCTGGTCAGGTGGTCAGTGAAACCCCTATTGTTAAAGTCCCAAGTAGGCTTGGTAATGATTTATTGAGTCGACCTTGCCAGGCCCGGGGTTCGAACCTCGGACCTGTAGCGTGGAAGCGCGATGCACTACCGCTCAGCCACTGGGTTTCGTATTTTATCTTAATTCGTTCACTATGTTCTACAGGAAAGCAAGTGAAAAAAATTGCCTAAAAAATGCTACTTAATTTGAAAAATTAAGGATATAAAGCAAACTTCTCTTTGATCACATAAAAGTAAAACAAAGGATTAAAAGTAACACGTAAAAATAATAGTTTAACACACATACAAATAGTTTTCACACACATAAAATTAGTTTTCTACCTAAAAATAGCTTTCAGAAACTAACAAAAATAGATTAATTGGCAAATTCCTTCGAAAATCTGAAAGAAAATTATGCGTTTAAATGCTTATTAAAATTCCTATAAATAACAGTATTAACGTTATATTATTAAAAAAAATATCGTTTCATTAATTACTTTCAATTTACTCAATCAAATAGTTCAAAAAACAAAAAAAAATTGAACTTAACCACATTTATCTTGATTTCAGATAGAGTGAATATACTAGTAATTATTCTATTTTAGAAATTTTTTTTAAAAAGTATTTCGGGATTTCAAATAATTAGAATTTGGAGAGACATTAAAAATATATTCATTAATTTTCCGTTTAATCTGTATTTATTTATTATTTACTGATGGTTTTCTTTAAAATGAAATAATTCCTTTCAAAAAAATTTATTTGTGGGAAAAGATTTTCATCTTCAAATTATTAATTATTAACCTAATTAAATCCTGTAACGTGGTAAATATAGTTTCATTAATAAATTATTAATAATAATGTAGGAGGAGAGATAATACACCAGATACTCGAAAAAAAGGGAAAAAAATGAATATTTTTAAAACTCATAAGTATTAATAATTACATTCCTTAAAATACAAAGATGGTTTTAAAATTCATTTTTTTTTTGTTCTTTTAATAAATGAAACAGATGTTCAGAGAAAAAATTCATAGAAATATTTGGAAGTATTTTTAAAAACATCTGAACTTTTACCTGCTATTTACAAAGGAATGAGATTTTTTTAATATATGAGATATTTGCCTGAGAAGGTTTAAATCATCCTGAATTTCGTGCGTTCTTTTATTTTTGTAAAATGGTTGTGTTGAGATTTTATTTTAGTCGGTGAAATAATAAAATATTTAACGAATAATAAATAATTGAGAAACACATACAAAATTAATTTTCGTATCGTAAGATGAAAATTGTACGAAATCATTACAATCGAATAAATTGAAGTCCTGAAATACTTTATATGAAATATTATCTCCATTCACGCATGCGCAGAAGGAAAAATTATTTTTACCACGCACTGTACAAATTTAGGCTTAGTTAAATGTATTCAGATTTCAAAAAAAATTCTATGTTCTGTGTGTTTGTAAAATTGTAATTTTACGTATATTTAATATATGAAAATAGAATTATAAGTTTCTCAGCATATCAGGAGAAATATTTACTGAATGACGAAATTTACCAAACAGTTTGCTTTAACGAATCTCAAAACCCTTCTATAAATTAAAAAATAAAAAGATGATATTTTTTCTAACCTAGCATAAAAAGTTATAGAATTTTTTGACTAAGCAAAAAATTGATCGATTTTTTTGGGACAATTATACTTCTTTCTTCAAACGATTGATAAAACTTTTAAACAAAAGATATAAAAAAATCTCTTAATGCTTTTAGTTTTAAAAAGGTCACTGAAAGTTCAAGAGATTAGAGATATTTTGAGCAGAGCAAAAAGCTTACAATTCTTTTATTTGTTCTCTACTGTAGTGTCCAGAAAAAGTTTACATCGATCTTCAATACAAGATTTTTCAACGTAAGATCTCACTTTGCATTTGAGTATAAGCATTTACTAACCTTCTATTAGCATGCAATTATGTTCGTAAGACCAATATTGTACTAAATTTTAAGCAATTTATAACGTTTAAACAACATTTAAGTTCAAATATATGGCTCAATATTTGTAAGTATATTACCATATAACATAATACAAGAAAGTAAGGTACTTACGTATTATCGAAACCTTTAGACGAAATTTTTGAAATGGAGCACATGGTTGCCAATTCAGCGAATACGACACATGCTAAATTTGGGTTGCAAACTAGGCGAGTTATCTTGAACGTTGGCGATTGTTACGATAATACGTAAGTAGTGAAAGGAATTATAATACTAAAAAAATTTCAAAGAAAGCTACAAAATCACCCACGCAGGAGAAAAAACGTAAAATAATAAATATCAAGATTAAAATCTATAAAGTTTGCAGTAAAAAAGTTAAAACAGGATTATTAATGCTTAATTGGTTATCTTTATAATCTTAACTAACAATCTCATCTATAGTAAAATATTTTCTAACAATTCAGCACAATTGGTCTTGACAGGTGTTGATGAATTTTTCATTTAGTTCCCAATTGTTAACATGTTTTTTTCTTATTTTTGTGGAAAATCTGTTCACAAGTTCTTAACCATATTTAAGTTCAGCCAGTAGGTTGGAAAATCCATACATTGGTCTTTAGACACTTCTGCATGAGATTCGATATTTAGCAGGAAGCATCATTATCTTCAAAGGTGAAATCTCAATTACACAGCAAAGTTTAGTGCGTTTAATAATTTTTCCTTTTCTTAGTACCTTATAATATTTTTCACCAAGCATGATCACCACAATGAAGTTTAATATCCCGAAGCCGTGTGCAGCCCTTAGTGAACAGACCATGACCATTTCGGTGGAGTGTGAAGATTCTTAATTATATGCAATATATATTTGGGACTGAGTTCAAGGATTCTTAACGTACGTTAATCCAGAATATGGTTCATTTGCGAAAATTGACTCGTCATTTTTAGTACATATTTCAATTGTTGGAAAATCCAGTGGCAATAACTTTTGTCCACGCCAACCCTCGTTTTCTTTGCATTTCTAATAGCAACGATTTCACTTTAGTTTTTTAATTTCGCAATCAGAGTTTGAGTAATCTGAACCATACTGTAATTGATGATTTCCTCAATCCACAAGATTCGTTCCATTCATGGAACAGCTCAAACGAGTTCAATTTTCAGCTCTGAAGATAAATTATCTTCAAAATCTTGTCATCTGTTACCGATGAGTACTTTTTGTAACCATAACGGGGTTGGAGCAATGTCTACTGCAGTTATAAGTTTTTTTTAAAGAATTATAATAATCGAAGATTGATTCCATGGTAGTTCGTTTGATATCTGTTGAGACGAAAATCCTTCCATATAGAAAATTATAAACCAGCACCATTGCTCATTTGATAGAAATTTATATTTCATTTCAAAGCTACTTAGCGCTTATACGATCGTTTTCTACCAAACGAATTGCCTTTTAAATAACTCACTGCCCAAAATCTTTGTCAAAAATATTCGCATAAATGTCTTATTGGACAATGGAAGCTAATACTTGATTGGTAGTTAATTTTTCCTTCACATACAAACTAACGTTGCTGGCGGTTCTCCAAAGGTCTATTTTACGTATTTGTACAATAGCATTTCTTATTTCACGTCTTGGTTGCGACCTAACTGTAAATGAGAGTTGAGAAGCGGTGTTGTGTCGAGGTACAGGTCATTTTGAGACACAAAGGGGTACCATAACCTCTTCTCGTACAATAGATGCATGCCAGGAGATGATCCAGGCATGGAGAGGACTCATGTTCTTCATTATTGTTGCATTGTATTTCGGGTAAAATACTTCCGAGTTCTGCTATCACAATTTCATGAATTAAATACATAAAATGATGACCTAGAACCCCAAAAAAGATGTTTCTAAGGTCGGTTTCGGCCGGTACATGAGGTAGCCTCTGGAATCGTGTTGGCTTCATACATCTTCTTCGAAGATCTTCTATAAGACGCACCTTTTTACAAATTCATCAACTGTCCAAATGTTCCGAACTAAAAGTGGCTGGTACAAATTATCCTCTATGCTTTTCATGAGTTGGGCTACTTTCTCGGCTTCCGGCATAGAAGTAGTAACTTACACCCCCACATTGCGTGGTGCCCAGGATTCTAAGAGGCCAAAGCCTAACTGACACCAAGTACGTACCCTTTGTGAGATCTGTCTTAGGCCCCTAAACCTGACTTTGCGGGGGTCCGTAATGTTCTCCTTTACGCCACTGTATAGAAGTATTAGCTTCCCGGCACACAAAGAGTATATCTTGAATGTACGATTCAGACATCTCTCCTTTTCGCTGTGCTCGCGTAAGTAACACTCTTTCGGCTTCACGTCATATGTCGTCGGTTCGACAAAACGCATTAATTAGTAAGTTTTTGACCGTAGTCTAATTGGTCCGTGTTTGCTAACAGAATATTTTTTAAATAACGTCTGGTTCTGGAAAAACGTATTTAAATTTCGCAAAATGTTATAAAGTAGAAAATTACAAACGGAAAGGTGAATAAATTATTTACTTCATGCTAATTGTTAAATGAGGTCTGAGGTTACAGGTAATATGTGTGTGTGAGAGAGATCGCATCTCTACAGAATTGGTATCGCCAACTCATCGCACTGTACTCTGAATGACTCTGGTCAGCCAATGACCGCTGAATATTTGGTCGAATGCCCTGCACTAATTAGCTTTAATTCAACTGTCAAAAAATATTGGACATCACCTGCACTAATGGAATAGATGCTATTGTAGGGCATTTGTAAAATAAATAAAATTGTTAATGAAAGTTTTTCAAAATTTTTATTATCGTTGTCAGAGTCTTTTGAACAGCATTGTTTATATATATATAAATCAAAGAAATGTTGGATATAGATTACATATCCTGCATTTAGAAGGAACTTAAATTGTAAAACAGGGAGCAATTTATTATTATAAACTGTCATTGATTATAGCTATTATTTTACATCATTTCACCGTAAACGGGGCACTGAAGGAGCATTATATTCTTGTAAGTAAAATTACTGTAAATTTCATCTGTAAACACACACATACAGATATGTATTTGTATGTTTGCATTATATCTTAATTTTAAGAAACTATCGCTACAGAAACATGCAAAAAAAGCTGACAAGTATTCTAATATAATTATAATGCTAAAATTATTCATAGCAAGAAAAAAAATCATTTCTTCCTTAAAAAATCAAAGTAAAATGTATATGCATATTAATATATGAAATTTTGAATCATTTCCGGAAATTAAAACGCTACTTTTTTACAATCGCAAAAAAACATTGTCAAGTGCATACCATCCATAAATTCCTCATAATTTAATTTATACAGGAACATGCATCAAAATGATATATTTAAGCTAATTTTAACTCTCCCGAAATTGAAGTTGACGTAAAGTATTTTCTCTGGCAACGGATCGCGAAATATACTCAAGATTACTCCCTTTAAACCGTTTGCTATGTTTTTCATTTTCCTTCCAACAATACAAAATTTCTTGAAAAATGCCCTTAACTATGTCTGACGTCCACAGGATAGGGGCTAAGCCTTGTCTGACGTTTATAAAAATGAGACACCAAAAGAATTTTTTTTTCAATGCGAATGAATAGTGGGGTGAAAAAGAACGATATAAAAGCGATATAAAGTCTTCGGGAAGGGGCCGGCCATCAAATACTGTAAGTGTGACTTCAAAGGTACAAACAAGAAGATTTGGAATGTTCCACTGTGTATGTGGAGAGATATGGGCTTATATCAGTTTGGATTTTAAAGTTTATTCTTGTTTGAGGACGTCTCGAAGAGCTTATAATGCTTTTCGGTTATTTTTATTGGATTATTTATCTGTGTGAAAATATTTATGGGTTTTTTTTAAACAAAAAATCCCTTTTGGAGATTTAGAAAGTTTTTGTTGTTCAATTTTAATATAAATAACAAATATATATATAATTCGATCAATTCCTACTTAAGTCAGCAAAGAAATTTTTTTTATTTAGTTTTTATAAAATAATTACAATTAATTTAATTGTGTGCATACGTATGACAGAATCGCAATATTAAGTGGTAAAACACCTTTTAAATTAACATTAAAAACATTTTAACAACATAAAATTGATAGTTGCATTTTTTTATAAAAGGTGAATTATCTTAACCAATTTTAAGGGAATACAGGTCTAACTAGCATATGAGTATTCAGGTTAGGATAAATCTTCATCACAAATTTAACAAAAGCTGTTTTATCCAATGGTGCTACCATCTAGAGGAATAATATCGACTGAAATCTATCTGTTAAACTATAATTAATTAATTGAATTAGATTAAGGAATTAATAATTGAAAAAACTGTATTAAAATCGAGTGACATCCACTACAAGTTTAAAAAAACGTATTTGAACTTGAATGGATTACTAAAAAGTATTTTATTAACGATTGAAAGTTTGAACATAATAGATAAATATATATAGGGAGAGTGGAAAAACTATTAGTAGGAATTGAAGGGGAAGCTGAAGTTCATAAATTAAAATAGTCATAAAATTGTTATTTATTAATATATTTTTAAAGGAAGTACTTTTTAAAATTATTTATGTATTTTACGCAGATCATACTTTAAAGTAAATTAAAGTACATTATTTTTCGAATAATTTTATTTTTCGTAAAATCCTTTTATAAAACCAATTAAAAATATTTATTTCAAAGTTGTGTAATTTGGCATTGTAGTTGCGAACCAATTCTTTCAGCTTTCCGTCTTAAAATATTTTAGAGTTTAATTAAATTAATAGTTTTCATAGTACTCTAATTATTCTTTAAAATTGCATTGCACAAAATTTTGACAACTGAATTTAATCATAAAAGATATGTTTAATGTATTCGAATGCACATAGCGTAAAATAGCCGTTCACGGATAAACGGAAAAAAATAAATTAATACGGTAAAAAATTTATCCTAAAATGTTGGAAAACAATCATGACTTATCCTAAAAAGGATTAATTTAATTAAATTATGTAATGAATTAAGATAAATTGTTTCTGGACCTCTACCTATGCGTTAATATTGAAATAGTTATCATTAAATAATGATCTAATATAGAAATATATTTACGTAAAGAAAAAGTGTGCTTCACATACATAATTTTATATATCTATATATATATTATAATATAAATTTTTATGATGATTTTTTCCAGATATATTATTATATATTTGGTTTTACAAACATATTAGTAACATATTTCGCATGTAATTTTTATTACATAAAATGTTTTTATCTGTACCCGAACCGATATCAAATAAATTTAGCATCAAAGTAATTCATTTTATGAAGATTTTCGCTCAGAAATAGTAAGGGATTTCATACAACTACCTTTTTCGATGGTAACTGACAATAGAATGAATGATTTTTCAAAATTTTCTCATTTATTTCCAATTCATCTGTCACATCAATACCGTTTTGAAAGAATCCAGATCTATAAATTACCTAAGTTAATTTTTTTAAAAAAAAATAACAGCCTGAAAGTTTTTGTGCTTTTATGCCTTACACTCACAGTTTAAAGTCTTAATTATCATATCCAAGCTGCGTAATAAATTTGTATTTTAATACAAATTACTATTTTTCCCTCTTTTTTTCCCTCTCATAAATTTTTTTTCAATATCGTACTTATTTTTTTTTTTGGAAAAAAGATTTTATTTTATTTCTTGAAACACAAATTATTTAATCTAATTCAATTACTAGATTAAAAAAGTATATATTTAAAAAAGAACTCCCCCCCTCCCTTTTACTTAGAACGAATTTTTCACTTGTTTTCTATCATATAAATTATTATTTACTTATAAATGCTTATTATTATTTTATTATTTAATGCACGAATCATAAGATACATATTATATTGTAATTAATAAACATTTCCAGGAAGACGAGAAAACAAATCAGAGAAAATACTTGATTTTCCAATATATTTATTACAAAAACCTTATACATTCTCTAAGCATATAGGTCTTAGATATTGCGAACATAAATATTTTATTGAACTGTGCTCTTCTCGGAGATAAATATTACATTTCTTGTTTTCCAGAGTAAGAAAATATTTTACTACTGCATACATCTTATATTCGCACAAGTATGTATTTTCTCTGGAATTTCAAATAAATTCACCGATTCCTCCATACATTTTCTGACATCTTTTGCATTGATAATGACTCAAAAAATACTTTGTTTGGGTTTTTGAATTATTTTTATAAGCGGATCTTCGATTTGTTTCGATAGAAGCAAATATGTGATAGTTTGAGGACTGTTCGCAATAAATCTTAACCAATCGCAGGCATAAATAATAGCTTTCAACAGGCTGTGATTTATTTGTTACTCTAGGGATGAATAATTAAAGGGTTTTATTCCTACTTCATTCAAGTTTTACTAAAACTGAGAGAAATTATATTTTCATACCACAAAACAACCACAGGCGATGTAAAACAGAAGGCCGTTTACACTTTATGTAAGCGATTTCGTTATTTATGTATTTCCTCTTTTGCATTTTGAGATAAAACTTTGAAAGGTTCAGAATAAGTGTCTGCAAAGGGTTTCTTTTGATTGGAATGTAAAATAAAAGATTTCTTAAAAAATAGCTCCCAAAAATGATATATGGCTCGAAGGATACGTAATTACGCTTTAAGGAGAAACATTCGTATCAACAAATTAAAAAGCGGTGTAAAAATATCAATTATTGCACTTCGATCAAAGGAATTTAGAATAAATTAAATTTGAAAGAGAAAAAGCGTCTAGCACAGAAATTAAAAATTAAATCATGACCACGAAATTTCCTCCTAAGACTGTTCAAACGCAGACAACTATCAAGAAAGTGAAGTCCCTGATCCTAAAGCAAATACCGACGGAAAGATTCATTGCATCGAAGCTAGGGATGTCTTCTGGAACTGTGATTGAAATCATTGATAAGGATTTTAAGTTAAATCAGATGTTTAACCTTAAAGTCAGTTTCCTTTTTTTAAAACATAAAGCTGAAAGAAAAGCAAATTGTAGAAAATTATTCATAAAACACCTTGCTGCAAAAAATAGAAATTTGTGGTAACACTCGATATGTATGGATATATTTAAGTGATTTTAGTAAAAGAAGATCCTTTTTCTATTGCTCAACTGACGGGAATGACTGTACGAAAGGGCTTCGTTAGTGTAACAGTAAAGTTCCTAAAGTGATTCATGACAGTTACAGGATTTTCTAACAACGGCAAATTAAAAATCAAAATATCTCAAGTAAAGCCAAAATTAATTCACTCCACAATCAGTTAGAAGCAATTTTTCAAGAAGAAATTCCTTTATGTGGAAAAGACATTGATAAAAGTTGAGTTCCATATAGACAAAGCCTCTAGTCTCACGTCTAAGTCAACTGCCACTTAATTAGCAAAGAAAGAAATCAGAAACAGGAATAAAGTGTATCCATTCGATGAAATCCGTGAAGAATCACCCTACGCTTCTGCAATGAACTTCTCTGCTTTCGGTTTATTAAAACAATCCTTAGGAAAACGGCATCCAAGAACACTGCACGAACTTAGGAAAACGGTTGAAGATGAATAGAGTAAAATTCGCATGACAGTACTAAGAAAAAGTTTACTTTCAAGAAAAATTAGAGCTAGAGCTATTGTCAAGAATCATGGCTATCAGATAGAAGCAAATTTTGTAAAAAAAAATACGGTATTTATTGATAAAAATTAACTATCAAAATCGTTCCCATAAAGTGTGAATGACCTCCTGTAAAATATATTAATAATCTAACAACAATTTGCAATCCAGCATATAAAGCGAACGTTTAACACAACAAATAAGATCGAAATTTACGTGGGCCCGCTATCCGCTGGAAATAAAAATATAATAGCTTGAAAACTATCATTTTGAACATAAGAAAATTAGATTTCAACCTATATCTAAATTCTGTTTATTTAAAAGACATGAGACACCTTATGAATTTTGATTATTGGATAACATTAAAAAATATATTCGTCCTCCGTTATATCCGGAGATATATCATGGAATTTCTTTTCATCTTCACCGGGGTGGGCAGACTTTTCCAGGGTACGGGCTACTTCTAATTTTTTTTAAGGTGTTACGGTTCGCCCAGGGGCGTAGGTGTGGTGAGGTAAGAAAAAATACTTCAATATTTATTATATTTTAATAATAAATAAGGAATTTGTACTCTCATCTACATAACTGCAATAAAAAATCGCGCTTTTCATTGGCGTAGCTAGTCCTGGGTAGGCCTTGTATCAAAGTTCCTCGGGGGACCCTTCCTGAGAGCTTCTTTATATTTTGGGATTTTATTTTGCTAACACGTTTTGGGGCTCCCAAAGCTTGGAGCCCCGTATGATTGATACGGCGCTAGCTACACCCCTGACGCTTTTAAAAACCACGTTAAAAGGAAAACGCATGCTACAAACATAATAATAGTCACAAATGTAATAATATTAGATGATGTATCTACTATCAAAGAATGCAAAACATACGTTAGAAACGTTTTCTTTTCGTAATTAAAGTCATTAAAAGGCTTAGTCTGCATACTGTCAGCGAATCTTGAATATTTTCGCATAAATTGCTAAGTGCTAATTTTCAAGCGGTCCCCCCCAAATGCCTTGGCAGTCCACCGGTTGATCGCGATCGACTTAATGACCACCTTGGATTTTCACCATTACTGTTACTGTTATCCGTAAATAAATAATCATCTAGATCAAAGGTAGGCAACCTATGGCACGCGTGCCACATGTGGCACGAGGTACAATTCTCAGTATCACTTTGCACTACTCTGCAAATTTGTCAATATTTGAGTGGTTGGAAGTTGATAAATTTGTAATTGACCTTATTTTACGAATATCTTCAGAACTACAGACATTGACGGAATTACAGAAAAAAATGTTTAAAAAATAACTCCAAAGATAAATTTATACAGAATTTACTGCTATTTTGTAAATTATTGAAAGTCATTGTTGGATGAGATTTAATTGTTTGAAGAGAGAACATTGCATGTACTCTGCTTTTCGCTTTTGGTTCTACATATTTAAGCAAAAAATATCTCCTGATATGCAAAATATTTCGAGTCCACAAAGAAGTTGCAACTGAATACTCAGAATCATGTCAAATCGAAAGCCATTCATTATACCTCTGATTTTCCTATATGAAGGTAGAGCGGCGCAAGCTCCAGGTTCGCATTAAAAATGTTTTGTATCTTTTTATTTAACTATAATGAATGGGAATATATTTTATGTTTTATTTTTCTTATTTTAATAAATATTTTTAAAAATACATATAACATGGGTACAATTTCGTTTATTTTTTAAAATTTTTGTTGAGTGAGTGAATATTAACGCCGCTCTATTCAGCTATTTTTTAGTTCCAGGAAAAAGTTAACTAAATATAGAAATTCGCAAAATAGAGGTTCGTAAAATGGAGGTCCCACTGTATTGTATACTTTCTGTTGGCTCACTACACCTACGCCACTGGATGGACCCATTGGCGTAACGTACACCCCTGCCACTCGCGCATTGCGGGGGCCCGGAATTTTAGGGGCCCAAAACTTATTGACGCCAAGTACATATTAGGGCTTGAGGCCCAAAACCTGACTTTGAAAGAGGGGGCCTAATATTCTCCGTTATGCCCCTGGGAGGACCTCAACACCTTCCAAAAATTAGGAGTATCCCCTACCCTAGGAAAGTTCGAACCACCCCTGTTATATACCTTTATTTTTTAGCTCTGCATGCACTATATTACGTTAATCGAATTATTTTCGAATTATTTCCAAAATGTCCTACTGTTTGGCACGTTGAATTATATTGGTATATTGGCTTGGCACGCCAAAGCTAAAAGATTGCCGACCCCTGTTATAAACTGATCTTCGATTTCTTTGGATAGAATTGGATATGGGATGCTTTAAAAAGACTGCTTGCGATAAATCATAACCAATTGCAGGCAAAAAATGATAGCTTTTTAAAGGTTATTATCTATTTGTTAATCTGATAATGAATAATTCAAAGATTTTATTTCTAATTTTACTGTAGTTTTACATTTATTAGCATTTTTTTTCATACCATCGAACAATCTCAAGTGATTTAATAAAATACGAGCATATGAATAACTTGAGTAAGAATATACTTTTTTCAAAGTTAATCGTGTTAAATTGCAAGTTACTCGTAAAGATTGTATAATTATTTTTTTGAAATGCAACTTCAGTGATTACAAAACCGATAGGTTGATTCTACATAAAAAATTGCATGGCATATTGGAGAGTATTCCATTTTTATGACCAGTTATACATCTAAAATCTTCAAGTAGCGATGAGGGAAAGCATTTTAGTCATACACCATTCCATTCGTCGACCTCGTCACTTGAATCCGTATTCATCAATACGGAAAAGTTTATTGCTCTCTCTCTCTCTCTCTCTCTTATGTTCTATTTCGATATTAATTCTTCAAATCAAATCTATTAATACAATGATCAATAATGAATTTACTGTATGATTCTTGCATAGGACACACTAGTACGGGTACTGTATAAATAAAGTATCTTTAAAATGGACATTGAGGTTATTTTGCAAACTACACTCCATTTTATCGATGTTTTTTTTTTTAAAAACGTATCTTTAAGAATTTTTGAAAATATTTTCTGTTGTATGTACAAACTCTTCTCATCTGAGTAATTTGAATCACTTTTCGTTTTATTTCAAAACAAGATATTAAATTATATATATGTAATAACTTAAATATTTACCAAAAAAACTCAATTCTCATTCATATATAATATCTAATTCATAAATCCGAATATAAATCTCTTTCGAAACACGTCTCATTTTATCCTTTTCTAAAGGATTAAAACATTATTTTGTTAGTTTTATTAGTGATTCCTCGTTAAAAAGATTAGACCTTGATTTTTTTCCACAAATTATTGGTGATTCGTAGTAAATTATAATATCTTACACATACCTTATTAACCAGTTGAAATTATTCCCTAAAACATTGATGTAATATATTACATATATATTGCCCTTTGCTTGAACACGGGATACTATTTTTGTACTACGTGTCTCCCTGTTCTTCCTTTCATATTTAAATTAAATACATTATTTACTTGTAATTATTCTCTTGAGCTAAGCTCACACTAAAAATAACTTACCTAATGCTAAAACTAATTAAACGGTGACCGGTTAAATTAAAACGATTAAAAAACCAGACTTTTTAATTTCTATAACACATCATTATAATTAACAGAAGGAGAACCATCTCTTCGACATATTTCATAAAAACCGTATTCGCTCGAATCTAAGCTTCACCTTTTTTTACACTGTTAATGCTACTGAAAATCGGGTGTGGCTTAGAATAGAATAAAATAAAATTCGTTGGATGGGGCAATTAGATCAATTGCAGATTTATATATGTATTTAAAAGTTTGTAAAACAGGTAAAATAACTAATATTACTCATATATATATATATATATACACTGCTGGAGAATTGCTAAGGACGGATCACAAATTGCTATGTAGCATAACATTAAGCAAGACATGAGGCCTAGTAGGATAAAATATAGTTGCCACACTGTTCAGATATTAGAATAAAGAATATTTATTGTTCTGGGAAGTACAAAAGCTATGAAACATCTGAAAGAAAAAAAATGTTCATTTGATCTGCGTACGGAGAAATGGAACAATGCATCTAAAAGTCAGCAGGCACCTTAAAGAAAGGTATCAGTACGGGATATGTCCACTGTGGAGAGTGATGCAACTCTCCACACGTCGTACCATGCTTTGCACAACATTATCCAGCAGTTGTTGAGGCAATTTATCCCATTCCTCTGTGAGTGCACGGATGAGGGTGTTCTTGTTTGTCGGAGGATAGTTTCGACCAGCAACTTGCCTCCCCAAAGCATCCCACACATTTTCAATGGAGTTTAGATCTGGAGAACGCGCTGGCCATACGAGACGTTCAATATCCTCACTGTCTAGACAATCCTGAACAGCGAGTGTTCGATGACATGTTGCGTTGTCGTCCTTAAAAACAAATTTATCACCGACAGCACCACGGAAAAGACGAACACGAGGAAGTAGAACTTCATCAATGTATCGTTGGCCCGTCATAGTCCCATTCGCAACCACATGTAGGCGCGTGCCGGCATTGATCATGATGCCGGCCCACACCATGATACTGCATGTCGGATATCGGTCCATTTCCTGGATATTTTCTGGACTATAAGCAGTACCACTCTCGCGCCAGATCAGTTGGCGTCTACAATCCGATGACAGACTGAACCTACTCTCATCTGAGAATAGTACGCATGCCCAGTCCTGTTCAGTCCAATTGTGATGCTCACGACACCATTGAAAACGGCCAGTACGGTGCTGTCTGGTCAATGGGACACACACAACAGGTCTGCGTGCGTATAGTCCTCCTCCCCTCAAACGTCTGGCAACAGTTTTTCGGGAGATCTGCTTTCCTGAGGCAGCAAGAAACTGATTTGCCACCTGCTGAGCTGTGGTGCGCCTGTTCCTTTTTGCTGATAGGACGATATATCTGTCTTCTGCAGGCGTCGTACTTCTAACACGACCTCCCCCGTGCCGTCTACAACACATTCCAGTAGTTTTAAATGACTTCCACAGCCGTGAAACAACGCTGTGAGCGATGTCAAACTCCCTGGCAACATCTGTTATTTTTCGCCCTTCTTCGCTCTTTCCAATAATTTGGCCACGCATAAAATAATCTATGTGATGTCGGGAAGACATGCCAAAAATTTTAAGTTCGTCTATTAAATCTTTCCTGTAAAACTTTGACTTGAAACAACAACTGTCCACACGCCTCAAAACCTTTAAAGCTCTTATGAACGCTATCACGTGATGAACAGACGTGGAAAAAAATTTGCATACTCATACTTCTTCTTACTAATATCCCGCACTTATTCTAATTTTCCCCATTTTGTTTCCTTTCATTTTGTGGTTGCTATGGATGATAGTGTTATCTGTCCTTAGCAATTGTCCAGCAGTGTATATATATATATATATATATATATATATATATATATATATATATATATATATATATATATATATATATATATATATATATATATATATATATATATATTATTAACTCTCATTTTAAATTAACTTTAATTTCATAAAATTTAAATATCGATGAACCATTTTATACTATTTTTTTTATTTTTCACAAAAACCTGTTGAGAATTTGTGGTGCGGCTTATAGATTGGAATAAATACTGTTTAATAATAAGCATTGATTTTGCCTTTGTGGATTTAAAAACTAAATATAAAATTATTGTACATTATAAGAATGAGCTGAAGGTCACTTTGGTGAAAATAACAAGATCCAAAATTTGTAACTCCTTATAGCAGGGGTGTCCAACACGTGTCCCGCCAGTACGTAAGTTGCAGCCCACCGACCCTTTTTTTAAATTTTTAAAATATCAGGTATTTAAAGTTTCATTTTGAAATTTTTTTGAGGGGAAATTTATATATATATAAATCTACAATGTATTTGCCTGTTACCTGTTCTTGTTTTAATATAAATCCTTTTTGATAATAGAAATGTCCTTTAGATTAAAATAGATTTAAATTTTATCAAACAATTACATTTCATTTTTCTATATATAGTAAATTACTTTTTTTTAATAAATTCCGAATTGCATTATGCATTTTCTTTACTATGGATAGTACATGATTCTCTGTGTGTGTGACTTTCATTTCTCTTCCTTCTTTTCTGTTTGGAATGCCCAAAAAGCAGGAGGCAGTCAGAGATGTTTTTTATAATCTAAAAAAATATTCAGGACGGTTAAGATAAAGGGCAATGTATACTTAATCGTGTGCAAATGACAGCACTATCAAATTTCAACAATGAGTAACGAAAGATCAAATTCTAAAGGAACACCGTAATTTTCAAGAAAATGGCAACACACACACTGTAATATTTGTGTGATCATTGCATTATTATATTATATAAACATTGTTATATTATCTATCTCTGTATACATGAAAAATAATGAAAACAATAATAATAATTCATTCTGTTTTACATTTCCTCTCGATAAATGTTTTTTTGTTTCCAAATTTGATATAAAGGTACATATTTTTATGTGCGGCCCGCGAGATTATAATGTTTTTCCGAAGTGGCCCGCGCAAGATCATTTGGGTTGGATGTCCCAGCCTTATAGGAAAGCAAAATAATTCTAATGTATATGAATATGGATATATGATCGATATCTATGCAGTAATACTCCGAACTTAGTGATAGGTGGGACAGAGTGATAACCGCGTAAGTCGGGGTATAATTTCTTATGGAAATAAATATGTTATTTTTAGTTGAGGTCGGAGGCGTAAGAAAATAGTAATTTAGAAAAAAAAAGTGTTCACAATAAAGTCCAACCTAACCCAAATACACAATAACAAACTAAAGCTGTTTTGTTGTAGAAGGTTTTATGGTATCTTATTGCCTGCTAAAAGGCTTTTTTTCCCGCCAGCAAAGTCTCCTTGCAGCATTCTAAAATTTTATTTATTCCTTGTTTTGTTGAAATGTTTTCTTCGTTGTAGTCAGTATTTTCTAAAATTTTTGTAACCTTTTTCAATTAAACTGATGCCGTCTGTCTAATTCTGAACCTTCATTCGATCTTCGGACTCAACTGGGTCTAAAGACTCAATTTCTGCGATATCTTGGTCTATCTCATTCATTTCTATGAGCTCATCCATTGTCAGCTCCTGATTGTTGGAATCCAGCAGTTCTTGAACGACATCTCTCTCCACTTCAAAATTTATTTGCCTGGCGAAATCGACAATTTCTTCAATTAAATTACCAATTTCATCAGGTTTTGATACTAACTTCGTCTAACTTTCAGTGATGATAAAAATAATTAATAAATAAAAACAAACGCATTAACGAGATTTGAAAATCGCATAACTCCGAATTCTCGTTAGTCTGGGCAATGTAATAAAAGAAGTATTGCTTTAACACTTACAAGCTACATGTTCATTCGGGATTATATGTGTTTCCAAACTGTTTTAACTTTAAGAGAGAGAGAGAGAGAGAATATCTATAATAAGTTTCCAATCTCTTTAAACCCAATCTTTTAGTATTACAACATAGGAGACGAAATATTGAACACATTTGAGGAAACGGAAAAGAAAGAGTTGATTCCATGGAAAAGAATACAACATATTAATAATATATCAATTTTCCGTCACCAAAGTATACCTCGTCCGTATCTTTTTATAATACATTAGTCAAAAACATCTTAAGATTTGTATCATTTTTGCTCTCATCTGCCCCCTCCCCAAAGACAGAATCAATCTTATACATACTAGCATCCCCGCTTTTAATCTTAACATGATCTCCCCCAACTTATTCAAGTCAATCCTATTCAGTAATCTACCTCCTCTTATATGACGTCATTCATCCAAATTAGGGAATATGGGAATTCACCCCCTTCCCTTTCACTGTCATCCTCGCAAATGACTTGGGAGGGACAATTATTGAAAGGAAGTCTGAATTTCACTAGATTGATTTTCCCTCCCCTTCTTACTGAAAATGAACTGACAGCCGACCCCAAACCTCAAGCATCACGTTGATAGCTGACTGCTGCCATTGAATCGAAGCAAATGTGGAATTTCAAGGTGTAAGAATTTCTGTTAATTGCCAAGTTTGTGTATTTTGGTGTCTATAATTAAATGATTTAATTGCCCTCTCATGTGGTTGGCTAAAATGGCATCGGTGGAAAGAGATCGTGTTTTTTAATTAATATGTTTAGTTATAAAATTGGCTTTATTTGAGCAATGTCATTTTTGACTACTGTATGTTTCTGTATATCAGTGGTTCTCAAACGTTTTTAATCCCCCCATGGACCTCATTTTATAGTCAAAACTTTCCCCACAGACCTCTTTTTACAGTCAAAACCTGCTCACGGCCCCCTTTTAGTAGTTAAAACTTCCCCCACGGAACCCTTTTTAAAGTCATAATTTCCCCAAGGGATACAGCTACATAAATATACACAGTATAAAAATTACAAATACAAATAAAACATTTTGCTGAAGAATTATTTATTGAAATTATAACTTTTTTTTGAATAAAATAATAATAACTAATGACTTGGATGAACTTGATGAGATCTTATGAGTGTATTTATGTCCGTCTCAATGTTTTTGAATTGTGAGTAGCAACCACAAATCCCCACCTGTGAACACTAGTTGTTGTTTTTTTAGATTTTTTACGGCACTGAATCCATGTTCAACTAAACTGGAAGACGGGGAAGTAGTCAACAACTTCTTTACAATAACTCTCATAATGCAGAATATAAAATTGGGACATGTTTTTGTAACCAGAATTTGTGGTATCCTTGTTCAAACATTAGTTTAAGTCCTTATTTTGTAGATATTTCAATAAGATGCTACTGTATTAGAATTTATTCATCTGTGTTTAATATCTGAGATAGTCCATGCGCAAAAGGGCTCAAAACCGAGGCGGAAATATGCAAGTAAATTATTGTTATTTATTTAAATTTTCATAAAAATTAAAATGGATCAATTTTTTTATATTTTATATTAAACCTTGCGCGAATTCCCTGACACTGTTCAGGGCCCCTAAAATCAATTTTAATTGTCCACGGCCCCATTGAATAATATAGAGGACCCCTGGAAGACCACTGCTGTATATAAACCAATCCGTGTACAAGCGCCGAGAGTGCGTTTATTTCCTCTTTCAAAAATGTATTTAGAGTTCGAAACCCGCGAGTAACCCATTTGGAAAAAAAATCCTGGAATTTTTCAAATATGTTGCGATGAGGGTGAAGATGTTTTCAAGCGTGGAAACATCTTCCATCGTTTTTCTGAAAAAAAAAAACCCAGTTCAGATAGAAAATTAACAGAAACAAAACTACTGTCGTTACCATCTTACCCAACAACAACTTGATTGGAAAATATGCAAAATATTTTCCAATCAAGTTCTTGTAGGGTAAGATGGTAACGACAGTAGTTTTGCTTCTGTTAATTCTATCTGAACTGGATGTTTTTTTCTATTCATTTGTCTCATTGTTATCTTATTTCTATGTTTATTATAATTGTACAAATATTACTTTCTGCGCCCTTTTTTTGTTTTGGAAAATGAACAGGTTAAGAAACTTGTATGTCACGAACAGATGAGAACACGATAAGTATCTAAGAAAGGAAGATTTTAAGATTTATTCTTGGAGGAATATAGAACGTGGCGAAGTAGATCAAATTTTGAGCTCTATCACTCATATAAAGAGAATCTGACATCGTTAACTTAATCAAATTACTACGAATTAAATGGGCAGGTCACATTGTCAGAGTGTACGAAGACTACGCCACTAAAAAAGTCTCCAAAGTACAACCAATTGGCACACGGAGAAAAGGCAGGCCAAATTTTCGATGGATTGATGGCCTAGAAAAAGACCTCCTAGTTTTGAGAACTAAAAATTGGAGAACACTAGCAGGAAGAGGGCTATCCTGAAAAAGGCTTCTTGAGAAAGCCAATTCCCACCCTGTGCTTTCGAGCCACTGAGGGAGGAAGGAAGAGACTTGTATACGGCAAGTGATCAGTGACATATGTTTCTTGTTCTGGAGGAAAGACTTTCTACATAATTGACAAATGCATTCAGACATTCCAATGAGCGAAAGCAAGTTTTAATAACTATTCGAAAACTTGGTTTTCGACACTAATTTTGAAGTATTTAAGAGATTCTTTTTTTTTTTTTCCTTTTTGAATAAAAGATCCATTCAAAATACCGAAAAGGTTAAAAATTAAATTTTCTTATTCACATGGCTAACGGAAACTAGCGGTTTTCTTTAAACGATGTTTTCTCCGAGATTAGTGGATCCGTATGTGTAAACCTACTCCCCTTATTTTAGCATTAAGAAAAATTCCGGAAATTTTGAGCTGTTATACACGGAAATATGCGATACATTCTTCGTATATCTATCGGTCATTAATAAGTGTGTGTTTTACATGTATTCACATAAAAGGACCCGAAAGTTTAAAATAAATTTCTTCGTTAAAGTTGTGATGGCTCTAATAGTCCTCTGGGGGAATTTTTGATTTTTAAAAAATATTTTATTAAAAATCTTCCTTCCGAAGAAGAAAACGTGAGCATGCAAATTAAGTCTAATTTATAATGTCTAAGCTTTCAGATTCGAGGAAAGAGTTAGGACGGACTGTTAGTGGAGTAGTGATTAATCAGTTTGAAGTGAGGCGCGGATATTTAGTAATTCATAATTGTTATATGTTGGGTTGACGATCTGTCACTTTAGTTTTAATCTAGATTGGGCAGCTAAGAAGTCAGAGCGATTGAATTGTCGTAAGTGTTCTAAGTCAGTGGTCTCCAATCCTCGGTCCGCGGACCGGTACCAGTCCGTGGATCAAATAGTACTGGTCCGCACAAGAAACACTAAATTATTTCCATTTCATTTACTGCGGAATATTTTCTTGGGTTTGGGCTACTTTTTTTTAATGAAAATCACTTTATATTCCTTGTTAAATCACTTTATATTCCCTTTTTGGTGTAGCTATATTTCATTTTGAAGTCATGATTAAATAAAATTAAGTTAAAATTATTACATCAAAAATATAAATCAACGACTTCCCCTTCAGCGGACCGTGGTAAAATTATACAACGTTGACCGGTCCGCGGCGATAAAAAGGTAGGGGAACACCGTTCTAAGTGATTAAAGTCTTCTCATCTCTCGCGTACCTCGTTGTCTTCATATTTAATAATTGGGTGCATCTCTTAACTTCCGTTGATAGAATTGGTGTTGTGGTTTGTGCTGTGAATAAATAGAGTGATTTTGAGTGCGGGTAGTCTTCCCCTTCCAATTCTGCCACACCTTTAGGCGCAGAGGCAAGACCTTTACAAAGTCACATGCTGCAAGCAAGAATAGATAAATCAGAAAGCTTGCCAATGAAAGAAAAAGGTGCATGTTATCGACAGATCAACATATTCTTCTTTTAAGTCTAAATTTAAGCAGAAACAACAGCTAAGTTTGTAAGGGCGACCCCTCGGGTGCCCTTCTCCGGGATTATCAGCTTGAGCTAGAGGTGTAGGAATAAATGAAGAACTAGAAGCTGCCATGATCTAAATATGACGTTATTAAGATCTTAAACTTAAAACTTCTAACACATTAGATAATAATAATAATATATGTGAGAGAATCTACGGTGGTAAAACACACAATATATATAATACCGCAATAACGTAACACGGACCACTATCAATAACTAACTTGCATAAGCTCAATTCTAATGCCAATACAGATACTAATATTAAATAGTCACTTCTACCTTAATGTCGAATGAAGTAGTGATCAATCTGATCCTAATTGAAGTTGCGGTTTACTGGAGTACAATGGTATGCTCCTTGACTTAAGGGCTCTCTGTCACGAACAACTTCTGTTGGCTGTCATTTAACCTTTCCAAAACCTCTTCACTCTTGAATCACGGATTATCATAACATTCCCCAAATTGGCACCCGCTTACTCTAACTTCTGATACTTAATAGCTTCCTAATTTGAATCTTTCCTTCACGCTTCACTTCTTGGGTTTGGTTGGAAAAGAGTTGCCATTAATTCTGACCCCAAAGAACGCAAATGACATGTTAATGAAAAGTCGTGTGAGCCCGTCACAAGTTTTACGTTGCAAATTTGCAGAATGCGGAGAAGTTCCTCACACATTTCTCACATTTGAATGCCATTCTGAACAATGTATTTCATTAAAAAAATATTTCTCAACGTATGTGGCAACAAATGCTAAATATAGAAGCAAATTAACGCAGAATATGAAATGGAACTACTGATAGCCTCAATATACCTTGACTTCTATAGTTTGTGCAAAAAAGGGCAAGCGCATATCCCTTTCATTTAATTTAATGTGCAATGGTAGAGGACGCATTGTGCACGAATTAATGAGTTAACTGCATTTATATCTCACTAAAAGCTGTTAATAATAAATGAAGTACAGTCCAACCTGTATATAACGAACCTCTATAATGTGAATTTTTCTATATAGCGAACTTTTTCCTGGAACCAAAAACATTTCACGATTTTCTTCGTAAAATAACCTCTCCACAAAAAGTGCATTTTTTATACAACGAAATTTTTCTCTTATGATTCAGTATTTTTTCTCCCTATTTTTAAAGTATTTCTGGACATTTCGAGTTATTGTCTCCATTAACACCTCTTTTGGTGGTCATAAAATTTGAACTGGTTCTTATTAGGTGCTTAATTCGTCGAGAGCAATAGAATTCTGGGCGTTTTATCCGAGAAGAGCAACCTTTAACCCCTCATTTTTCACTTCACTGTAAAAATATCTTCGATATTCCCTTTCACCCTCAGTGGAGTTGTCTCGTGTCTTCGTGTCCTTGAACTAATCTCCGTTCATTTGTAGTGTTGATCAGTCGTACTGGTAACTTCGTTTCTTGTAGCTCGAAAATGTTAACGCGTAAGAGCTTGGGCATTAAAGAAATGCATTTAATTTTGAGGAAGGGGATAAAGGTGTCAATAAACTTTTCTTGCAATTTTTCTTTTTTTTTCTTTTTTTTGGGGGTTAAGGATAGTTAACATACATAAAATAAATATATATTAATTTACAAATAGGTATGAATAATTACTTTTTTGTAATATGTAGTATTTACGATCTTAAAATTTGTTTTATGGGGTTTATGAAGTATATTGAAAGGTGAACCCCTCCTTATAACAAATTTTCCATATAAGAAACTTTTATTCGAGATTTAGTGACTTCGTTACACAGAGGTCCGACTGTATTTTGTAACTGTATTTACTTAAGGTATCCGTACACCTTCAAAACGTCATTTTCGTCAAATTTTTCGATTTTTTAATTTAAATGTTATTTGAAAATATGAACTTTTTTCTTTAAAATGGTATTTAAATTTTGTTTCTATCTTATTTAGAATTTAAGTTATGGGGATTTGAGTTTCATTCGATAGCACCTTTTTGAACCCGAAAGTACAAGTCTGCATTGCAAAGTAGAAAAAAATGTTTGTTGACATTTTTATTTTTCATAGTATTGTTTAAATATGCAATAGTAAGAAATTTAAACTTTTTAAAATATGAATTTGAGTTTTCAGAATTTTCAAGAATATAATTGACAATAGGTTTTTATTTATATTTTTATCTAGAATCTGGCAAGAAAATAGAGTGCTTTACTGTTTGTTTACATTTGCTTATGATTGCGTAGCTCTTTATAAGCTTTTGTTTAATCCTTTTTATAGCAGAAAATTTTAATTTTTGTCATTTAAAATGGGTAATGCTAAACGTAGAGTTAGTGCAAAGAGAAAACGCGCCAATTTCTAGGTAATGGATCTACCATTAAACATTCAAAAAATAGCAGCGCAACATCTACCAACGCCAGTTCTTCAAAAATTAAAATACCTGCTGCCTTTGATGAAGAAATAGCAGAATATCAACGTAAACCACTTACTGGTAACAGAATAATTGATATGGAAGTCCTTTTAAATTTGTTTTTACAACTTTGCTGCCCAAGATGTTTCGAAGAAGGTATCCTGCTTTCTGAGGATTCCACATATGGTTTGTGCTCAAATTTTGTTATCAGGTGTAAACATTGTGACTTTTACTCAGGGTTTTCTAGTTCAAAGAAAACTTTAAACTGTCCTGAAGTAAATACAAGATTTGTGTATGGTATGAGACAAATTGGGAAAGGTTTTTCTGCTGGGTTTAAATCATGTGGTACGTTAAATTTACCCAGGCTCAGTAAAACTGCGTACACTAATCATGAGAATAAACTCATGTCCGTGATTTCAGAAGTTAGTGAACTATCAATGCAAAAAGCAGCTTCTGAACTGTTTTAGTGCTACATCCTACTAAAAATAAAATTGTTGAATGTGGCATTTCAGTTGATGGAACGTGGCAGCGTAGAGGTTACTCTTCCATGAATGGGTGTGTCGCAGCTTTGTCAGATGACACTGGTAAAGTAGTAGTCATTGAAATAATGTCGTCATATTGTCCTACCTGCAGAAAGATTTCTAAAATGCCTAGAAGCATTGAGTCGGAAACTTTTGCAGCAGATCACGTGTGCCATAGCAATTTTCAAGGTTCTGCGTTAAAAATGGAAGCTGTTGGTGCTATGAGAATCTTCCAACGTTCTATTGTCAAACGAGGCCTTAAATATGCACATTATTATGGTGACGGGGACTCTAAGGGCTTTATCAGTGTCAAAGATACTTATGGAAAGGATAGCTTCACAAAATATGAATGCATTGGTCATGTTCAAAAGAGAGTAGGTGCGAGATTGCGCAAACTAAAGTCTAAAAATAAAAATCTGTCTGGTAAAGGCCAACTCACCGACTCTTTTATAGACCGATTGCAAAACTATTATGGGATTGCTGTTCGTAGCAATGTTGGAAACCTATCCGGTCTTCAGCAAAATGTTATTGCGGCTTTGTTTCATTGCTCATCAAGTGTCGAGAAACCGATGCATGGGCAGTGTCCCATCGGAAAAGATAGTTGGTGCTACTACCAGCGAGCAATGTCTTGTGGCAAAAAGCCAAACGAAAAATATAAAGGCTTATCAAATGAAGTACTAAACACGATTAAGCCTACATATTTAGAGTTGTGTACCAAAGAACTGCTTACTAAATGCCTGCATGGCAAAACACAAAATTCAAACGAGTGTTTAAATGGCGTTATATGGCAGAGAGTACCCAAGGAAGTTTTCATGTGCCTCAAAATTTTAAAATCTGGTGCATTGGATGCTGTGATCCAATTTAATGATGGATACAAGGGTTGTGTTGAAATTTTTAAAAAACTTAATATAACTCCTGGTTATTTTACTTTAAAAGTATACAAACATCTTGACATCAATAGAATTAACGACGCAGAACGACATTCAACACCAAATGTAAAGCAGCGTAGAAAACTTTTAAGAGCTACAAGGAAAAAAAAATCAATGTTTTAGAGAGTAAAGAAGGTGTTATTTATAAATCAGGAGCATTTTATGTATTTCAAATTGTGTTTAATATTAAAATTTGCAGTTCAAAGTTTATTTCTGATTTATCTCAAAATGAATTTGTTTAACGTATTGACATCTGACAACGTAAATATCAGAAAAAGTTGTGAACCAAATTAGTTCAAATTTTATAAATATATTTGTTTTATAGATTTAAAGAACCCCTACTACTTTCATAATTATATAGTTGATATGTTTTTAGTAACTAAGGTATATATCATGCTCGTAATATTTTTTAATGATTTTTCAATGTTCTTTTACTCGAAACTTGATAAAAATTGTAATAAATTGATTATCATCAGGAAAATAGTACCAGCCCTAAAAATGTTATAATGATCATCATCAAATTTACAGAAAAGGGATATTTTTGTTTACATTTGAGTTATGTGCGTTATTCTAATAATCAATTTAATTACTATTTACACTATGCTTTACTCCCTAAAATTTTTTTATGTACTACAAGTAACATATTAAATGTATTTTTCATAGTTTTAAGTTATATTTCATCAGTAAAAAATATTTTAATAGCAAATATTACAGTTTTTAAAAAAATTTTCTTCGAAGGTGCACGGATACCTTAAAGCAATCAATGCTTCTCAAATTTTCAATATTGGCGACCCAATATTCAATCATAGTTTTCATCGCCCCCCTTCAAAAATAACAATGTATTGAATTCAATAATACTATATTTCGAAGCTAAAAAGCTACAATATAACTTTAACCTCTTAAGTGTTATTGGCGTGTATAAACGTCTCGCTGAATCAAAGTATTAATTACTCCGGTTGTGTATAAACATCTCGCTGATTCGAAGTGTTAATTTCTCCGGTCGTGTATATACGTTATTCCGTAGTACGATCATTTCTGTGCACTGTTATTCATAAAATAATTCCGAAGATTTTGGAATACAATAAAAAGACTTTGACGGTGTTTGCGTAGGATTTACTTATTTCAGAGGATTTTTTATTTATTCCTTCGCTCCCCCCATCCAATACATCAAACACGCGTGCTTATGTGCAAAACGGTGACATTGGAGAGCAAATCGCGTAACTTTAAATCGGTAACAGGGATTAATTACAAACTATACAAATTATCAAGATGCGTGTTAATTTCTGTATATAATTTTACAATGTAATAAAATACATTGTGCAGTACTGATACATGTATAAGTGTATTCTATTTTTTATTATGTCAGAATGTATTTTGTTTGTTTACTTCACACACACACACACACACATATATATATATATAACAATATTTTGTTTTTGACTTTTCAATATGCTCGCGCCCCCTTTGTAGAGTTATCACGCCGTCTAGGGGAGGCACCCTAAAGTTTGACAAACGCTGACTTCATTTTGATCCATTTTAATATTTGAGTCCTTTGAGACTTTTTTTATATGCCTTCCCGGTAAAACCTTATAGTTTCAAGTGTTCCATGAGTCGAGAAAGTTTGAAGACCACTGGTAAACGGTATAATAAGTAAGTACGGGCCACCACACAGAACTACAAATATATATTAAATTCATTAAATGAAATTAATATAGATATTATTTTCGTCAGTGGCGTAACGTACACCCCCACAACCTCCGCATCTCGGGTGGGGGGGCAGGGCTCTAGACGGCCCACAGCTTGACTATCGCCAAGTACCTACCCTTTGTAAAATCCAACTTGGGGGCCCCAAACCTGACTTTTTGCAGGAGGCCCCAAGTGTTCTCCGTTACGCCACTGATTTTCGTATTGTTTGAATAGTAGTATTGAGACGGAACTGCTCCCGCGCGAAACTAGACGAAAAAATTAACACTATACACTAACATTCAAACTAATTACTAAATATTAATGGATTGAACAAATTAAATGTTTAAGGATGCTTGATTGTGTTAACTTTAATCTTGTTATTGTAGACATGACCGCGCGCGCGTAAATTTTCCGCAAGTGCGAATGATACTTTTCTAGACAAAAGTTGAAACAAGCATGAAGAATTAATTGTCATTTAAATAATTAATTATTTCAAAGGGTAATGAGTAAACCGTTTTTTGGAAATCCGCTTGGTATATTAAAATTCTTTAAGCAAATTAATTTATTAACACACTTAATTAGTTAGGAAAACACAACTTTCAACAATTGAGATTGCATTTAGTAATAAAACATGGCTTCAAAGAACACGATAAAAACTCATTCTCAAGCATCGAACGCCTAGAACAACCCCATCTATTAATAAAAGTAAAAAAAAAAAGAACTTTAGCAAATTAAAACCCATCCAGGTAATAATAGAACGTTGCATCAGAGAACGAAAGGTTTGCCTTTAATGTGTAAGAAGTTATCAGGGAAAATGAAGCGATGGATTCTCTTTGGCTAAAGAGAAAAGGGGGCGACGAGAGAAAATATTAAAAAAATGTAAGAGAGCAGAAAAAATCTCGAACAGAAAGGGGCTTATCTGCAGTGCAGGGGCTTTTTAGAAAAAGGGTCGGACAAAGTCTTGGCTCATCGAGCATCTTTTGGACCAGAGAGATTAGCCCTTCGTTTCCTACGTTAATCCGTGGGGAAAACGAAGAAGAGAAATTTACGACCATTTGCTTTTCAACCCCCCTGCTCTCTCTCTCTCTCTTTTTTTTGGCAAATCTAAAACTTAGCGTATTTTTGCATTTTTTTAATTTGTCTTTTACCAAGCAAGCCATTCGTGAAATAAAATCAAATATCCATACTTACACATTCGCCATCTCTTCTATTTAGTTTAATGTTCGTGGAAAACTGGATTTTTATTGTTGTTATGCACCCGCGCTTCATTTATTTCGGTGCAATCATTAGGTAGGGAAGAGATCTGGTTTATAATGGCTGGCGGTTTGTGCGCCTTTTTCTGGATGATGGTGAAGGTTAATATCTGATTCTAATCTTGTATCAGTAATTAGTGTTTTCACAAACTTACACATACACACACAGAAAGAGAGAGAGAGAGAAAAAAGAAACATTGATGTAGGAATTGAAATTATGTAAGCGTTTATGAGGTGAATTAGAGACAACTCTCCGAGGAAGCAATTAAGACTGGTGTGGAATAATCTCTTTAGAAAAATCAATTGCTAGTCGGGATAGTTAAAAAACGTAATGATTAAAAACTTTTTGACAAATTATGAAAAAGAATACTGTTTGTAAGTACAGGGTGAGTACGAATGATATAGATTGGATTTTGAAAAATCCTATTTTCGAGACTACTGCATAAATTACAATAAGTGATAAATGAATGTAAAATAGAAATACAGAGGGTCATTCGCACCTTAAGGCTTATTGGAAAGCTAAAATCTTATTTTATTGACAATTTGAGATTTTTACATTTACAAATTGTATAGATTTTAATCTTTCCGAAAATACCTTACTTTAATCTTTAGGGTAATTAAAAACTCTAAAAACAAATTTTTAAATAATCATTGAAACTGGGCCCACGCCCATTTGAATGGCGAAAAATGTAAACAAAGTACTTCGTTTTGGTTAAAAGATGAACATCTAACATAAACCAAAACATATATTTTTTATTGTAAATTGAGCCTTTTATTGTTTATCTTTCTAGCCGATTAGAAGTCTCGCTGTATACATTAAAATCGATTTATCTCAAAATGTAAATTTTGATGTTCTATGTACCTTTTCTGAGAAACTACTGTTCACAGGTATTTACATTTTTTATGATATATTTATAATTATAGATAATATATACTGAAAAAAGCTTTTTGTAAAAAAAGCTCAAACATTTATTTTTTACAATTTTTTTATGTGAAAAAGGGGTCCGAAAAATTTCACTATAATTGATAAAATATTTTATAAATTATGAAAAAGTTGAAAATTTGCTAAAAGCTCACATCAGTATAATGAGAGAGGTGTACTTTAATTGTATGAAAAATTTCAAGCATGTACATGTAACAGATTTTGAGAAAAGATACATCGAAAGCATCCAATTTAACGTTGTCGGTATAGAGGTTTCTTACAGTAAACTCCCCTTATGTAAACGATTTTGATAGTTAGGTTTTATCTACAAATGCTGTATTTTTTGAGTCGATTTGCTTCTATCTGATAGCCATGATTCTTGACATTAGCTCTACCTCGGATTTTTCATGAAAGTAAACTTGTTTTTAGTATTGTCACTTTAATTTTACTCCCCTCATCTTATACTGTTTTCCGAAGTCCGTCCAGAATTCATGGATGCCGTTTCTTAAGGCTCATTTTAATAAACCGAAAGCACAAATGTCAATATTGCAGGAGCACCAAATTATTTTGCAGATATTTCATCAAGTGGCATACACTTTATTCCTATTTTTGGACCCTTATTTGCTAAATCAGCGACAGTTGACTTAGACATGTGACTAGAGCAGGGATGGCGAACCATTTATGGCACGCGACACAATATTTTGGACACAACATAGATCAAATTAGTTAGTATTTTAATTCAAAATAGCAAAAATCACCATGAAGTATTAGGAACAAACGCGAGTGATCGGTAGCAATGCGCACACACGTTTGTTATTGCCTTGACTTAGCTACGCCGTAGATTACAATTGCTGATGATGCAAAGTTTGCCTACGCATAGCATAGTCACTTTTGTTGACACGATTGTATTTTAAAGTTTATTTGTGTTGTACATATGATTTTCAACTGTTATTTAACATGGGTAGTATAGTAAAAAAAAAAAAAAAAAAAAAAAAGTGCAAGATATTGAATGTATCAGAGAATTTAAACTTGGTGGACCGAGAAATTTGGCACGGTTAGAAAATGTGAGAAAGTGGTGTGTATTTTATGTTCTGAAACAGTGGTATGTAGAATATTGTCTGTAAAATGGCTGAAACAAATCACAAATCATTTTGTCAAAAAATGAACAAGAGTGAAAAGAATTAATTGCTTGGAAACCGTTTGGCATATGACTCCAATTTAGCATGCATTCTGCTAAAAGTAACATCTTACAATCCTAAAATAAGTTATTTGTCAAAGAATGTGTAACAATAAAAAGTCACTTTATTGTCACTTTATAATTTGAATTACACGCGAAACTAAAACATTTACTATATACAGGTCAAAATGTATTTTTTCGAAGTAATAAGGAGTTTTGAGTTGTGTTTTGTACTTAGTTTTATTATGTTCCCAATAATCATAGCTCAAAATTATTTGATATATGTCACGTCTATACCTCAAAAAACATTTCTTTCGAAAAAATGGCGTGTTGATCCATGAAGGTTCGTCACCCCTGGACCTGAGGCTTTGTCCGCATGAAGCTCAACTTTATCAATGTCCTTTCCATATAAGGCTGGTATTTCTTTTTCAAAAATTGGTTTTAAAATATTCTGCTGATAGAAGAGTGAATTAGTTTTGGCTATACTGGAGACTTTTTAATTTTTAATTTGCCGTTGTAACAAAATCTTGAAACTATCATGAATCTCTTTGGGAAATTTTCTGTTCACTGACGAAGCCATTTTGTACGGCCATTCTCGTCAGTTGAGCAATAGAAAATTTATCTTTTATTACAGTCACTTAAATAAATCCTTGCCTAATCGAATGTTACCCCAAAATTCCATTTTTCAGCAGCTATGTGTTTTTTTAAATAATTTTCTACAATTTGATTTCCTTTCAGTTACATGTATTGGAAAAAGCAGAGGAACTGTAGGTTTAAATACCTTTTTTTATCCAAATATTTATGAATTATTTTACTTACAATGCCGAAGGATATTCCCAGTTTCGATGCAATGAATCTTCGAGTCAGCGGATTTTTTCTTTTAGGATCAGTAACTTCTCTTCTGCCTGCGTTCGAACAGTCTTAGGATAAGGTTTCGTTGTCATGTTTTAATTTTTATGTTTAGCTAAACTTTTCTTTCTTTCAAATTTAATGTATCATACATACCATTTTTTAAATGCAGTAAACAAGATTTTTACGCAGCTTTATAATCTGTTTATACGCATATTTCTCCTCGGAAAATACAACTTCGCAACCTTCGAGCCATCTACCAATTTTTGGAACCTTTTTCAAAATAATTATTTTATTTTATATTCGAATCAAAAGAAAACATTAGCATACGGTTATTTCAAAGTTGCCAAAGTTGTATATCAAAATTTAAAGGAGAAAAGAAATTAAAAAATAGTTTCCATAAATTGCGAACAACCTTCTGTTTTTCTTTTTTTCATCAATAATCCACTGCACATTCAAGATCTCTGTGATTGAAATCCAGCATGGGTCTGGGTTCGAATCCCGGGTAAAACATGGATGTGTTTGTGTTGTAACCCTTCTCTTCTTTATGATGTGTGTGTATGCCCCCGTGTGATACTTTGCAGTGCATGGGGTTACAAATGCCCCCCATAAAAATTTAAAAGAAACTTGGCGACAATAACAGAGAAGAGTTTTTCTTATTAGAGTATGAGCGATTTTTTCCCCAGTTATTTCAGTGCAACGTGCATTTAGAAATCGCCAAAGAAAAGAAGCCCCAACCAACAAGAGCATAATGCGATTGCATCATCAATTTACGGAAAAAAATTGCTTTTGTAAAAAGAAAAGTAGCACCCGAATAAATGTTTCGGGTAAGACAATAGAATGAGTGAGGCAGAATTTTATTTGAAGTCCACGGAAATCTACCAAAATTGTCACCTGTAAATTTGAAATGCCTCGGAAAAAAATATGAAAAATTTCATGAAAAAAATTAAATTTCAAGCCATTCCTTTTGCAATTGACCCAACAAATAACAAAGCATTTGTGCAGGCATCACGAGCGATTGATAGAGTGATTCTACAAAATGCATGGAATGAACTGGATTGCATATTGGACGTATGCCATGTAACAAGAGGGTCACACATCGAACATTTGTAACAGAAAAGAATTTGGTATACAGTGAAATGCGCTTAACACGAAAACGCTTAAAACGAAATATCGGTCAACACGAATTAATACAACGGTCCCGATAAAAACTACTATATATATTTTCACCTTCTTTTTTCTCTTAACTCAAAGCGAAAGACGCTTAACACGAAAAGAACTTCTTTTGGGGAGAAGAATAATATGAAACTGAGCCGACACTCAATGAAATGTCTGAAAAAGATCCTGTAATATTTGGCTGCCCCATACTGCATCAACGGAAGAATTCGTAGCATTAGATGATGATAATGAGTGTACAGATCCAATTATGACAGACAAAGATATTTTGAGTTTGTTTAATACTTAAAACATATCATTGGTACAGATTCCGATGACGAAGATGAAACGAATAATATGCAGCGGCTGTTCCCACGTCATCCAAACTTATTAACATCATGAAAAAGTTATTTAGACGCGCATTGCAATGGTAATATGAATAACAAAGTGGAGTATAATTGATGCTAATTTGTTGAAAATTCGATGTTAAAAAAGACAATGCAAAGTAAAAAAAAATATCTGATTATTTTCCAATAACTAAAAAAATGTTTTGTTTTTCAAAAAAAAAATTGAAAAGTTTGCACTAAATTTCCCTAAGTTTGTGTGAGTGTTTTTGTTTCATATGTTTTAAGAAATAAATGAATATATACATATCTATGTAAATCAACTGTAATAAATTTAATTTTGGTGAATGTATGGGATTTTTTTTTGCAATATCCTTTAACAAGAAAAAATATTTCAGTCCCTCTCAGTTTCATGTTAAGCGATTTTCACTGTATTTCTCTTTGCATTCATGTATTACTTATTGTAACATGAGCAGTAGTTTCAATAACATGATTTTCTTAAGATCGGGTTTCTCGTTTGTTCTAACCCTTTACAGTAAAAACATAAAATCGATTATTATACATAAAATATTTCGAAATAGTGGAAATCGACAATTATATTAAAAGCAAATAAATTACAATACAAAAGTGTTATTAAAAAATCTACTAACTCTTTAAATTTATTCTACAGCTCAATGTGATAAATAACTATCAAAAACTAATATTTATTCTTGTACGGTATCCCCGCTTTAAAGTACAACGGATAACATAAATGACAAAATAATAAAAGTAAAAATCCAGGAACTATTTTTTTCTGAGAAAAAGAAAAACCTTCTGGAAACTAATAGGATTTTCCTGAGGAATTCTTTCTCTTTCCAGTAAGTTTCTCTTTAAAGTCTGGTGAGGAAAACTAATTTGAGACCCTTAAGAAATGTGATAAATGGAGTAAAAAGGAAAACATCATTTTCTTAAAGCCATAGATCGATTTTTATGCAAGCATAATCGATTATTTACATGTAAAAGAAATTACTCCAAGAGATTTCCAAGAATAGTTCCGAATTATGAAAGGAAATCAAAAAGAATTCGACTTGAAAAATTTTTTACATGGAAAAAATATTTAGTTTGTTTGAATATTTAGATTTAATTATTTTTCCTTTAAATTTCTCCCTATTTTCTCCATTTAATTTTTCCTTTTATTGCTAGAAAATTGTAAATAATTTAAAAGCACAAAAAGCAAAAAAAAATATTTCCATAAAGGAAAACTGCGTAAAGGGAGTATTGGGTGTAAGGGAAAGTTCTATCGTTTTTTTGTAATGAAAAAAAACAACAAGATTTTTTTCATTTTTTATTTAAAATTTAATCTAATATATTAGGTTCATTCAAATGAAACTAAGTCAGTGCGTCTAACTTTGCATTACACGTAAGGTGGCGACTCGTAACTACGTGTGTGACGTATCTATACGGCACTTTATCACTAATACTCTTGGGCGTCTTTGGGGATTGTAAATTCGCGTATATTTCCAACCAGCTCTAAAAGGAGGAAACTGGATATGCAAATGAATCAAAGTATATAAGGAGAGTGTTGTAGGCTTGCGAAGAAGGCTATTGAGCCAAGAGATACATAGACGGAGCGCTAAGAAGATTCAAGTTGATTGTGTGATTAGTTTCTAGCTGATTATCAGGCAGCGATCTACATTCGGAAAGTTGAACCGACTGGACAGGAGTGAAGTAGTAAAAGTCAGGTGATATTTAAACTTCAATTGTCGGGTCATAAGAGTAAATAAATAGTAGAGTTAGTGGAAAGTTAATGATTGCTAGTATTTCAAATTGCGTATATCTCTCGGTCCTCTTATTCCGGTAAACCCGTTCGATATTGAGTTTAATAGTTGATTAGTATCATATTTTGTGATTTAATTTAAAAGTAAAGTTCAATCCCATTGACGTAGACATATTGATTCATATTTGTATGTAGAAGGTTGATAATTGATTCAAGTGAATAAAAATTATTTGTTATTGTAAAAATGTCGTCCGGTAATTATTTGCCTCAATTCAATCTTAGTGTCCAGGGTGGAACCCAGGGGGTTCCCACACGTGTATGGTGGCACTATCTATCGGTAGAGATACTGACGCAGGCGCAACGTTTGATGTTTCATAGCGACTGTGTGGTTTCACGCCGAAGAGAAGGTGGTCACACAAGCTATCGTCCACTACTGAACATGCAAGCGAGTAAGAAGGAACAATGTCAAGTAATTCGATTTTTAGCGGCAGAGGGAGTTGAGGCCATGAAATACATCGACGAATGAAGACAGTGTACGGTGAGTACAGTCTGTGTCGTTAAAGTGTTGTGGAATGGAGCAAAAGAATCCTTGGAAGACGATGCTCGACCTGGACAGGCTCATCGTGTCATTACACCAAAATTGATTGCGGAAGTGATTGCTTTAGTCTTGGACAATCGCAAAATCACCATGGACGACATCCATCGGTTATTGAGTATTAGCGTGACCACCACTCATATCATAATACATCAACATTTGAACTTTCTAAAAATTTGTGCGCAGAGGGTTCCCAACCACTTCACCACCGAACAGCACAATACTCGAATGGCGCTGTCTTTGAGTCATCTGCAACGTGATCATCAGGAGGAATACGGCTTTCTGTCACAAATTGTCACTGGTGACGAAACATGGGGTCACCATTTTGAACCCGAAAGCAAGCGTCAGAGCAAGCAGTGGAAACGTGCGACTTCATCACCTCCAAAGAAATCAAAGGTTGTGTGCACACCAGTTCTGGTAAGATCATGATGTCCTTCTTTTTCACTACAAGGGCATACTGATTATCGAGTTTCTTGAACGGAGAACCACCATCAATGTCCAGCCTTATTAAGCCACATTACAGAACCTTAGACGAGCCATCAAGTCGAAACCACCAGGCATGTTGTCCAATGATAAGTGTGCCAACAGTTTGGAGACTATGTTTGCATATGTGTAGTGTGTATAACTACATTTTTGAGTTAATAAAATCGTTACCGTTACTTTCCACTAGTAGCCAGGTTTCATTTGAATGCTCCTTATATAATGTCCTTTGTTAGTTACAACTGTCTGCCAGCGTTTGACAGTTTATCTTACCTCCTGGAAAAGAAGCTCTCTGGTTTGGAGTCAAAGTATTCTTCCGCTGACATTTAGACACCCTCATAATTTATATATGATCTATATATAATTTATTTCCATCAAGAAAGTTTTACAGCGACCTGAACAGATGATAGTCAGATGGTACAATATCAGGGACATGTGTTGGCTAAAGTAAAGTTTCCCAAACTAAAATATGCAATTTTTTATGCTATGTTTCTTGCCACGTGTAGTCCAGCGTTATCGTGATGAAGAGTTGCATCTTTTCTGTTGGCTAAAGATGGACGTCTATGTTGAATTTCTTTGTTCAAAACATCAAGTTAGGAACAGTAACGACCGTTTTATGTTCTTTCAGTAACTGATAATGCACTGTACTTTTGTTGTCTCACCAACAACACAACATAACCTTCTTCTGATGCATGCCAGTTTCGGATGTGGAGGGTGATTTCACCCGTTTGTAAACATGCTTTTTTCCAACCACGTGTTTTTCTACTATCCACTTTTCATCTCATATCACCAAGTGGTCCAAAAAAGGGTTTCATTTTGTGACAAGCAAGAGTTGAAAAACATATCGATATTCTGTTCGTAAAATGTTTTTCAATTAATTCTTGTGGCACACAAACAGAGAGTTTAGACACAAAGCAAGCCTTTTAATGCAGTCCAAAGTAAGTATTGAAAGGGTGTGAAATAAAAGAGAGAAGGTTCCACATATTTCGCAGAAAGGAGGCTAACTTGACTTTGAAATAACCTTGGAATAGCTAATGACACGAGCCAATTTTGTTTATCTAAGCTACTTTCCCCCTCCACACCTACAAACGCCACACAAAAACATTTCATCTCTCATCTGTTGCCTTTGGATTTTGGTTTCGAGTACGTCGCAATGTGAGTAAAAATCAGTGAGTTTGATTCACCAATAGTAAAATGAATATTAAAATGTACAACGTATAGAACAATTAGTTGACAGTTCGATGCTAAAAAAGAAAATGCTAAGAAAAATATCAGATTATTTTCCAAAAACTCAATACATGTTTTGTTTTTTAAGAAACTTAAAAATTTTGTATTTAATTTCATTAAGTTCTTGTGAATATTTTTGTATCGCTGATTTTTATTTCATACAAATCTTTGTAAAAAAAATGTACTCTTATAAACTTGATTTTGTTAAATATTTGTTTATGTATTTTTTGCTTTTTTTTGTAACACGAAATTCTTTAAAAATGAAAAAATATTACAGTCTCCTCAGTTTTATGTAAAATGATTTTCACTGTACCCGTATGGGGCCACAGTAAAGAGTGATGTCAGCTTCCGGGGAAATGGTAAAACTATCCATCCGCAGCCCCATTTGAAAAAATAAAATAATAAATAAATTGATTCTGTAGACTCTCCTTGACTTTCGAAGCTGAAGAAATTTTAAAATAATTCACATAAATAGGAAACAAACAAAAGCAATCACTGAACAAAATCGTTCGTTATTTTTAAAACATTAAAAAATATATCTATATTTTGAAACGAAACGATTCTTAACCTATATACCGAATCTTACGGACTATCCCATAAAGAATATTAACATATTCTTTCAGATACCCAAATATTTGAGAAAAAAGAAGGCAGAACATTTACAATCGCCACGAAACACACCATTATTATATATATATATATATATATATATATATATATATATATATATATATATATATATATATATATATATATATATATATATATATATATATATATATATATATATATATATTTACTTTAAAAAGCAAATTCCAATCTGTCAGATAATACCAGCGACCGCACTAACAAAACCCCATCAAGAACCGAATAAATAATTTAAACCGTTCAATCCAATTTCAATCAAGAAAAAAAATAACTGCATCTTTGAAAGACACCCTGTTTATATGAATCCGATTCCGAAAACAATTAATTAGCCCTAATTTCTCTGCACGCTTGTTAAGGAACATACTTCCTCAATTATCACGCGCAGAACAAAATCAAAATGAAGTGAGAGTTGTTCGTTTGAATCTCTTCATGTCGACAGTTGCCAAGGCAGCACATACCTTCAGCAAACGTGCCGTTAAACATTCAATTAAGCTGATGACAGCTCATGGCTGTTTTTAGAAACTCAATCAGCTCAAACAAATCCAACAAGGTTTCGTTGGAATGTAGTGTTTCTGCGGCGACATTCCGATGGAAAGATTCTTTCAAAGAATATTACCGTTTTCATTAAGTCAACTAATGAGTATTTAATTTCTGAGTGCAGGGGATGCATACCGAACATGTATTGTTCTGATTTCTTGGGTTGCCACATGCCAAGGAGAATGGAATTAGGGGTGGTTTGTAGCCATTCTCATTATAATATATAGGTTGTAATCCCTTTAAATTTGCTTCTAAAGAGTCATGTATTTTTTAACATTATGACTACAGACAACTCTGTCTCAGAAAGGTCTTGTTATGTGGTATCTGTTATACGAAGCATAGAAGAACAAAAGAAGTAATTAGGTACCAAAAATTAGAAAAGCTATTTTATATAAATAAGATAATAATAGTAATAATTTTTATAGTTAATAACTGAACTGTAAATTTTTATACTTAAGAGTAATATTTATTACTGCAATTTCCATCAACAGTATTAATATATGTTAAAATATTCGTTTCTTTATCATCACTACTAATACTAATATTCACACATCAAAATAGATTTGAAATTCTAACTCTCAGAATTCAGCAAGAAAATCATTTATGACATACACTTCTATACGAAACATTTCCACTTAAAAATCGACTCGTTGGTGGTGTTACGTTTCCCGGCACACAAGTTGTAAATCTGCTTCTTTTTTGGGATAGAATAAACACGCCTCCGTGAACACGTGCACCCTTAAAATATTGCGAGGTCTTGTCTTTGATCATCGCCCTGGCAACCTTTGACTCCGTGTGAATTCATCCGCTCATGAAATGGATGTAACTCGACGATAAAGAGGCCAACCACTACCATCTCCAGACCCCAGGGAGGACAGAGAGAGAAAAGGGTTTGAAAATTTCGCTCAGCATGGATGCAATCTCCTCCCTCACAATCAACAGAATTTGAACTCTAACGAACTAAGCAATCTTTTTAATAACTTCAATCTCTACATACTGTAATTAATAGATGTGACGTAAATGAGCCAAATATTTAAATTAATAAATATCACGCTATCATTATTTATCTCAAACATCACAGTTGCTTTCCTAACTTCTAATTTTACTCTAAAAAATTTACGGGGGGTGCACGGGGGTTCACTTAGTCTCAAACCACATTGAAGCGAAATTTCGTTATGTATGGGTTACCTGTAATTTGCAATCTCTACAGTAGGGAGGAAAATTTTGACATTTGAAATCCATTTACTTTTTCATCTAAAAATACCGCTGTTTGAAAACTGCTCATTCTGTAAGAAGAGGATATCATAGTTTCGAACTGATGAGAACGACAGTGAGAAACTCTTTTACTTCAACTTTGCTTTATACTGTACCGCTTATATATACCTTACTCCCCTACCTACCCTGAGGTTCTAGTTGGTGTTGTTTCTAATGCCACCTGTCTGACGTAGTCAGATCGAGGCCCACGGAACTAATCGTGGCAAGGGGCTAGAAGTACGCGTGTCGCTGGCATGGGCCTTAGCACCGTACAGGTGACAGTACGAATTAGTTCGGCGAAACTCCTCAAAGGAACGATAGATTGCGACACCACCTATCTCTACCTCCACAATTTTGCTATAGAACTGAAGGGGAGGGAAATATTCTCCAAGTCCCCTGCACTCGTGATTCAGCCCACAAGACTTTCGGACTCATTGATTTAACGAGCACGTTCTCCGTGTGCACTCGGAGGCATCGAACCCAGGCCTTCCTGTCTGGAGTCGATGCTCTAACCACTAGGCTACCCACGGCCGTAAGGTTCTTTTCAGTTTAGAGAGTAATAAATCCCATATATTTCCTATCGCCGGCTGAGTGGCGTGGTTGATTAGTCGCTAGTCTTCTGCACTTGAGGTTGCGGATTCGACCTCGGACCAAGTCGGTGGATTTTCATGATGCAGAAAATCGACAGTGGCTATATCGTATGATTTTACGGCACAAAAAAAAATCCATTGAGTGCCGGTTTGGCTTAGGTGCTATCGGCAAAATTAAAATCTTAAGTAATGGTTTCATGCCGCTAGAGCTCAGGTGCCTCCCTCTGGTGAGGAAACTGGGCGTCAAAATTACTTGCGGCGATTGGTATCGCCTATATCGCCCCACACTAAAAAATGATACCAGCTCCTGGGGATTGTACTCGGTCTGAAAAGGTTAAACACCACTGAGCAACCCCATTAGAGAAGAATATATTTCCTTTTTCGGTAGTGTCTCGAATTATTACACTCAAAATTTTCGAATTCCCTTCCACCTCTTCCTCGAACTCATTCACCTTAATAGTTTTAATAACATTTTTTAAATACTTTTTAATGCAAAAAATAATAATAATAAAAATAAAAATAAAACATTATTGTAAATCTGAAAAAAAAATTTCATTTCAAAATATTGTTATATTTATCACATATTCATTATTTAATAATCCCTTTGCAAGCGTTTGGGATAAAAAAAATCCAGATAAAAAAATTCATATCCAGAAAAAATCCAGTTTAAATTCGTCGACATTATAATGATAAACAGGATTCCTTACAGTATTAAAAGTTGCTTGTTTTTGTTCAAATCTAGCTGAGGAGTTCTGCTCCGACCAAAGATTCCTCATTAAAGTTTATTTCATACAAGGTTATTTTATTACTCTAAAAATTACTCAATATTTATGTTCCGGTATTAATAATAGCTAAAATCTTGAAAAATGGAATTGTATCCAATCATAAAAATCTTTAAAGTTTTTGATAAATGAAACGTTTTTTCTTTTTTTTCAAAATCAGTGTTGTTTTATAAATTTCGCAATTTTTATTCGGATTAATACCTATGAAACATTCACGTCAAACTTGTCTCAACACGTTTTTCATTAAACATGAATGCATAAAAAAAATCCTGTTCTAGTGAATCAATAAATAGGGAAAAAAGGAGGATCTGTATAAACGATTATGTTCTTAGTAAAATATATAATATTTAAAAATATTTTATGGAACAGTTTATGAAATCAAGCAGCATCCAAATTACTTTTCTAGTACATTTTTCTCAACAAATATTTCATCCATAAATGATAACTGAGGGGGGATATTATTTCTATATATATGAAGAAGTTTTACTTATTGAATACTTATTATTGAATGATTTTGCAAAAATCCAAATCATCCGATGCACAATGAAAACCAAGAAAATCTAACTTTCAGAGCAATATAAAAATATATTTTATAAATTCAATTCCTTTCCATTGAATACTCTGTCAGATTTTATTAATTTCTAATTTTCTCAGAAATGTCTATTCAAAATTATTCCTTGAAAATTTATTCATTTTTTTTAAACTTAAAGAAACTGAAATAAAATCTTTCAGTGTCTTAGTGACGATGCTCCTATTATTTATAAAAAAATTCTAAGAATAACCTTCGAAGAAATGCAATAAACTATTTATTTGTTACAAATAAAGTTAAAATTTTACTTAGAGAGGGATTTCCGTAGAAATAAAAAAAAACATACGCCATTTTCAAACTTCAAAAAACTTCGAAACGGTTTTTCACCAAAAAGTGCATTTTAAATATTGTTATTTAAGCGTAATTAAACATGTATTTTTCTTAATAATAAATAGTTATTTTCTAAAAGCAACTAATAAAAATTTAATCCTATATCTCATTATAACTAATATATCTTATTAATTTTTAAATCAATTAAATAAAGCAATGCAGTGGAGAAAATTTCTTTAAATTCAAATCAATGACAAAAATTAAATACCTTAAATATTAATATTTTGCCGATTAATAATTAATAGAATTGCATAGAATAATTAATTAAATGCATAATTAGAATTTTTTTTTATGAAAATGGCATAAATGTAGCTGAATATAATTAATTTTATACAACAAATTATTCGCAAAAAAAAGGTGAACAACCACCAAATCGAATGTTTTAATTACTTATTAGTAGAATCACTAAATTTTTAATTATCATTCTGTTAAAGAGCTCCGTTTGTGAGAAAATGAATTATGCCATTCATTTACACACACAAAAAAAAAGAAAACCTTTAAGCTGACTAACTCGATTACTTTAAATAAGAATAAATTTCAACAAAACAATTCTCAAATAAAGATCATAAATAAAAGACGATTTATTCCTGTAACGTGGCGGAAAAATTCTAATTCGCGGGGTGAAAGTAATTATATTAATACAATTTTTTAATCAGTATATTTAATACTTGATTATTCTTATCCATGTCATTATCACTTATAAAAACGATGACATTCTTCGTTAAAAAACAATATTGATCTTAATTTTTTCAGATATTTTTTTCTTTCCGTACAATAATCATAAGCATAAATGCTTTCAAGCGTATTTATTACCACTGCATTTTGAAAGAGGCTCTCTTGGCAAATTGATCAAAAGATATTTTTTTGAACTTTTAATGTGTATAACATTTTACAGTTAGAAACATGAAACTGATGCAGCATTAGTTAAATATTAACTGTAAAAGAATCTACTTACGGTGCTTAACGAAGCAATTAAAATTGTTCAAGTAATCAAAGCTAATTTTCGGTATTAATTAAAATCGATGTCTTTTTTTAAGTACAATTGTTCCAGTTATAAATATAAACTTGAGTTTTAATTGTGACATATTTATTTTACTTTTTAAGTAATATGTTGTATTAACTTTTGAAAAAAAGTTGATTCTGATATGATATTTAATCTAAAAAAAACTAGTTCAAATACACAAAATGATTTTTATTAGACTCACATAAGTATTACAAGTATATTATTAATTTTTAAAAATGTGTACTTGAATTTTTATTAGAATGGAAATAGCTTACGACAAATTGAAATTAAGAGGAATTCATTTTATAATTTGAAGGAATGAAAGATAGTTTATCTAATTGTACATATGGTTTTTACATTTATTTTCCTATTGAATATGATACTTATATTTTTTACCGTACTGTTTTAAAAATTCACATGAAAGGAAGTTTATTTCAAAACTTAGTTTTAAGCATTACTTTGACAAAATGAGAACTTAAAGCAATATCAATTAAGAATTTTCAGAAAAGCAGTAGAAAGTCATTTTGTACGAACGTTTATTATCCGGAGCATCAAATGTGGAGACCAGTTTTTTTGTCAACTACATGTACTGTATATGAATACATTTTCGAACAGTGCAATGCTCAACAGTTGTTTAGCACGAGGCCAAAAGTGACGAGAAAAGCCAAGGTCAGAGATATTTGGGGAAATTCGGTTGTATGATTTTGTAAACATCTGCGCGGAATATTAGGTTAGTTTGTTTCCAAGTGAGGGAGTGTATACGTGCTCTTTTGTTGAGTTGTGAACTGCTATGGCTTCGAATTCAAAACGGAAGCTCAACGTCTTGAACATAGAGAAAAAAACTTAAAATGCGATGAAGAAGACGGAGAAATTTGGATAGCATGTGATGCAGAAGACTGTGGATTTCAATTGCTAATTGATGACGAGATTGTGACTTCCGTGCCTGAAGAATCCGACCCTGTCGACGATGAAACGGGTGAAGACAAGGACAACAACAACGACGAAAGTAGCAAGGGCCCATCAAATGCTGACGCATTTTCTGCTTTAGAAACAACTATGGAGTGGTACGAACAACAATTAGAGTGTTGTCCTACTCAGCTACTGCTATTCAAGAGAATCAGAGACCTTGCAGCGAAAGAACGAAGGTGTACAATGGCACAGCGAAAAATAAGGGATTATTTTCCACAATAAAGGTAAAATTGCAACATTTTGCACCTATTTTGCTTTTTCTTCAAGCACGTTTCCCGCATGTGATGATTTTCAATATCCGTATAGTGTCTGGTTTCATATACTGCATGGATGGCATTCGGTTTTCGGTTATCTGAACAATCGCTTATCCGAACGGTGTCCTGTCCCAATTGCTTCGGATAAACGACGTTCTACTATATATATATATATATATAATTCACGCGTTAATTTCATCTTAAAAGCTTTTGAATTTGTAATGGTCCTGGAACCTCTAGGACTTCGCGCAAATAATGAATTATTAGCTACTCACCTAACGGGAGTAACTGTAACTTTAAACACTTGGAAATATTAAGATCAACGAATTTAGAGCAATCATTATATTACCACATCATCCGATTATCTGGACCAATCAGAAGAGACTTCCTCGGAAGTCATGTGAGTTTTTGAGCTCCCTTGTTATATTCGCTAAGTTACTATAACGCCTGCTGCTACGTATATATACTATGTTGCTTCTCTATGTGTAGTCCAGATTTTTATTTGTGCTTGTGTGAGTGTTTTCTACATGTGATATAAAACAAGATGAGAAGGTATCGAATTTTATCACTTGTGCGAAATTGACTACCTCAAAATCATCAATATCTTGATTAAAATGGGAATCTACTTGACATTTTACATAGATGTCGCATGAAAATGATGAAATTAGGATTCTTACCAAATCCCTCAGGGAGATGATGACTTGACGGTAGATGTTAAAATAATGTCTCTTAAAGGTCATTTCCCGGATAAAAGTAAGTGATTTTATCAATTCCCTGAGCTGTGTCAGTGAAATGATGAAATAATATTGTCAAGAGTTTAAAAAGTGTTTATTCAACAAATATGATGCTTTATTAAACGTAGAAGTAAGTAATACAACAATAGTCAATGAAATACAAATTATTATTCGAAACTAATTAACAAATAATTAGAAAATAAGGCTGGAATTTTTTGACGTATAACATCTTTCCTCTCGGTTGCTTGCGCACTAAAATATCAATCCCTATATTAATCCTGTGGTGCCATTTTTTAAAAGATATGAGGTTGATATTTAAGGGATCGATAGTACTACCTGTTTGGTTAGGAAATACAAGGACTCAGCCCCTCAGGTGTCTCCCCCCCTGTATAGCATTTTGCCAATGCAAATCCTGACTAGTTCATTTCATCATTTCACTGAAACAGTTGAGGGATTTGATAAAATTACACATTCATCAGGAAAATGACCTTGAAGAGACGTTATTTTAACATCTACCGTCAAGTGATCATCTCCCGTTGGGATTTGATGAAATTCCTAATTTCGCCAGGCGTAGAGCGCAGGGCTTCAAGGCATCCATTCCTGTGATTATTTTTGACCATACTCTACAGAAGTATGCCTGTGAAGATTGGTTCTGTCTTGAAACGGGGTATTTAGTTTTGGAAATTTGCTAGTGAAAGGCAACGCATTGTCTTTTCAGAAGAATCACGACTCTATTTAAACCCCACGATGGATGTATCGTGATCTGGTGGTATCATGGCAATTACAGTACCTCACCTTACGCTACCCCGACTTACACGAATTTAGATTTGCGAGATTTTCAAACCTCGTTGATTCGTCATTCTTTTTTGTTCCATCTCTGAAACTCAGGCACAATGAATGCCAAAGCCTGATTAAATTGCTAATTTGATTGAAGAAATCGCCTATTTTTCCAGGCAAATAAATTTAGAAGTGGATAGTGATGACGTTCAAGAACTCCTGGACTCCCTAAAATCAGCAGCTGACAGTGGATAAATTCATAGAAATGCACGAGCAATGGATTGAGGAACTTGAGCCTCCAAAGACCCAGTTCAATCAGAAGATCGAATGACTGTTGGGAATTTGACATAGGGTCTCAGTGTAGTATAAAAAGGGTTGCAAATTTTAAAAAATACAGATTCCAACTAGGAGCGTATTTTTTTTAACGAAAAACAATGAATAAAAAAAGAGTGTGCATGCTTATGACCGCACGATAACAGTAGTGATAACTTCAAATTTTGTAATGTTATTTCAGGAATTAGTTAGGTGAATAAAAAACAAAAGGATATTAGTATTGTCCTATAAAATTATTTATTCATATGACTGTACTCACATAAAGTAATATTTTTTGCAAATTATACAGTAATATTTATGAATTAATTGTATTCTAAGAAGGAAACAATAGGTTTATTGTAGTTTTAAATAGGTTTTAAAAATACTTTAGATTCAAACTTATTTAAGTATCTAAAAAAACTCCGCCAAGCGTTGTTCCGTCATTTGTCGTGCTTTCATTTGGATCATTTGACGTAATTAAATTGAACTTTGATTTAAAAAAAATCTACTAAATGCTTTGATTTGTCTTTTGAAAAATCTACATTAAAATCCCCACTTTAAATAATTGGCAAATTGTTCAAAAGAGTTGATCCGGCTTTACAGTGTTGGCAACTAAATTTTCGTGAATGAATTTGATAATATTCTCTACACTTTGATTTGGTAAAATATAAATAGCAACCATTAGAATTTTTTGTCCATTTTCTGCTGTACATTTTGCTGCACAAATTTCTCCAATACATGACTCATTAAGCCCAAATGATTCACTAGTATTGTTACGAGTAGTATTGTTACTATTCAGTAGTATTGTTACAAACCGAGCGTAACAATGCTTGGCTTTTTAAGTGAATCGTTCAAGTTCACTCTCCAGCAAAACGCGCCTAAATTATTTATCACTTCAAAAAATTACTAGAATTCTACGAGGAAATTTTGTGGGAGAAAAAATCTTTTAGCCGGCAGAGAGAGAGAGAGACTGTTATATTTTATGAAACCTACATTAAAATAACTTTTCTTAATTTTTTTTCTAAATTATTTCCTTTTAACTAAAGGAACTAAAAATAATTTATATGTATTTACATGCAAAATTATACCTCGACTTACGCGGTTATCACTCAGTCCCCCCTATCAATAAGTTCGGGGCATTACTTACGCGCATTGCCCATCGTCATACCGGTCCTTCATCTGGGGATATGTTTCAGGAGTTAATGGACAGACAAACGACTAAACCAGTAGGCATCGCCACACTCCGTCAAATAAACTTTAACTCGTGGTAGCACCATGGACTAACTAACGTACTCCAAGAGTACTGTCAAAAGTTATTTTTCCAATTCTGAAACATGTCTTAGTAGCTAGTGCTAGTCACAAAACATTGATTTCTTCGTATTTAGCACGAACTGTTATAGTAGTTATCTCAAACTTGAATTTTGTGTTACCTGTCCAATAAAATTGTCTTATGTGTTATTTTCGATGGTGTTACATTACGAATGTTGCGCAGCGTAATTAGATTGTCAATTTAAAGTGTGATTTGATACCCTGGGGTCAGTTTTGTAATTTATCCTAAATACAGCTGAACATTAAAGGATGTTTAAGTACAAAAGAAAACAACTGCGATTGCTTAAAAATACTTTGAAAAACGAGTCCTTAAGAAATTCAGATTTCGGAAATAAATACAAATTGGATATTGATTGATACAGAAAGTTAAGTAATATTTACTTAAATTATTTAATAGTAATTTTAATTAATTAGTAATCAATTTTTAATTTATATCAATAGTAGAAGACATTATCTTTAATTAACGAAAAATAGAATAATAATTTGCATAAATCACATAATATACGCTTAGAGATTTATCTCTTGATATTTTGAAGAATATATGATAAATTGTCTCGTTCGTACTTACAAAGTTCTTTGGATATAGTTACACGAATTTCTTCGACAACTCTAATGATCTATTAAAAATATTTATAAAAGTTTTGATGATTATTTCAGAAATGATAATTATCTCTTTTTAAAATAAGTCTGCTCACATTTTAAATAAATTATCAAAATTTTCTGAGACATACTAATGAAAGGAATCTACTTATAACAAATGCTGTAAAAAGTGTAAAAAATTTGTATTATTATAATTGTCTTTGTATAAACATTCTGTACCTCAAAGTAGTTCGTCAAACTACAAATGATTCGTTCACAAAAGTGTTCTTACCAAATGATTTTACAATTCCTAAAAACAAGGAGAAGTAGAGTTCGAATTTAGCCCACAGTTTTTGTGCACTTTCCGAACAAAACCACTTGGCCATTTCGGTTCGACTTCAACACCGAGTGATTCAGAAGATTTATCGACTATCGTAAGAATACAACTGTGGAATCTCGCGGGAAAACATAAGGCAGAAAATCGTTTGGTATTTGAAGCAACATAGAAATTTCCTTCTCTTTTTACGCCTGTGAAAGCCGAAACGGCTGCACTGCTAAATGATGCGTCTGCGGCTTTTTTACCAGATAGAAAAAAAGGATTCGAATATATATATGTGTTCGATATTTTCTGAAATTGTTCAGGTTCTCTTTCTATAAAAGGAAGATGATAACTGTGTCCAGGCGATTGCAACTTTTGAATTCCAGTTTTGAACTGGTACGAATGTTCGTAGTAATCGGTAATAGTTTTGTTAAACTTGAATAGATTTGTAATGTACTATACATGTAGCACATATTTAACTACTATTTTTATTAACAGTGTCTCGTTGAACATTCTTCACCATTTTTAGATAAGTATAAATTAATTTTTAGAATAATTTTACTGAATTCTACTTGTAGTCTTTTTATATGGGATGCCCAAATGAACGGTGGACACATGCGATTTCGTCAGAATGAGTGCAGATGCAGCAGAGCCACCAAACAGGGATGCGAAGGATGGAAGAAAGTGAACACAGCATACAATGTTTAACATTAAAACCTGTTATTGGTACAGGAAATTAATAATTGAAAGTAAAGTCGTGCCATATGAGAAGAATTCCAGATCGAAACAACGTGCGGTAGATCGGTTTGTGATTTCAGGAGGTGAGTTTAATGCGGACACCTATCGACGAATAGTGGCACTATACTGCTAGGACTATTTCGGTCAAACTTCTTGGAACACAGTTGGAAGAAAAGTTTTTGAGAAGGGCAGCAAACGATATCGGATCTCCATGATTATGTCCGCCCACAAGTCACCCGTGAAACCAAGGCAACTTTAAAAAAAATCTGGTGGGGATTGTTAGAACACCCACCGTATCGTCCTATTTCCCCCCTGAGACTTCTAGGTCTTTTGGCCATTTAAGACAGTATTGCGTTTCTATTTGGAGGATGAACTGAAGGAAGATGGGTAGGACTTCCACAAGAATCAAAGCGTTCTTTCTAGAGCGAAGACATAGACATGCTGCCGAAACGATGAGCCTGTGTTGCAATCCTCAGAGCATATTTGATTTCCAATAAAATCATTCTTTTTATTGAAATTGTCCATTTTCATTCGGGTAATTCTTATATAATATATTCTGTTGAATATTTGGAAGGCTTTAAAAGTAACTTTGGAAGAATTTTGCTTCGAAATAATTTAGGCTTAAAAGATGAGATAAAATTATTATTAAATGCTACTAAAAACTCTATCTTGCTTGAATGAAATTAATAATTTGAATGTGTGCATTTTGGTTAATAATTTATTTTACAATAGGACTCACAGATTTCTGAATTAATTGTAATCCGAAAATGAAATAAATTATATACTTTTTTACATAATTCAAAAAATCACAATAATATTGTACTTACATTATTAAATTGTCTGGTAAACAGATGGGGGAGAGAGGAATGAGTAGTCCCTTTTGTGTGAGTTGCATTTTTTAAAGAAACAATTCTGAGGAAAAGGCAGTTAAAGTTTTGTTTATTTTCAAACCTGCCTTGCTATACTCGGCCCCTATAACTGTTAAATTTTTACGCCCCATAGTCTTTTTACCCTTCATTATTGATTAATCAGTTTACATAATATGTCCCGTGTTTTTACGCTCCCTCTTATCAAGTTCAGTGACCCAAGGGTGTTTTGCATCTCTTTTGGTATTGCTCACACTTTGAGACCCAGACGTACAGTGACGTAACGGAGAATATTAGGGACTCCTGCAAAATGAGGTTAAGGGCCCCAAGCTGAGTTTTACAAAATATTGTAGTCAAACTTTGGACCCCTCCGTAATTCGGGGGCTTAAGTTACGCCACTGCAGAAGTACCTGTGATTAGGTATCACCTGAATTGAAACCTGCTATTTGAAAATGTATTTCATTGAAGGCTATTGACTAAACTTTTGGTGACTCTTTCTAACGCTTTTCATTGGATTGGGTTGCTCGTTGACTTATGTTTGAATGGTCGAAGACGGGCATAGGTTAAAAAAATTATTTATGTAAAGTCACAGTTTCTTTTTATCTTTGATAAGTGTAAAAATTGCCTAATAGACTGGTATCAAATGCTGCTTCTATTCATAAGTAGTACTTTTTAATGAATGAGTGAATATTTTGGTTTTCCTAGTAATAAAATTTATCTATGAATGGGGGTACCAGAGCAATTATCCATATGGTTCTCTGACATTTGATCGCAACAGGCAGAGCCAAACCACACTTACTCGCTTTTTCAGAGGTCATCTTTGATCTTTGACATATTGTGTTACGAGCTAAGTAGCTTGCAACAAGTGTACCACTCGGCTTGCTTTTCCAGGACATATCCTAGAGTGCCTAAGCAGTAGACAGGATCTTACAGCCAATGAATTGTTGATTTTGGATTTTCTTACGGTATATAAGTTCATGGACCTGATCTAGCCCTACTGATTTCCGGAGATGGTACAACAGAAATAATTGCTTTTTAATGCACTTTATTATCGAAATAATTTTTCTGGTAGAAGAAATTATTTCAAAGTTATAATAATTTTAACATAAAAATTATTTTTTAAAAAAAGCTTTTATAAATTTAAGTGACAAAAAAGTCTTTTAAAAAATTACTAGACGCCATTTCAATAAACTGTTTTGATATTTTCTATGTATTTTTTGCCAACGAAACCTAGTTTGTTTATACTTATTTTTCCTAACACACTTGGTAAAGAAACTCCGTGTATTGTTTAAGGTATCCGCGCGCGCGACTACATTCGGAACCGTGACTTTGCAAAAGCATATAAATGGATAATATTTATATTTAGTGTCACTTAGATTAGAAAATGTATTTAAAATTGTTTTAAGTGTTAAAATTGTTTTAATTTTTTTATTGTATTACAATAAAAAATTATTTAAGTACAATATTTTGACAAAAAATGAACATAGAATCACCTATTTTCAAATTATTCTCCTTTTGTGAAAAATGCTTCTATTATTGCAATATTTTGCCTGTAATAGCTCAGACCTCTGTACAGAGGCTCAACTAGAACTTTTGAAATATATAAAATGGGTTTATCCATATTTTACGACAACAGAGGGAGAAATTTTAAGAAAAAATGCTGATAGTTATTTAAATTGGTTGTAACTCTGAAAATAATGTGAGTTTTTCAAAAAAAAATAGTTCAGATTCTCTGGAGAAGTCTTAACTTTACATAAGCAAAATATTATTATTTTAGAAGCAATTTTTATAAAAGGAGAACATTTTGAAAAAAAGTTATTCTAAGTTAACTTTTTGCCAAAATATTGTATTTAAATAACTTTTTTTGTCAAAATGTCCTTATAACAATTTTATATATGTATTCCAATCTAATTGACACTAAATATCATGAAAATTATCCATTTATGCGCTTTTTTAAAGTCATGGTTCCGAACGTAGTCTCGGATTAAAGTTTAATTCTTGAAATTATTTTTCAAAGTTTACTGTAACAGTTCCAATTTCAAAATAATTGCGGATAAGTTCTATATTTAGTCATGCCATTTAATAAGTTAATAAGCAACACATGCACTTTGATTTTTTATTTGACCATTACTTATCATGTTACTTTTGTGAAACATGCAGCGTCCAAGGTATTTAAACTTCAGGAAATGAATTTATTGAGTTTCGTCCCTCTAGAGCAATTGCACTGGCTACTGGCGAAGACTCCGATCTGAGATTAATCCCAGAGGAAGAGTCCATGGACACTAGAATAAAAGGAAATGACATCCAGCTTGTGAAAGTCCATTTCAAAAGAGGCCTGTACACATCGTCAACGGTAATGCATATCGTAACCGTGTTAATTACAACTAAGTACCTAGCTTTAAAGGTCTCTTTTCCATTCAGGGATAATAAGGAAAGATATGTTATTACTTATTAGTTTGTTAAATTTAATTAATTGATCAGTTTAACTAATTTTATAATTCAACTGTTGAATTAATTTTGTAATTTAATTGATTAATGCACTTATTTCTAATGCAAGGGAGTACAGATATCAGATATTTGGGTGTTTCGAACTGGTTCAATTAAACAATTGATTGAATTTTAGTTATTTTTTTCTCTAACCCTTTACTGGGCCATTTTTTTTTTTCATTTCCTATTATTAGTTCACAATCTCCCTATATCTTGTTCAAATTTTCAATCGTTAATAAAATACGTTTTAAAACGCTCAATTGAGCTGAAATTTTGCATACACAATTGCTTTGGATGAAAATACGATACTTTAATTGTAATTAATTAAAATGAATTGACTGATACTCTAATTATTTTAAGAACTACCGACGCAATGACGTTTGCTTCGTTCTTA